>NW_004624771.1:7446909-7519388 GCF_000247695.1 Heterocephalus glaber
ACCAAGATACTCATGTAATGGTACAAGATCCCAATGATGAATGCAACTGTATTTTATACCAAAAATGTACCAGTAAACTTAATGGGTAAAAAGGTCAAAAAAATAAAATAAAATAAAATAAACAAAAATTCTTTTCACAGAGTATATGAATGTATGGCAAAGTTACAATTAATTCTCTCAGTTCCAAGGTCACTCTCTAATGTTCATTGGAACCAAAGCCACAATTCATATCTCCTGTTAGCCTACACTTTTTCAATTTCAATTTACAAAGATTTATAAAGTTCATTTAATGTTGATTATTTAGGTTTGCAGTTGTAATTTTTAGCCTATAGATCATTCATACACAGTCAGGGAAAATGGCTGGAGAATTTCTCAGTCTTGATATGCCGTGCCATAAATCTCTATGTAGTACCCCTTCAAATTTAATAAAACTATGAAACCTCTAAAAGTCGACAGGATATTCCTGTTTACCTATAGTGTTTGCTCATAAATGTCTGATATACATCACTACAAGATATAAGAAAATGTACCCTTGACATTTTACAAGAAGGTTTTTAAAACAAAATAATGGACTACTACAAACAGTTGTTAATTAGCTTAAAAACAAGTCATTATATCTGACAACATAGAGATTATCCAAATTGACATATGTAAAAGAAAAAAATACACATGGGAATCTTGAATACTCTGATGCCTGCTACTCTGACTGTAGTCTCTAGCCTATAGCATCAGCTTCACCCAGGGGTTTGTCAGAATCCTGACCCCGCCCATACCCCACCCCTGACCTCTTAATCTAATACTGCAATTTGACCATCTCCAGGTGATTTGTACTCATGTTAAAGTTGAGACATCACTAGTCTAAGCAGATTGATCTTACCTGCTTGTATTTGACAATATTTCTTAAGTACAACTATTTATTATGTATGATATACAGTGCATGGCTAGACATTTCAAATGTTATTTCAATTACTTATCACAAGGTAAATATTAATTTCTTTTCTTTTACAGATGATGGAATTAAGGGTCAGAGAGGTTAAGCAGCATGACTGTGATCAAACACTAAGTGGTTGAAGCTAGATATAAATTTATTCTATGTTAATTATATACTGGTTGTTTATACACTGTCCTCATGAAACAAAGAATACTTTTGTTACTTGACAATGTCTGGAATATTTTAAGAGGTACAAAGAAAAGAATTAAACTACAGTGTAATTCTCTTAGTTAAAGTGTTTCTATTATGCTGAAATTTAGGGTGGAGGTAGACATAAAAGGTTTTAAAAAACTAATAATTTTTTGAAGAAATAATCTCTAGCTCTCACAAAATAACAGAAGAGTTAGAAGTTAAAACATCAACACATGCAAAATAACACTTTACAAATTTAATACATAAAGTGTTAAATGTAGTCATTTTAATATTTATTAACTACTTAATATATGCTAGTATTACACTAGGCACTGATAATGTAAACTTTTTTTAAAAAATTGAGGTTAGTAACTATGAAGGAGATAGTACAAACATTTAAGTATAAAACAAAATCATAAGTAGTATGTTTACACAAAATGGCATGGAAAAGAGGGTAGGGTAGTTAAAGAAAGTCTAGAAAAATGTAAGAACTATAAAGACTGGATAGATATGAATTAATTCCCTGATCATTCATTTTCTCATCTACGGTATAAAACAAAGTAGCTGGAAAAGATCAGTAATCTCCAAAGATTTGTAACATTCTATCTACAGTGGATGTCTGTGGGCCTCCTAGCTCTGCTTCAGCTTTCAACCTGCTGAGCAGCTCAAAAGTTATCATATATTTTGCATATGCAGATTCAGAAAGAGATCTTGGTGGCTTTATAAGAAAGTTTTAAAACTTTCACAACATAGCATTATTTAATTATATGTGCTTACCTCAAGGGATGTCTAAGAATTTATGGTCTGCCCAGAAACCATTAACTAGCAAAAGAAGTCTCTCAGGTAAGAAACCATCCTAAGGAAAGAAAGAGCCGCAAGTAGTGCAGAAGAGCAAACGCTATCAAGACATTCTAGCGTCTGGATACTCTTCAATATACACTATGTATATACTCTCACTTCTAACTGTGATGAAATAGATAATTATACCCAAAACTAGAAAATAAGATTTGCTAGAAAAATCTCTTTGAGAAACTTGCATATGAGACAGAAAAGCATTGGAATCTATATAAACTAGATTATAATAAATCAACTTTGTGCAGTGGGAAGAGCTGAGTTTTTTTCTAAAGTAACAAGAATGCAGCATGCTTCTGCACAGCTCCAAAGATTAAAAACATGTGGTAACATAAGGGGAATCTTGCACACCAGGGGAGTTGTCTATGTCACCAATGGATAGCACTCTCAGCACAAACATCAAATATAAGCAGCCTTCCAAAAGGCAGATGGAAAAAGAGAGAAAGAAAGAAAGAAAGGACCAACAACTGAGTTCTACAAGCAACAGGGAGAACTTCAATAGGGGCAGAATCAGAAAAATATCAAACACCATTTGAATATCCCTGTATCATAGATTTCCCTGTTATGCTTAGGAAAAACAATTTGGTGATTGGCAGGTAATAGAGGGAATAAATTTGTTGTTGTTTGTTGTTGTGGTTGTAAAAAAAAAAAATACAACAGACATGACTGGGAAACTTTGCACAGCACTTGATTTTCTACAGGAAATGGAGTAAATTTGCTGTATTATCATTTCTATTGTGAGGAATTCAGTTCTTCACACTATTTTGAAGACCATAAAAATTATCTGTCTCTAATTACTTGAAATGATTCCATTAGGTAAAAAAAAAATAATCACATGAATGGCATTCTCCCAACTTCACAACAAAATCAGAGACTAGGACAAATCCTTTGTAATATAACCATTATATTTTTCTTTCCCCATCATAATTCTTGATCAAACTTATAACAATTTCATCATTCACCAGAAGTAGATCTTTCTTTGTATTTTTCTGGTTTAATATCGATAATGAAATGGCAAACTTTGGGCAAGCACTTAACTTCATGTTGTGGAACTGAAGAAGTATTAATCTCTATTTCAAATCTCAACTAAATATTCTGAAAATTGTCCTGGATACCACTGTTCTTAATGCTGAGCTTTTCATAATTTTCATGCCTCACTTTATATGACAAAACTCTATTTAAATAGGGTACAGTTTTTCAAAAATACTGAATTCCTTAAATGGCTCTCTTGAAAATTAACACATTTGATTTCCAACATATTCACATTTTTGTTGTTTGTTTTTTAGCAGCCATTAAAAGAAAAAAACCTTCAGTCTCAGTTTTAAAAACCTTCTAGAAACTGAACAAAAATTTTAATTTCTTTGTTTTAATAACATTGTAACCCAGTCTGAGCAATTTAGTTAGACACTATTTCAAAATGAAAAATAAAAGGCTGGAGATGTAGCTCAGTGTGAAGGCCTTGGGCTCAATTCCTACCACTACGCACAAAAATTCTAGTGGGGTGTGGGGAGGAAAAGGTAACAATAAACATTAGACAGAAAAGGTATAATCCTCCTACTGTGTCATGTTCTTACAAATCTATAATAAAGCCATCTATTAGAAATATAAATAAATAATATTAATACTTAGCAATATATTATGGAGTAGTTCTTTAATTCAAAATTTATTATAAAGTATGCATATCTCTTTGAACTATCTAGGCTTCATTACCAAAGAGATTGTATAGATAATTCTTATTGTATAAGAAAATATAACCTAAAATACTGTTCTTTGCTTTGACCTTAAAGATCTGTCAACACTCTACTTTATTTTGACTTGTTTCCTTAACAGTTGTCAAAAATAACCTTATGATATATCTGGTGAACTGATACAATGATTAGGGTTATATTTGTTTCTATTATATATAAACTTTGTTAATAAAAATAGATTGATATATATTTAATTTTCCTTCTAGTCTAAAATATTTTTGCGCAAAAAAGATTCAACTATAGCAAGTCTGAGACTGTTACTTTGGGAAGGACTTGCTTTAGAAGGCTGGCCCTTTGCTGGCTGAACTTGAATTTCTGGAGGGTCCCCACAATTCCTTAACTGCTAAGTGTGGTTTGCTGAACATAAATTAACTGTAAAAACAATATGATTTATGCTAAATAACCACTCTCCTTCTGAAAGTCTAGAATTTTGCTAGGCCAAGGTACTTATGTGATACACTCTTGATTAAAAACTCTGGACTCCCGGCCAGGGATTTAGCTCAGCAGCACAGCACCTGCCTTGCAAGTGCAAGGACCCAAGCTCGAGCCCCAATACAAAAAACAAAAAAAAACAAGAACGAAAACACAACAAAACTCTGGACTCCTACTCTCATGCAAGCTTCACGCCAGACAATACAGCATGTGCTTTCACAACTGGAAGCTGGGGGAATTAAACTCATCCTGTGTAACTCAACTGGGAGACGGCTCTAGGAAGCTTGAGCCTGGCTCTCTCCAGACTTTTCCCCCTATGCCTTTTCCTTTCATTTATTTTTGCTTTGTGGCCTTTCATAAAAACAGATTACTTCTGAAAAAAATAATTCAGGATTGCCATCTCTGTATACAAAATATAGCATTACCATTTTCCTCTCTGATACAAATTTATACTGACTATGCATGCGAGAAATTACATTTTTCTGAGCTGAAATTTGAAGGTCTAAAATGTAAGGGCACCTGATTCAAGCTCTGAAACAGAATCTGTTTCTGGCTGATGACAGAAAAGTGAGAGGAAGACAGAGCACTATAAGAAAAGATATTTATTGTGTGAGAAGGGAAGACGCTGAGCCAGGATATTTAGGCAGGCATCTAACAAATGCAGGAGTGATCCTGTGCTAGTGATAGAACAACAAACCTTGGCTGTATAGTAACTTGAGCAGATAGCCAAAGTAAATGGCCACATACAAGATGAATTTAGATTAAAATTCTCTTACCAGAGAAAGCTCTGCTCTTACTGACCAGGAACAACTGGTACTTTTTCTTTCTAGGCAGGTCAGTTCTACAATATCTAGTTCTTCCCTATGCTCTAAAGTAAGAGGCCAAGTCGGTATGACATTCTCCAATGAAGGCAGCTGAGATGTCTTAGGACTCTGACCTGAATGAAATTTTATTGCCTTTCAGTATTGGTCTACTGAGCAATTTTGGTGTTCCTATCTTGTTCCAATCCAACAGCTTTAGAAAAGCGTATGTTTGATTGTAACTCTAACTGACACAATCAATGTCTTAAGACTAATTATCTTGGACCTTCAGTGGGGTAGAGAGCTTATTCTTTCTGCAGAATTTTCAGAATCCAGCACCGCCCCAGGGAAGGACACTTCCAGCACTGTTTCATGTAATAATCCTCAAACAACTGTGTGCATAGATATCATCTGCCGAGCTTATCAAAAATTCAGGTTTCACGGTCAGAAATTGAAATCTTTCATGTTACAGTCAGGAACAAGACAAGGATGGTTCACTATCATCACTCCTGTTCAATATAGTTCTGGAAACATTAGCCACGGCAATTAGACAAGAAAATAAATAAAAGGAATAAAGACAAGAAAGGAATAAGTTAAACTATCATTATTTGTGGATGACATGATAATCTATATAGAAGACCCTAAAAATTCCACGAAAAGACTTCTAGACTTAATAACCAAATTCAGCAGAATAGCTGGATACAAGCTCAACACTCAAAAATCAATAGCCTTCTTGTACATGAATAACAGACTCATCAAGAGAGAAACTGGGGAAACAATTTCTTTCACAATAGCATCCAAAAAAATGAAATATCTAGGAATCAATCTAACAAAGAAGTAAAAGACCTCCACTTTGAAAACTATAGTATTCTGAAAAAAGAGATCAAAGAAGATATCAGAAAATGGAAAGCCATCCCTTGCTCTTGGGTAGGTGTCTAATACCAAAACCAAATTCTTTCTACTCTAATACAGTATATGGTGACTCCTCTTTCCCTGTTACTTGGCAATTAACCTTTACTCAAATGTATATTAAACTGAAACCATTCTTCTTTTCTTTTCCCTCAGTAAGCATTTATCCCTGAAAAGTTAATAAAAGTTTGGTGTGAAAGAGATTTCCAAAGTCAAAAAATTCATTGAGTCATGACTAAAGTGGTCATATGTTAAGAGACTTTAACATTACAGAAATATTATAAAATCATAAAATCCTAGGGATGGAAGATACATTCTTGGTCATAAATTTTGTTTTCTGGGCATTCAGAAAGATCAAGTAAAACAAGAAGGAAAGCTAAATAACTAGGGGATGACTGAAACAATTATGTTCCACAAATTGATTTTATAAATTCAAAATAAGTAAGGTCTTGCTAAAGAATAATTCATATATGGCAGATGTGGGGGAAAAAAAGGTAAAGTGACCTTGACTTTGAACCAGCTAAGTACATCTGGGGCTGCCTTATAGACTACCTTCTACTATGTCCAATGTGGCAGGGAAGTACACTGTCTAATATGGCAGCTATTAGTCCATGAATACACACTGGAGAATACTGTTATAAGACCAACAATCACTCCCAACATATAACTTTGTGTCTTACTTTTTAAAATAATGGCCTTAGTAATGTGGCTACTATAACCCAAATAGCTCCATATCACACATAATGAAAGAGCTCCCACTTTCCTATGTATGTAGAGACTAACATACCAGAAGTCTGTCCTTACAGGGATTTGAAAATGCCAAAGGCCATGCATGTTGCTGTAGTGGAGGGCAAACATAATGATGAGACACTTGTCAACCAAGCACAAGGAGAAGTAGCTTCCCATGTCTATCTTATAACCCTGTTTTATTTTCCTCATGGTCCTTATCACAACCTGAAATTACAGTATCTTCTTTTTCACTTGATGTCTTAATCTGAAATACTTTGCATACTTTGGGGAGGCAGTGCTAGAGATTGACCCAATAGACTATGGTTAAGAACAGAAATGGTAGGGAAAGGTGTATTACAAATGAAAGGTTTACTGCTATAAAAATAACGTCTAATCTCATCAAAGTTATTTCTTAGGGTTATTCTAAGTTATTCAATGTAATTTCTATGAACATAAAGAAAACTGAATGACCTATGTTGGTGTGTACCATAAGAAACTGTATCACACTAATACCCTAAAACACTTATACTATACACGTATTCTAGTAAATGCTAATTTAAGATAATGTATAAAAAATGTTCAAGGGCCAGGGATTTAGCTCAGTGGTTCCACCGCCTGCCTTGCAAGTGGAAGGACCCAAGTTCGATCCCTGGTACCAAAAAAAAAAAAAAGAAAAGAAAATGTTCAGAGCAGGCTAAGTCCACCTATTCCTAGAACAGCCTGGTTGTAAGGCTGTGCCTCAGCAGCTGTTGGGAACACAGCCATAAGAGATTCCTACACTGATATAAAACTTTCTCTAAAAGAAAACAGTGACTCACTGTGCCTTGACTGTGAAAAACATGGATTATGTTAAACATTTGATTTTTTTTATATCTGAATTTTGGTAGGTGCTAGGAAGAGGGGGCCTGTGTGACCAGTCCCCAATAAAAACATTGGGTTTCAAGTCTCTAATGAGCTTCCCTGGTACACAGCACTTTGCACATGTTGTCACAACTTGTTGCTGGAAGAATTAAGTGGTTATCATGGGACTCTATCGGGAGAGGACTAAAATACTTCCACTCGATTCCCTTTGCTAATTTGGCATTACATCTTTTTTTGCTGTAATAAATCCTAGCCATGACTGTGATTATGTTAAATATTATGACCCCTTACAACATGGGCTTGGTTTTAGGAACACCAAAAAATGACAGCTTGAGATTGTTAAGTTATTTAAATAATTTATCTAGGTTATATATTAAAGATACACTTATCACACAGCAAAAGCTTAATGAACATATTACAAGGCAGAGCCAAGTTTCATAAAGACAAAAATGACTGAGCCAACTCTATCAAACAAGGACAAGTTTAGGGAGAAAAGATAAGACATGTGTTAGTCAGCTTTTCATTGCTATAACAAATACCTGAGATAATCAACTTATAAGGAGAAAAGTTTCATTTTGGCTTAAAGTTTGGGAGGTTTCAGTCCCTGGTCAGTTGACTCTATTGCTTTTGGTCCTGAGGAACAATAGGACATTATGACAGCAGAACAAGGTGGAGGAAGCCACTCACCATAAAGGTAGCAAGGAGCCGGGTAGAGAAGGAGCAGGGTCTCACCATCCCTTCTGAGAGCATGCACCTAATGACTGAAGACCTCCCACTGGGCCCCACCTCTTAAAGTTTCTACCATCTCCCCATAGCACCACATTGAGGAATAAGTCTTTTGTACATGGTCCTTTGTGAGACACTCCAGGTCCAAATTATAGTAATGTGAAAAATTATAATTTCTTTTATTTTTGGTTTTTTGAGACAGGTTATCGCTTATGTAGCCCAGGCTGACCTCAAACACACAGCCATACCCTTGCCTCCGCCTCCCAAGGGTTGGGATCACAGATGTGTACCACCATTAAAAAATACAAACTATTATAAATATAGGAAGAAGAAGCATATAATTAATCAGGTGTGGGAAAGATATATGAGTTTATGTTCAATATTTTATTGTTAAGACAATAAAATGTTACTAGTAAGATATCTAAGTTCTTCTTAACTAAATAGCAGTACATTATATGAACAAGGGAAAATGATAATCCCTACTCTTACATGATACTGGTCATATTATACATAGACCATTATATTCAGCTCAGGATGATTTATAGAAGGATATATTATACTTTTGTCAAGGAAAAGCTGATGATGAGCTTCAAACTCACATTTTATGATAATGGTTCAAGACTAAGAGAAGATTTGATAAAAATAATGGTTCTACAAAGGTATATATACTTTCCCCATATCATCACAGTTAGAAGAAGTCAGGAAGACATTAATTTCAGCTGAATATAAAGAAATATTACCTAAAAGCCAGAGATACCCCCCCAAAACTTCACTTTCCTTGCACATGCATGGGAGAATATTTTATAATTCCACTGAATGTAGATTATGGAAGTAAGAAATCAGTTAAAGTGGATAACTCTATTAAATGATAGCTATATTAAATAATCTTTCAACTCTGCCAAAATATTCTTTTCTGTATCTTCTTCATTTATACAGTAAAAAAAAGACAGGAGAAAGGATGTTTCAATCCAACCACACCCTCCACTGAGTTGGAGGGAAAGGGCTGGCTGAAAAGAAACTCAAGAAACATAATCCTAACAGTTAAAATTCACTTCAGCTCAAAAATACATGGCTTACTATATACAAAGTGCTTTGCACTCAACTCAACAAATAACGGAGTAATCACCATATACAAAGCATACTGAAGTAAAATTAGAGATGTAAAAGATATGAGAAGAAAAACTGCAGAACTGCAAGTATGCCTGCTCTTGAGACTTTCACGTCACGTCAGGTATGACTTCTACAAAGTGGCAAAGCCACTCACTTGTTTATCGTGTTCCAGTCACCACTGTAAGAATTATACTCATCGTTCTGCAGGTTAGGGAAGTCCTAAGTACCAAACCCAAGCCTAGAGTCCTCAGTCCTTAGCAGCTGAATTATCGATATCCACAAACTCTTCAAGGCATTTCCTCCCTTAGGCAAAGACCCTACTTTATCTGGAGAGGCGAGGATGGATGTCACTGTTATAACAGATGCAGAAGAATATGTAAAAAACTTCGAAGCTCTTCTCAAAGTGTATCACATACACAAGGTACAAGGAAATACATAATGCTGAAAGACAGCGCTAATAATGAGAGGACAGCACTGACAAAATTCACTGTTCTCAAAAAAATACATGACCTTAAACAACAAAACAGGAGCACAGAGTAACTGGTAAGTTAATAAAAATGAGAAGATGATCTAAGCTGAAGGAATTTTGAAGAATTTGGGACAATTTTGTTTAAAAGAAATTCATCCTGTTTAATATATCTTCAATTTTATTTTTAAACTGTAGTGCAGGGAAGAAAAATACCACAAAGAACCAAAGATAAAGTGAAAACCTAATTCCCTTAATTTATTTATTAATATAGAATTGTTGTTGACAAGTCTGTTGTAAAACACTGTAGTCTGATACATTACTGGTATGAAGATAAATTGACTCATTTCTTTTGGAAAGCAATTTGACAAAATACATAAACAATCTTAAAATATCTCCATACAGCATGACTCAGTATTTTTCTTAAAATTACAAGAAAATACTACTAAATATGGATAAAGTTTTATAAAGATTTTTAAAAACAGCATGGAATAATATGAGAAAAATATAAGTAAATGCATTTAAAAACCCTACATTAAGAAAATTCCAGAGCCGGGGATTTAGCTCAGTGGTTCCACTGCTTGGCTTGCAAGAGCAAGGTACCGAGTTCGATCCCTGGTACAAAAAAAAAAAGGAAAATTCCTACACCATTGGGGGCAAATAGAAGAAAAGAAGAGCAAAAGCAACATTTGTTATCATAATTAATTATATGTGGGTAAAGAAACTATGTATGACCTATTGTTTTATCTTTTAAAATTTCCCCCAAATTTCCTTCAGGAGCAATATTTCTTTAAAAATTAAAAAAAAAAGACAACAAAAAAAATCATGATTGAAGAAGAAAAAGAGAATGTTCATTAGATGAAAAAGACAGGAATTAGGAGAAGCAGAATTTAGAGACAAATTTAGAGGATTTGCTACAATTAATCTTTTACAGAGGTGTCAGAAATTAGAAGGTGCTAAATAGGAAAAGAGAAATTGGTGGGTATGTACAGTGAAGCATTATCTTTCCATTCAAAGGATCTCTACAAGAAATCCTTCTGGTCTTCTCTTAAGACCCTACATTGACTGTTCCGAAAAGGGGAGTAAGTCCTAATGATTCTTTGCAATCTTTCATTTAAAATCAAACTAACAAAAATATCATCATTAGGGCCAGGGATTTAGCTCAGTGGTTCTGCTGCCTGCCTCGCAAGTGCAAGGACCAGAGTTCGATTCCTGGAACAAAAAATATATATATATCATCATTTATTATCTTTTAATATACCATTTTACATGACATTATGCTATTCATTTTTTTAAAAAACAGATGATAAATTATTAAGGTATTCACTGAGACTAAATGATGGCTCTACTGCTTCAGTGATTTTGAACAGTACTTAGTGCATAAAAGCACATGTGTTTGATTTTATTCTGATGGAATGTTGTTTGCTTTTATTCTAATGAAATAACCAAGTGTATGGTCAAGATCATTTATTCATTTTCTCATCCATTTACTAAACTTGAAGGAAATTTTTTTCTGCTGGATTAGTTTTAAAATAATAGTACTGGGGCCAGGGATTTAGCTCAGTGGTTCCACCACCTGCCTTGCAAGCTCAAGGACCCGAGTTCGATCCCCAGTACCAAAAAGAACCACAAATAAAATAGTAACATTCACCAAGGCAATAATTAATATATAATGTATTGAACACATGATTAAGTGAATCACTAAGGTTTTTTTAAACTGCATAATTTGGGGTAAAAATCAATTGACTCATTTGAAACTGCTTTATATTCTTATTAGTTGCCAGCATCAAAACATAAAATTCCTACTGTTGTGATCTCAGCCATGAGTATGGCTGTATCTACTCATATTCTAACTTACAAATTACCAAGAACTTACTGATAATGTCTTTACATTAACATAGAATTATAAAATCTCCTAAAACACATACACTTTAGAACTACATACAAATTTGACTCAATACTACTAAATCTTCTATTCTTTTAGTTTTCTGTTTTATTGCTTCTTGGAATACTACAACAGAGACTTGTTGCTTTATAAGTCAATCAACTCTTTAAGACTATAAGACTGTAATTTACTGGCAAGAAGTTTAACCAATCCTTCTGCTGTTTGATGATAACATCCAAAGTTATTATTGATTCCATATTTAAAAGCAAAATAATAAATGACATCATTAGTTGAATAAAGATAACAAGTTTTATGTGCAAATAATTTTACCCAAACAGAAAAAGAGCTAAGTGAAAGTTTATAGATTAACTATATAGAGGTAAAAATTACTTAAAAAGAGTAGATCTATGTTTCATTGACAGCATTCAGCTGAGAAACCACTGGAGTCACAGTGAAGGGATCAATATCTAGGTTTTTATCCATATGTGAAAAATCTTCCTGATGCCTGAAGAATAAGGCTGAAATCAATCATCATTCCTTTAAAAATCCTTTAGCAATTATAAAAGCAAAACATTCTATTATTCTTAACTCTGTCTCTATTTTTCTCATGGTACAGTGAATCATTTGAATGTCCCCTATCATGATTCCAAAACATCATGAGTAATTCCATCCAAGAATGGTACTTTGAAATCTAATGTTTTCTTTATTTTTCTATCTCTCTATCTACTCATCCATCTATCTATCTGGTATATGTTTGCAATACATAATAATGCCAGGCATTTGGAAAATTTCAGGCGTATGGGTAAAAACCTAGATATTGATTCCTCCTCTGTAATTCTAGTAATTTGTCCACTAATATGTTTTCTTCAAAAACTTGTAACTTTGAGTGGGATGAAAAGTAATTAAACCCCAAAAGTGACTGCAAATTGAGAATGCACTACAGCATTCTCCAAGTTTGTAATTTGGGTACAATGCATGTACACAAATTTATTTGCCCTATGGGACCCCTTGATTCTAAATCTATAAAAGTAAATCAAGTTAAAGTCCTCTAATAAATGTTAATGGTTTGTCCAAGTATAATTATTAAATCTCATTTAAAAAAAGAAAGTAGTGCTACATTTAAAGTTGATGATTAAAATAATAGAAGCTATAATAGGACTATTTAGTTATATCACATTCTAAATATGAATTTCTAAACTTCACTTTTCCAGATTTGTTCCAAATAAATATACCTAAAACTTCAGTAGAGTTTAAAGATTGTGGACATTTTCTAAGTTTTTTTTTTAAAAAACTGCCTTGAGGGCTGGGGATTTAGCTCATTGGTTTCGCCACCTGCTGCACAAGAGCAAGTACCCGAGTTCGATCCCCGGTACCTAAATAAATAAATAAATAAATACTGCCTTGAAACAACATAAGTAGTGAATGAGATAAAATTAATTCAGTGAATATTAAGAGCTTCCTCAAAATCTATTCTAAAAAAGGAAAAATATGAATGCATATCTATCTATACTTTTACTATAAAAATTAAATATTAAAATAATGGCAAGAACATTTTACAAAACCATGATACAAACTCACTGAAGTTATTTTCTTACATAACAAATTGTATTCCATTTTGAAATTGGTTATTTTAACAATTCTAAATAGAATTTTGAATCATTTTTCTTTGCCAAAATAAAATTTTAAAAGTCAAATAGTTTAGGTTGCTATATTAAAAGCAGGCTTTTTCTACCTGTCCTTACCAAATTATCTTTAATCCTCTCCAAATTTATCATTTATAATATCAATTTTACCAATTTAGCATACTTAATTATAAAATTCCTGAAAGTAAATAGAAAAAGTGTGAAAGTGTTATTAACATAAAATGTGTGATCTAGTAATACCTATTTTAAATTTCAAACTCTAGTAGAAAAAAAAGTTTTAAAATTGTAGAATACATACACACATATCTTTATGTCAGGGCATAATCTCAGACAAATCCATTGTTTTTCTCTTGCTACTCAACATTTGATTCAAAAGTACAACTTGAATTTTAGAGAAGAAACTAAAATTTGGACTATTTTTGTGCTTCACAATTAAGGTAATGCTATCACCCTGAATTTATATAGTATGTTCTGGCATTTTTAAACTTTCAACATCCTTATTTAAACTTTAGCAGAAAATAAAGTAAAACTGGAATCAAAATTTCTAAAGTCAAAGACAAAATATGAGTTTTAGAAATTATGGAACTTTTCTATATTTAAAAACATCTAGGTTTAACAGATTTTAAAGTGGAAAATAGTGATATTTTAGAAAACATTAATGATCAATGAATTGTTTAAATTAGAATTAGTGATCTTTAAATTGTGACGGTAAAAAAAAATGGCACCCACAAAGATAAAAAAGCAGCTACCACATTCTGAACACTTTCTCTGTGCAAGGAGCTATGCCAAGCACACAGGCTACAAAATATCATTTAGTTTTCAAATCCATCTGAACAGGGAGGAACAAGTCTCTGACACTATCAATAAGAAAACTGACATTTTGGAACATTCAGTATCTTACCTAAGGCCAAACAGCTTATAAGGGCCAGGATTTCACCCCAGGTTTCACACACTCATAGGTTATAAAGCCTTTTCAACATTGCATAACTTTAGAAACAACTACAGAAATCACAGAATCCTTATAGAACACAGCATTATTTTTTACTATCATTTATAATCAAACTGGACAACCACCATAGAATAAAACAGAATGATAGAGCAAACATAGTTATGCTGCCTATTCTTAAAACATAGTAATCTAAAAAAGAGAGTACTTTATTATGTGGACATAGGAAAATATCAAAAGAAAGCAGCTGCCTGCCCTACTGCTGCCCATAAACCACTGGAGTAAGTAAAGAACAACCTAAACCAGAAATTGCCTGAGTCAATCACCTTTCAGTGCAATAAAGCCTTTCTTTTTCATTCTTCCCCTTCAAAAGACTTTTTCAAAAAGAAATTCAGAGATGTGAAAAAGTTATTCAAGGAAAACGTAACAAAAATGAACAAAAGTAATATCAAGGAGATACCATGCCCTAGAGTTTCAGTTTGATTAAAGACTAAATTGGTAGATTTGAGCTTCTCAGACTGCTGATTTAATAAAAAAAACTTACAAGATCAAAGAAAAAGATATCACAAGTAACAAACTGTAGCAGAAGACAGAGGGTTAGAAAAAAGGTAAAACTCAGAGAAATTTTATAGGGAAGAAAGTACAGGCAGAGGTAGGCCAACAGAGTGTGCAGGAACCTGTCACTGACTAGCTCAGTGATCTTGAGTACATCACTTTTCTTTAATTTCCTCATCTCTAGCCCATGAATAACAATACTACCATCTCACAGGGCTGTAGTGAGGATTAAGTGTGTTAATACATGTAAAGTTTAACACTAAGCCTGGCACACAATTGTTATTCATTATTCCAAGGAAAAGCAAGAAGAGAACACAATCAGCATGGCCTTAAGCTTCTTGAGCATCTATAGATCTCTTCAAATTATATTTAAACTCTACACTAAAGGAATCAAAATTTGATTCCCAACCAATGTATATAATGTTGAAGGTTTTATTTAGGATGTCTGAAAAATTAGCAATGGTATGTTGTCTTGAACTTCATATTTTCCTTGAATTTAAAAGGTGCACTTCAACCATTCAAGGATCCACTGCCAAACAGGGAACAAGAATAACAATAAACCCCTATAAGAGAAGTGTAAAACAACTAGGTTCTGACCCACAAATAAGTAAACTCTTGATACTTACGTTTATTAAAGTGAAGCAAAGTCTAATTTTGATATATAGAATACTATTTTATTATTTACTTTAAACTTTTCTTATATGTTTAAAAAATACACAGGGGTTCAGAACAACCTCAATAAAAAGACAACATTTCTTACTAAAGGACTTCTGAAGTCAAACCACCAGTATGCACACATGGTTGGCTTCTAAGTTAAAGAGTCAGAGGCACATTTCATTAAATGCACTTCATAAAACAAGAAAATTATTATGCTGAGAAGAAAAATACTCAGTAGTTATATAAATTTTCCAACTTATAAAAAAGTAAGGTATAGATATTCCACTGCTCACACCTGCTTCTTTATTAATTCATCTAATTGTCACTTTGCTACATCTAAACCCCTGACAATTTATTACATAATCTCAGCACACTAAAAAATAAATTAATCTCTACATCTGAAAACAGGCCATTATAAAATACAATACTGATAGCTCTTACTTTTATTTGATAACTACATATGTTATATAATCTCAGCAGCACTAAGAATGCAGCTAATATAAATATCTAAATAACAACTACATAAAAGTATTTTCTTTTTAAAATAAGTTCTTATATATACTTTTCCCAATGTTGACAACTTAAACAACATTGACTTCTGTATTGTGCTAAGAAAACATTAGGCACAGATCACATAATATAATTTACACTTTCTTTGTTTTAAAAAATATATTATGTGCAAATGAGTATCACACAAATGTCTAGTGGACACAACAGTAAGCTATTATAGACCTAACACAAAAAATAGTTAATGTTTTACTTTTTTTAAGGACATTCCTAGCAGCATTAAGAGTGATACACCACTACTGAATATCCTGTATCTGAATTAGAATTACTTGTAGGTTTTCTTTAAAAGAACAAAGGTCTACTACAGCAAAAAAAAGACACCACATTAGGCACATGAACTAACTTCAAAGAAAAAAGATAAAACTGTTCCCAAAATCCCATTAAAAATATTTGACCCAGTATCCCCAATAGGTGACTACATTGCTTTACTGGAAGGAATAAATTATTTAACATTATGATTGCTTTATACATTAGTTTCCTTCATTAGCTAAGACATTTCAGGAGTAAGATACCATAGAATTCGTATTTTTTTAAAAAGTAAAGAAGAAAAAATAATAGGATGTTAGGAAAGTGGGAAGAAAGCAAAGTCATTTTACGCAGAAGGAACAAAATAGCGTTGGTTTGTTTGTTTGCAGCACAAAATCTGGGCTGCAGAGAAAATTATAAAAACATGAACAAAAGGGTTGTGTGACAGATCATGAAACAATGCTTACTGTGCATCTTTCATGAAGAAATCACTTATGAATGTAGATTAGTGTGTTTAAAAGTATATTTGGATACAAAAGGTTATACTTGGCCACATATATAATATGTAGCATTTTTCTGTAAAGGACAATTTATGAAAATAATTTCCACAAACACAACAGAGTGAGAGACATGGAAAGAGACAAAATGAGAGACAAAGACAAAGGCAGAGAGTACAGACAGAAAAACAGAGGTGTCAAGAGGCTTGCTTATGTCCTATAGAAGACTTGAGATACTTTTTTCATCCTCAGTACCGAATTATTCTTATTACTGCACATTTACATTCATACACTATAATTCTCTCATGAGATTACCCTGTATACATCCTTTCCTTTAGTTTTCTCCATGAAAAAGGTTTTAAGAAAGAGACATTTAGCATCATCCTTCATTTAACAGTGAACTATTCAAGTAAATATTTCTCTGGTGGCAACTTTCCAGATGAATCAAGAATTTACTCCAAACCCACTGTCAGATTACATTTGATTTAGTCTTAGTCTCTTCAAATGGAGCAGGAATTCGCCCGTTTCCTAGGTTTGGGGTCTCGTGCTTCCTGATCTTTCACACATGTACAAGATGTGCACATTGTCTCAGAAAGTCTTCGGAGGCCTAGCCGGAAAACACTGTTGGAGAGGCTGTATATCACACAGTTACAAAAGCTATTACTTATAGCAAGCCAGGTTGTTAAGAAGGACAGTGTTGGATTGTCCAAGACTCGGGAGCTTTCTAGAAGAAAGTAAATAATATAGGGGAGCCAGAGCATGTAAAATACACTGGTTATTCTAAATAAAACCATGGCATAGCGTCGGTCGGGGCTGTGTCCTGTCTCTCTGGAAGCATCTACTTCATGGCTAGGGAATCGGGCTCTTCGGTCATTTATTTCTTTGGTGTGCTGTCGGCAAATTCTGAAAATGTGAAAGTAAGTGAAGCAGACAACAAAGGCAGCAGGAGCATAAAGTAAACAAACAATAAAGCCAGTAAAATAGGCACTTGTGAGCCAAGAGGTGGCACACCATTCAAAAATGTCACCATGGTAACCAGGTTTCCCCCAACCAAAAAAGGAAGGCAAAAAAATTAGGCAGGAATAGATCCAGATCAAAATAATGCAAATTCTCAGGCGACAAGAGGTGACCAGTTGATTGTAAGAAAGAGGCTTGGTTATTGCAAGATAGCGATCCACACTGATGCAAGCAAGACATGCCATAGAAACACTTTTTAGAACTGAGATGATATATCCAAAAACCTGGCAAGTCAATGACTCGTGGACACCTGTGGAATAGTGAAGAAGTGAGAGAGTAGGAACCAAGCAGCTAACTCCAACAAAGAGATCAGCATATGCCATTGTCTGTATAAAATAGCTGGTAGTATAATGATGTAACAGTGGAGCACAGTGAAAGACAAAGATGACCGTTAAATTCCCAGCAATGATTAGAAATGTCAGCAAGACAATAATGACTGTCTCAAGGATGCAGACATCCACTGCACTGTAGTGACCAAATCCAAGTGGGCAAGAGTGACGCTCAGACATATTCACAATGCCACTGCTCATGTTCAGGATCTTCCAGTCAGTCCCCCTGGATTCATTCATGGCTTGGAATTAGAAGAACTTGCAGTCTTGGCTCCAGCAAGCAGGTGCCTTTTCCAGCATCTGTTAAACTCTGCACACAAGTGCCTCAGAACCTGCTTCGGCAGACAGTGTCAGTCCTTCTCTCACAGCTGAGTGTCCCAGGGTGCTCAGATCTCTTCATCAGCCTTAGTTCACCACTGACACATCTCAGCTTTGGGGGATAAGAGAAGAGGGTAAGCTACAAAGGTGAAAAGAGGTCTCTGATTAGCTTCCTCGGGTGCTCTCAAATAACTTTTTGCAGACACATGGCACTTCTAAAGAAAATACTGTAGGTTACCTTGTACTACGAAAAATTAAATCCATAAAAAGGAAAAAAAAAACTGCCAAGAAAAGGAAAGCTTCCCTGGGTAGGCTGTTTTGCTCTCCTAAGAGAGGTATTTTCTTAGGGATCAACTAGAAAACAAAGAGAAAAGAAAAAGTCTTATATTGTCTCAGGCTTCCTGCTTCATCTATGATGAAAATGCATTCACATTTTAGAATTTAAATAATTAAGATCTCAGATCTAGTTGGAAAGCTAAGAGAAAGTTCATTTTGGCAGAGTGTCCTTGGGCTTAGTTCAGATTTGATGCTGATAGGTCAACTTTTTGATCTATTTCTCTCTGATTTGTTTTTATTTTAAGGAAAGAAAAATTCTACTTGTGGTTAATTCCAAGACTCATATTTAAATGGGCACAAAGGAGCAGACCACAGGTAACAAACAGACTCCAGATTGCCCTATAATTATCATGAGAAAAAAAAGAATATTTCTAGTAAGGGAAGGTAACATACAGTGAGTTAATAGATTAACACTTGAAAACAGTATGATAACTCCTGAAGTTTTAATTCTGCATGCATTTTTAAGCATCTTTGAGGAGAAAAGGTTTTGTCAATTACAATTTTGGGTGCTACTAACAGTCAGGTAATTTATACCTCTTCCCTTTCAAAATGAAATCTTTTTAGCCATTAACTTCAACATCTACAACTGGAAATAATTTTCATTATTTCATATGCTGCTTTCCTTATAATGGAGCATTACAGTAAATTTTTGCTTGGTTATTTCTCTTTTTTACAAGCATACACCCATATCCTACATACATGCAAATACAGATGAAATTTAGACAACAGAAACTTTCCTATACATTGAGCTTATATGAGAACAAATACTACCATTATTTATTACTTATTTCTAGTAGGTTTCATATACTGCTATACCCTTCTATTTCATTAGATTATTAACACAATAAATCATTACTTCATAAAAATCATTACTTCAACTAAATCTTCTAAAAGTAGAAAATTACCTTATTTATTGTATTTGCAAATATGTAGCCACCACATGTTAAGAAAATGCCTCTTCTATTTCTGTATTCTATTTTGAGCAAGTGTTCAATTAATACCAGGGCCATTAGGTAGGTTCTGAGATAGATTTGCTTTAAAATACCTCAAAACATCATGATGAGTTTAAATCTTCGACTTTGAAATACTGAAAGGCTGGCAGGATAAAATCCATCCAAAAAGCTTCCAAGGTCATTCTTGTATCAGGTTAACATTTGTCAAAGTCTTTTATTTTTTCCCCCTTAAAGTATAAGCATTTCAGAGTCTCTTGTCAGTCATTGTTATCATAGCTTTTGAAGAAAGAGCATACTCTAGAAATAAAAACATTTCCTTCAGGAACAATGCAGCAGCTTAATAGAAAGCGTTCTTCTGAAAGTTATTTTCTTGTGCACTACCACATTATTCAGGGAAATCCTTCTTCTGTAAAAGCCACAGGATATTCCTCCTTTTACATTCTTAGTTTCAATTATCACAAAATAGTTCTCTTGTTACAGGAATAAGGTAATACTTCTCACCTACATTCACTCTTATCAGCTGCTAGGCTAGGCTGCTTGATTCAGAAGTCCGATTTACTATGATGCAGTTACCAGGATGCTGTCGGTAGATTCTTCACAATCTCTCAGTTTCACTGCCTGCCTCCACCTGAGCCCAAGCCCTGCTCCTCCTCCTCATCCTGAGCTGATGCAGAACTCACCATCAGAAAGGTGACTCGGTCCTCCTGCCCCAATCAACAACACAGCCAATGGCTACTGCAGCTGAAACTGTCACTAGGTAACAGTTGCCAGGCACATGCAGGCTTATAGACTTCCTCAGCAAGCTCCGATCAAGATTGACAAAAGGAAATAATGGAACTGACCAATCCTTATAATATGCTAATAGTATTTAGAAACTTCTAAAGGAATTCTTCCTATGTTATTTGTACAGATTATATCCTGTGAACCATACAGGGAAAAAAAAAAAAAACCCTGGCATACACCTTTAAACTCTGTAGAAAAACTACCACAAGGTACTGTGACACTAAAAAGTCAGCAGTAACCTAATGCTCATTGCCAGAAAAAACTTATTAATTACTAAAAATCAAGTCTTCATGAACTGAAGTGATATAACTATTTTTTCTACAGAATACATAGTTGTATTTTGATTAGAAGTTAAAAGCCATTTACTTTTATTCAATCCTGGCCATACCTACACAGTACTGATGAATTTAATATATTTAACTGTACAAATAAAGCACTGGACATAATACTAGTATGTTAAAATCTATTCAGAGAAATACTTAAGGTCAAACATGATCTCAGACAAGTATATACATAAGAATAAACAGAAAGACTGTTTAGTCCATTTTTCATCCTAATATGTGGAAAGGGCCAGAGGGTGAAAAAACTGTCATACAATGCTTGAGCTACACATGTCCAGGTTACAAGAAAGAAATTAGATATTTTCTCAAATATTTAATGGATGTTAAAAACATTCACTTTTATTTTCTACAGACAAGCATTCACCTAAACATATTTCCCATGGTGTCAGCACTTTTCTTAAAAACTGATGAATTAATTTAAAATTTATTTCAGAAGTAAGATAAATCAAGAAAGTTAAGGTGAAGATGGAAGATAACTAATATTTTTTCAGAGCATGTTTTATGAGCCAAACATTATGTTATGTACATTTACATATTTTCTCTATAAAAATCTTAAATCTCTATGAAGTGACCACTGTAACTGTCATTGGTCAAATGAAGAAAATGGGCACTAGACAAGGTCAGTATAGATCACCTACACTTACAGAGCTGTGAAACTGGTCAAAATTGTCATTCTTAACACCATTTTGATAGACCCTATTTTCGCTTTCCTACTGATGGCTGCCAGTCAGGAAATGTTTTAGAAGAATTACTTCAAATTTCATAAAAATAATTTCTGAAGAACAGAAAGCCCTATTCCTCCTTCATGTTTAACTGCCTTTCTGGAAGAGCATGTTATTGCTTAAATCTTTGAAGGTTTCTGTGAAAGACAGAGTGATAAGCACATTTTTCATTACCAGAAATATTTGACCAGTTAGAATAAAAATTTTATAATGATTACTCTATTTAGGTTTGAAAGTAGATATTTAAAGTTAAGGCCGGGGATTTACCTCAGTGGTTCCGGTGCCTGGCTCACAAGTGCAAAGTCCCGAGTTCGATCCCTGATATGTATGTATGTACGTATGTATGTATGTATAAATAAATAAATAAATAAATAAAGTTAATATGAAAGAACTAAAAAGTTCTGTTTTACAAGGAACCACTTTGACTTTAAGAGATACCTAAAGGCATGAGCTTTATTACAAAATAATTCTAAAATTAAATCTATCAGTTACTAAAGGTAACTCAAAGTCACCAAAATTTAGACATATCAATTTTAAAGTATAGACTTACACATTTAAAAATTGTTCTGAATTGTAATATTTCTAAAATTAAATAAATAGCAAAAAAATCTCATTTGAAGAATTAAAATACTAGATTGCTTTTTTGACACATATATTTCCAAAAATATATCACTGGCAGTGATTGGAATCTAAACACTGTATATAATCCACAGTTACACATGCTTCCAAAGATATATGAACATGATACAGTTTAAGAAAGTGGCTTTGACCCATGAAGCCTCTTTCTTTCCTCCCACTAAATTAAAAAAAAGCTTCAATAGTTCTAAAAAGGTAATTTTCTTCTTTCTAGCAACTGACTGAACTAGCTCCCAACTTTAATTCTTTTCTATCCTTTTTTTCTGATATGGATACAATAGGAACTAATTTATAATGTGAAGCTCTAAAAATAAGAGGACATTAACATATATTTACATAGCTCATTATATGTAGCATTCTTTGTTTTCACATTTGGCATCATTCTCTTCATTTTAAGGATCATTAGGTGTTTTATTATTGCCGTTCTTTTTATAATCATTACCAACTACCTCTGTGTCCTTTCAACTGATGAATGCTAATCAAGAAATATCTAAGAGGAATCATTATTTGGGATTACTTCACAACTACTTCTAATAGCTAAAAGTCATAACTAGATGACATCACAAGCATCTGATTTTTTATTTAGAAGCAATATAAAATCATAACAAGTAAACACATATAGGGAAAAGTAAAATTTTATCTTTTAATATATTTTAAAAGTTACCAAAAGGTGAATGTGTTCAAGCTACATCTATGTCCTTAACTACCCCTCCCCTCCACTAACTTTTCTCCACCTCCACTGCCATTATGTTACACAAACTAGAGCAATCTTGCACTTGGATAACTGCAGTGGTTTCCAACCTGGTCTTTCTGAGTTGTTTCTGGCTTCTTTGCAATTCATTATCCTCAAAACAGACAGTATATTCTTTCCAAAATGCAAACCAGATCATGTTTAAAATATTTCAGAGGTTTTATACTACACTTAGTATAACATCCTAAAATACCCTATAAAATCTAGTCTTCATGTATCTGTCCAATCTCATCTCTCTTCTGTGTTTAGTATTGCCCAAACTGCCTTTACCTCTCCCAGCCTATCTCCCTCTCCTCCAGTCCCACATAAATTTGCTATGTTTCTACGACCTCAGATATTTATACCTGCTATTTACAATGCTATCACACTTCTTTAATTCAGATGTAATCTAAGTCCAAATAATACTTTCTTTGGGGAAATTTCCCTGAGTTCCTACACTATATGAGACAAGATCCCACACTTATCCCAGTTTATAATTACTTATTTCATTCAGTTTTGTCTTCTTGACTAGATTGCAAACTTCACAAAAAAAGCAAACAGCTGTTTTGTTTGCCATTAGCTCTCAAGTGCCTACACTACAGCACTGGGCACAGAATAAAAGTCCAACAAGTAAGTGTTTAACATTTTTAATATAAAATATATAAAAATGTAGAATAGAATCTATGAGGACTGGAAAAGATTTTTTGAAGCGCAGAATAAACAAAGTTACTTGCAGTCCCTTGTACAACATACTAGATTCATAAGAAAGAGGTGGAAAATGTATTGCCAAAAACTAATCTCCTAATACAGTATATTCAAAGTAAGAGCAATATTGGTCATCTATACCTCCATCTAAACCAAAGTCAATAAGAATATCTGACTAGTGTATTGAAAATCATATTTAGCAAAAAAATGATTAATTGCTGATTTTAAGGATGCCAAATATTACAAAAATGCAGTAACAGTGTATTTAAGTGTATTATAAAATTATAGTATTAAATTTACTTGGTCTAAGAGCTAAAAAACCATCTAAAATGACACATAGCACAATCTATTTAATGATCTCTAAGGGCAAAAGAACAAGTTTATATTCTTAACTTCATTTCATTCTGCATCATTTCATTGGCAATTTAAAATATTTAGCAAAATTTAAATTAAACACACCAAAGAAAACTCTTCAAGCCTGGCATGACAGCACATGCCTGTAATCCCAGCACTTGGAACGCTGAGGCAGGAGGATCGCCATGAGTCTGAGGCCATCCTGGGTTGCACAGTGACTTCAAGGACAGCCTGCACTATAAAGTGAGACTCTGTCTCAAGGAAGGTGGGGCGGGGGTAAGAAAATAAATCCACAATTATATGGTCAACTGAATTTCAATGAAAACTGTAAAACAAGTCAAGGGGAATGAAAAATCTTTTCAGTAAAAGGTACTAGAAAAATCTGGATGCCCATCTGGGGAAAAAAAATTGAACTTCTTTATACTACACACCAAAATGTAGTTGAAAAGGATCATAATCAAAACATAAAATTGAAACTACAAATACATACCTTCTAAAAACAATCCTAGAAAGAGACTACCCTCATAACATAAAAGTTAACAAAGATTTCTTTAGGGTCATAAAACCAATATTGTAAAACAAAAACTTAACAAATAACATTTGAAATAAAAATTCTTATCAAGAGATAATAAGATAATCAGCAAGCCAAAACTGGGAGGTAGTACTAGCAAAACATATAACAAATAAACTATATCCTAAGTACATGAGTCCTATAATTAAAAATAAATACAACAGAATACTACTCAGCAAGAAAAAGGAACACAACTGATGATACAAACAATATGGATGAATCTAACAACTAACGAAAAGAAGTCATGTCTTGTAGAGTACACACTTCATGATTTTACATTACTTTCTGAAAAGGAAAAACTAATTTTTACTGAAAGAAACCAGAAGAGTTGTTGTGGTGTGTACATGCATGCACAATATATGCATACATGCTCATACGCACACGGTCAAGAACAGACAGCCATGAAGTATAAGGGAACTTTCAGGAATGAGGGAAACATCCTGTATCTCGATAGGTGTGGGTTACATGCATGTACACATGTCAAAATTAATGAAAATGTAACATTCAGCACATATATATATATAATATAAGCAAATTATTACTTATATTATATAAGCAAATTATAACCAAAGACAACGCTAAACCTATGGCTGCACTTCCATGTATAGAGTGCTCCATGTTTGTGTAAAACTACAAAAGAAGAGCCCTAAAATTACTTGAGTAAATTTTATGACAATACCAGGAAACCACACATACTTTAAAAAGAAAAATATCAAAAACGCACTGAAGCCATGTTTAAGAATAAAAGCTATTATAATGTCTAAAAACAACAGATCAAACATAAATAAACAAAAAATAAATAATAAAAACAGATCCTAGAGAGCAGACTAAGTATATCTAGCCCCTGAATGCTTTCACAATCAATGAGTACAACTGACTCAAGGCTCAGTGACAAAACAGCACACAGGCAAGTAAGGCCCTGGGTGAGAAAAGCCTTACTAAAGGGCAGTTATGTAACACTTTCAGACTGCCGTGGTTAGCTGAGATTAAAGACAACTGGCCAAGTAAGCCAAGCTTTTGAAGGGTTCCATTAAGTTGAATCAATTACAAAGGGAAATAGAGAAAGAAAATGCTAATTTGTGTATATATTTAACTTTTTCTCAATGCAGAAACCCTCAAATTAAAAAATATTTGAATGTTGGCACATGCCTGTAACCCCAGCACTAGCGAGACTAAGGCAAGTGTTCAAGGCCCGCCTAGACTACATACTGAGTTCAAGGTCAGCCAGAACTGTACAGCAAGACCCTATCTCCAAAAAACCAAACAACAAAAAAATTAAATTAACTGGATTGGTCAAAATAGTATGCAGAACACTAAAATAAAATCATGTACAATTTGGGCCAGGGAATTAGCTCAGTGGTGCTGTGCCTGCCTCGCAAGCACAAGGTCCTGAGTTTGATATCCGGTACCCCAAAAAAAGGTACAATTTGATCTTCCATATTTTATCTCACATACATTATTATGTCTGATAATTAGTAAGTTTGAAAATGAGGAGCAACTACGACTTAGACGAAAGAGCACAGGCTTTGGAATTGGAACACAGTTGGGTTGGCACAATGACAGCTCTGATTGTTAACTATGAGGCTTTGGTTACGTCATTCTCTCAGAGCATCTCGCATCCATCTGCAAACTGGAGATAATGCCTACCTATAAAAGTTGGTTATGGAAATTAGATACTAAAACAGAAGTGTAGAGCAGTTGTTCATTCAAAACTCAGGAAACTAATAGCAGTACTTTCCTTTTTCTATTGAATTATCACCTCCATCAACATTCTTTTAAAATATACATCTTTGAAAGAAATACCACTGTTTGAACTTGACAACTATTCATATTAGGAAAATCTTGTGATTAATAACATAGTAATAAAAATTACCAAGTCTCAGTCCAAAAAAACCTTAATTATATGGATCCTACATTTCTCAAGTGATGGATGGATTTTTTAAATTAATATTTTCACATTTTAATTTTTATAAGATGTATAATCTATCTACTTTGTCTCCTTAAACCAAGAATTCTGAACATAATTTAAGTGTTTGCTAATAGGCTGGTATCATTATTGTTAATATAGAACATTGTCTTCTAATATACTCATAGTTTTTGGAGCTTCTGGATATATATATATGCAGATGTATAGAGAGATAGGAGGAGGAAGAACAGGAGGAGGAAGGAAGAAAGGGAGATTGTTTACTTTTTTCAAGTACAATAACTAGGTACCTAAACATATATATGTTTATATATAATATATATATATATTTCTGACTTTCTTTGCATAGCACACATAGCAGTATCTTCTTCCCATTCTAATTTGCTATTTTAATTTTCTAAAGGCTAAAATATCAGAAGGTAAGCTTATTAGAATTTTTTTTCTCAAATAAAAGTACTGTTCTGAGTAAAAGTGCCATAGTGTAGGCCTAGGTTGCCAAATATTCTAGATAAGTGAAGTCATAACTATTTTAATATGGCACAAAAATATTTGAAGTGCACTTTAAAAAATAACATAACAGGTGGCGCACACCTGTAATCCTAGCACACAGGAGACTGAGGCAGGAGGATCACTCCAAGTTCATGACCAGCCTGGGCTACATAGGGAGTTCAAGGTCAACCTGAATTACAGAGGGAGACTCTGTCTCAAAAAAAGATAAAAGGAAATTCCAAGCTTTCTTACATCTCCTATATAAGAGCTTTTCTTTCATTATGAAATAATCTGGAAATTAAATTATTTAATACTTTTTTTTTGTACCAGGGATTAAACTCAGGACCTTGAGCTTGCAAGGCTGGTGTGGCACCACTGAGCTAAATCCCCAGCCCATTTAATAAGATTTTTATAACACTGAAATTCCATCAATAGTTAATGTATCAGAGAAAGGATTCAAAATACCCATTTTCCTTCAAATTTTTCATAGTAAAAACATAAAGGAAAAAGTTTAACCATAAAATATCTCTTGTAAAAAGTCTGTTAAAATTGCATGGAAATAGAAGAGTATAATCACATTTTGAATGATAGGTTTGCATTATAAGAAAGAAATATTAATTCAAATTCATTTTTAATTGAAAGGGATCTTTCCCATATAAGTGGAAATTGCTATTTTTTAAGATACCTTATTGTTATGGCAACTGAAGTGCTAAAAATAATAAAGAAATATCAAAGTTGTTATAGCAACTAGGATTTTAAAAAGCCATGAAGTATAGAATAATCAAACCTTAACTTGGCTTAAAAAGTAACATCCATGACTCAATTTTCAAGAGAAAACTTGAAATACTCATGTTCTTGTCTTTATGAGTTATCTGAAGTCCAAATTTAAAAATCAAAAAACAAAAACTTCAGCAAAAGAACTGGAGCATGTCTTTTATATTACTTATATTCCCCATCAACCAATACGTATCTGACAATGTGGTTTTGCTATCTCTACAAGCTATAGAACTCCATGAAGCATGAAAGTTTTTTCTTTGTTGTAATTAGTGTATCTTTGCAGTATTTCATACCCACAGTAATTCTGGGGACCTGGTACCTGTATATAGCACGTCTTGGTCATTTTGGTCCCTTACTCCCTGTCCCTATCTGCACCCCTTCTTCCTCCCCTGACCCCTTTCCCCATATCCAACAAGTTTGCCTTTTTATTAAAACTTGAATTTAACTTAACTATTCAGTGTATGTAAATTCTGAATTTTCTAGCCTTTTAAACTCCAGTCTTCACTGTTCTGCAGTAGAATACCATAAATGTGGGAAAAAAATCTACTTACTGCCAAAATGCTATGCCAGATTAATCTATTTAGAATCTAGAACAAGATATTTACTGAAGGCCTACCATACGCTAGATCTTGCTCAATGTTCTAGGGTGCAGTTTTCATGGAGGACAAAATTCATAAAAGTTCTATAAGGAGTGCTAAGACTTTTGAAGAATCTAAATTAAGAAGTAACAGGTTTTTTTCCTAGAGATGGTCATACTTGGAAATGAAATACTTAGATTTATATGCTTTGCATTAGAAAATCAAAAATGTCTTTAGTTTCACATATTTCTTGGTCATACTAATAATCAAGATTCAATGACAATGGTAATGTGTGCTGTTAACATAGCATATTTCTCTAGCATTCATGAAGTAGAAAGAACTGAATAGAAACAGAATATATATCCATACGCTTTTGCTTTATTTGTACCTTTTCAGGTTTTTTTTTCAGTTTTTTCTCCCTAAAACTGCTGGTTTAATTGTGAGCTAGTACAGAAGAACTTAGCAGATTTTGTTGGGAAAAAGTGCCATGTTCTTCTTCAGACCTAGACAGGGAGTGTTAAGCACTTGTTGACTAGGGATAGCTACTGTGGAATCTTATAACTGTAGAAGAGAATGCCTTCAAAAGGACAAACTCCTTTCCCCTTACCCAGTAAAGAATATGGCTTGTCATAACCATTAATATTTAGGTCCTGAGTCCAGTACAATTTCTTTCTATTAAATAACTATTGTAATTCAAATGATTTGTAATACCTTGCTGTGTTCTTAATCCATGGTCACTAAAACTGACCAACAAAATACTATTTTTCCTTGTTTTAAAAAAAATTACAAACACTCTAGAGCACCAGAAAAAGAACCCAATATAATTTTATATAACTGTATTAAGTGACTAGACTGTACCTCCAAAATAAAAATTATTCAATAATTTAATTACTATTTTAACTAGAGTAATTTAGATCTATGTAGTGCATATATAATTAATTTTATAATAGTTGTTGGATTTCTACTTGTTTCTGCCACATATATACATTGCCTATGTATATGTATACATTATACATTTTATAATAATTCCGCAATTCGAGAACAAGAAATCTTGGAGGCTATTACCATTAGTTGTCCAGAAATGCTCTCAAATTTTTTTCAATTTTCAATTTTTATTTCTACAACAATTTAAAATCTTTACTTGAGACATAGTTTGCAGAACATTCTGGAAGTTCGGGCAGCTTAAACCACTCTGAGGACTTGGAGATGAGATTGTGGCATCATTAGAAACTGGGCTGACCCAAAGATGTACAGATGGCTGAAAGTGGTGAAAAAGCAAAAGTAAACTGGACAACTACTGTTATTATTAGCTCATCTCTTAAGAATTATGAAATTGCAACTGCTCTGGAAAATCAAAGCCACATGATTCGGTATTCAGATTCAGTGGAAAATGGATCAATTTTATTTTCTCTTTCTGGAGTTGCATTTTTATTGATGGATGCTAACAAATGCATTATGTCAGCTGAAGAAATATTTCTAACCAAAATTGAGAAGTTTCTTAACATTTACTGGAATAGTTTTTTGGTTCTATTTGCTGCTCTTTATGGGCCTGAAGAATGGAAACTGATATTCAGGATTCAGCAGAGATTCTTGGGAAGTAAATTACAGATACTTCCAGTACACAACACAGCAAATGCTATCAATCTTATGTGCACTATAGCTAAGACTACTTCCAAACCATATATGGATAGCGTCTGCTATAGAATGATAACAACTAAAGCTTACATCGTAGAACAAAGTCCTATTTGGAAAACACTGCAAAAGATAAAACTGAATAGTGATTCAATTAACCCAAATTAGAGAACTAGTTATAAGTGTTCTTTTGGAAGAACATAAAAGTAATCAGACCTGTTAAGTTATATTTAAATATATATTTACTTTAAAGATGTTTATGTTAACTTAAAATAACATGTATACAATTAAAAGCCATTTTATTTAAAAAAATAAAATCTTTACTTGAAGTAGATCCTGATAATCTCACTGTTATCTCATAACAAATTATTGCTATGCAATGTTGATACCAACATTTGTTGAAGCATTTATCATCATGTTAGAGCAAAGTAGTTCTTAATTTGTTGCAGGCTAAGAAAACAGAACATAAAGAGATTAAATATGTAAATGATGTACCAAGTGAAGGTCATATGATCTATCACACATCTAATTTTTCCAGAGAGTTGAAAAATGTGTTGGAAAAAAACACTGAATCATCTGAAGGCACATGGCCTCAAAAGCATGCCAAGCTTTAAAAAAAATATACATACACACACGCACACACATACACACACACCCCACACACAATACTTGCCAGTATCATGTTCACAAGGTCAGTAGTAATTTAGTTTTAGGAAGATAACCTTGTTTATAGCATTCAATTAACCTGGTAAGTATGCATTTTTACAATTCTTATAGTTTACTTCTGTAAGATTTATTGTCAAGAAAGTTAAAAGTGTAAGCAGTTTATATTTAATTTTCTGCCTCCATATATTTAGATAGTATTGAAAGGGCAAAGTAGTCAACATTGGTAGAAAGAGTGTCTTTGAGGATCTCTCTCCCTCAACACAAAATGCTTTGAAATATTATTCAAAGTTGAAAATCCCGACACATATACAGTAGCTGATATTCAAAAGATATCTTTTGATAATGATGATTAAGTACTCTGAAAGGCAACACTAAACACTATGTAACTAAGTTGATGAGGAACTATGCTAATTTTTGAGTCTACAGTATCCATTAACCTTAAGTAAAATATCCAACTGCATGTTATTATGAACCGATACTAAAGAATTATATGAGATAATATAGTTAATAATCCCAAGATGCTCCTTTAAATATACACTTCTATTATATCAAGGACTAAAAAAGTATCTTGATTGTTATCTACCCCCCCCAAACCTCCCTTATAATCCTAAGGCCACTTCATATGAACAATGCATTGTCAGCTCCTATATGCAGAAAGTTGTCTCATTTATCTTTGCATCACTCATGAAACCTAACACACAGCGTTTCAATCACAGATATTAGTACATGTTTGTTGAACAATATTTTTGTTGATTAGCACTTTCTCCAAAGATATATTAAACAATTGATATTGTTGACGTTATAAATATATAGCATACTCAAGATCATATTAGATATGATGAAAGATGAGATATCAACAGAAAATAATAACATGAAATCTTCTGTCTTAGTCACTTTCCCATTGCTATGCCACAATATTCAACACCCACAAATTAGAGGAGGAGAGATTTATTTTGGCTAATAGTTAACAGTGCCTGGTTGGCTGGATCCAAGGCAGAAAGGGCCTGATGTAAGGCCCTTGGCAGAGGAAAGCTGCTCGCATCATGCTAGTCAGGAAGCCTAGAGAACAAGAGGAGGAGCAGGGAATGGAGATATACCCTTCCAGGTCACACTCCCGGTGATCTGCCTCTTCCAACCAGGTCCCGCGTCTAACAGCAAATCAGCGATAGCACCTCCCATGATTTAACCACCTCCCAAATACATAAAAGCTTTTGGGGGATACCCCAGATCTAAACCATAACATCTTCTTAGTCCTAGGATATACTAACCAGAAGATCACTAAGAGTCTGTTGCAGAGGCCTAAAGAAACCTACTAGGTAATTTAATTCACCAACCAACACAGGTTAGAGCATATTTGACCATATTCTTCACTAGGCTATGAGCTCCTTTCAGAATATCTTTTATTATCATTGTCTTCAGTGGCAAGCACAGCACCTAGTACATAACAGAAGGTAATAATATTTGCTAAATAAATCAGGTTAACTAATTTGTGTCCATTTCCTGCTAAACATCAACACAAACAATTATTTTATAGAGCTGGAGCCTAATCTAGAACACACAGCAGGATTTTCTTAAAATATTAGAGACAGAGATGGCTTAAACTCAGCGAGAATACAAAGATTTTTAAAAGACAGCTAAAAATATTACAGTTTCTCATTATTCTTGGGTCAAGTTACAGGCGAATGAGAAAAATGACAAACCAAAGGAATTGACCTATATCTGCCAGTATGACTTTCTTTTCCAGCAGACAGTTTCAAAGTAAAGTGGTTACAGTGATTAGGCAGCACAGGGAACAACTCAGAACATTGAACTCCTCACACAAGTCACTTTTAAGAGACAGAAATTGAGAAAGGAAAGAAGAAATTTATTATGTTGTTTCCAAGATATGCCTAAAAGAGGAGTGGACATTGCTAAACTGGCAGAAGCCCAGTAAATAAAAATGCTCTTATTCAAAAGGATTGTGGATCAAAGAAGAAAATATTGAAAACTGAATTAGAAGACAGAAATAAAGATCAGCAATCATCTTGGGTAGTCTTTGGCCCACTAAACAGCACAATGCAAGTGTTAGCAAACTACTGGGTTTGGGAATAGAATTTTAAGTAAATGTTCATAAATACATTTTATACAGAGATTAAATGCTGGCATTAAATCTGGCATCCATACTTCCACAATGCCAACTTCAACCCTGCAAGGCTCCAGATTCTTTCACATGATGAGCATAAACACAGCCTTAAATTTGTTTATCATGGGTCTGCAATAGAAACTCTCATTACAAATTGTTACTATCTTCTGATCACTTTCTTGAACCTACTTTCAGGTGTTGAAATAACCAGGTACACAAGCATTATAAAGTAGTAGATGGTTTACAGCAATAGTGATATTAAGACTTTTTTTTTGAAAAAATATAATTTTGTTCAAGGAAAAACATCTTCAATTAAAAATAGATTCTCATAGGATTTAAGTGTCCTAATAATAAGATGCTAGACTCAATTGGGTACTGAAAAGTCAGAGAATAGTAAGTAACATAATTAACATTTATAATAGGAAAAATGTTTATAAAATTTTATTTAATACCCAATAGCTGCTTATAAAAATGAGTATAATTGTGTGCCAATGACACTGATCAACTTCTGGTTTATTTCTTCTTTTATCATATATGAAGTATTTGCAGTACTATGCCTTTTGAGTAATAGCAAAACCATGGAGTGCTAAAATTACAAGCCTACCAAACTGAAACTGTTTGTTTTTGTTTACCCCTCCCCGCTTTCTGGCTTTCAGAAATCTGGAGAAAGCTAATAGCACAATTCCCAAACAGACAAATTTTAGATCACACGTTATGGAAGTCTCTTCCACCATAACATTTACAAGAAAAGTAACTTAACAATCAATCTATTTTTTGCTTTTTCTGTTTTCTTCAGCCTTGTTCTGTCTATAAAGCCAATCTCCTCTGCTCAGCTTATCAGATACGTATTCTATTTTATAGAAAGAGGAATTGTCTAATCTGGAATCACAATTAAAAGCTAACTGGGCCAGGGAATTAGGTCAGTGGCTCCACCGCCTGCTTTGCAAGCACAAGGTCCAGAGTTCAATCTCCAGTACCAGAAAAAAAAAAACACAACTGAATTTATTGTAATTTTGTCTTTGACAAAGTCCTAACTCTCCAATTTTTCAGCAGTCTTCATAGGGCAAAGGTATATATATTAAGACTTGTGATAGGAAAGTTTTAGAAAATCTTAGGAAACCATTTATCTAACAATTGACTGTGACTTTATACTTATAAATTTAATAGTTCTAATTGTTTAAATGCTTAGCAAATGGTTTTGGGCACCAAAACCTGGCTACAGAGATGGGAAGAATTCTAGTTACAGTAATGGGTCGGAATGACATTTTGCTTAATAACTCCTTTTAGAAATGTACCGCCCAAGCTGAATGTCATTATGGGACTATTTATAATTTAGAGGTTTCTGTCAAGATGATTTTATGCCCTGACATGGCACTGAGTAGGCTGGAAACAGCTGTATGCCCCAAGGGAAACAAAATTATTGGTGTTATTCAAGAGCAAAAGTATTAATCAGGGAATATTTCTTACAGAACTTCATGATAATATAATGGTTAATTGATTGCAACATGCAGTAAAATAATATCATTCCAGCAATGACAATTACAATAAATGCTATTCAACCAATAAAATCTTTCCTCTAAGTAGATAAAGCTTAATTATAAATATAGTTCTAATCCTTAGAATTTCCTAATAAACCAGATGTACATAGTAATACAATTAAAATTTTCATCCATGCACAAAATAAGTGTTAGAAAGACTTTTTTCAGAGAAGCCATATATCCAATATGTTTGGAATGTTTTACATCTGTGAATTTTACCTTTGTATAAAATAGGTTTAACTACTATACACAGAGTCAAGACAAGTCATTAGGTTACATAAACAGGTACTGTATTGTGGAAAACACTTGTCCAAACCCTATCACTAAGAAAAGACAATGGGACAATCAGATTAGATTTTCTTAGTTTGTTTCACATATTTAGAATGTATTTAGGAATAAAAATTATTACATTATGTATAATTTGTTCTTTACATTGGGGGATGTGGTTATAAGAATCTAGGTTTGAAAAGAATTCTGAATACATTTGTTGCAAATATTCTTCATGTCTCAGCCAAATACTATGGGAAATAAGAAAATTACAGTCCACTTTTATTCACTTCATGACAAGGAGGAAGCCACAACTTCTCCCAGTCTTAATTGCTAATCTGTCTCATTTATAAAATGAGATACAGTACTAATCCTCTAAACCATGGAAGAGCAAGACTAGATGTCATTTTAAAGCTCCTGGGTGTTCTGAGTGTCTACATATATGCTTAATTCATAAGCATGTCTATTAAGAGGTCCGAATATCATAAATGTGGGCTGGGACACAAAGAGATAGTAGTTGCAGAAAACTACAGATAAACATTAATATACTACTATATAGTTGTTTTTGCAGGTCAAACATTTACAGTAAATGTCTCAGCAAATTCCAACAAAAAAACTCGGAAATACAAAAAGATTTCCAGTGCTGTGTTTTATGACCTACACATCTTAAATAACATTCAATATATAAGAATGTTCTGTATCAATGAAAATTAGCAATAAAAATGTAGAAAATGCTATTATTTACAAAAAGGATGATTTGACCATTCTGTTCTAAATGGTTAATGATAATCCTATTGTGGTCTTATTTTAATTCTATGACAACTTGGATTCCAGTTATATACTGGAGTTTTATAATAATAATGCTAGAAAATATTAACTAAGTACACAAATGGAACATAAATATGTACCATGAATGAAATTACTGTATACACAAAGCAGTAAGATGTATTAAAGATTAGAATTTATTCCTAGTTTTATTTCATAGTACTTACAAGGCACTTCAAAAATAGTGTGATTTCAAGATAATTATCATATTGCATGTGGTTAAAATTACTCAGCCCCTTTTTGTTTCCTTATAGGAAACAAAAGCCAATTGCTAACTAAAATTATAGTGATTATTAGAGTACACACAGCTAAGAGGTCTTGCACAGAATTTTGAAAAATGATAAAAGTGCCCTTGGGCCGGGGATTTAGCTCAGTGGTTCTGGCGCCTGCCATGCAAGCGCAAGGTCCTGAGTTCAATCCCTGGTACCAAAAAAAAAACTTTAAAGGTCGGGGATTTAGCTCAGTGGTTACACTGCCTGTCTCGAAATTGCAAGGACCCGAGTTCGATCCCCAGTACCAAAAAAAAAAAAAGAGAGAAAAAAAGTGCCCTTAAAATTTAATGCAATGTATATTTTATCATATTATGAAAAAGCATTTAGTAACTAAAGAAATACATAAATGACTTACTTTCATGGGAGGAAATAAAGATCTGCATTTCATTAATTTTAAATGCCATACAGAGAATGTAAAAATAGCAAGGCTTAAAGCTATGAGCCAGTATCTCTATGTACCCTAAAGGCACAAAGTCTCAAAGTAAGTCACATAAAGGTTAGTACTCGCACACCATACTAAGTCTTACTCTAGGACAACACTACTGAAGACAGCACTTTTATCTGTTCTTCAGAGGTGGGTCAGGAAAAAGAAAAAGATACATCTTGTATTCCAGATATGCCATAAAAGTATGAGACACATTTTCCTTCATTCATCATTCAGTAAACTCTTTCTTGAAAGCCTGTATGCTATTCTTTCTTTTTGAAATCCTCTGGTCTTGGTTGAATAAACTCTTTTCTTTTACGCTGTGCTGACACTTCTTTTAGAAACACAGAGCTTATTTCTCAGATCATTTGCCTTTGGCCTACATATCCCAAAGTATTTTTTTTGTGTTTCTGAAAAGAGAGAAAGTTTGGTTCCATATAGATGTCATATATAAACCTAAAGGAAAAGGAACACTCGATCTACCTTCCATATTTAAATTACCTACAGACATTGTTCCAAAATTAGATTTGAAGGCCTGGAAAAAGATAAAATATACATTTAGAAAACAATGCACAATACTAGAAAAGGAAGAAAGAAGGTGAAATGGAAAGAGGAAGGAATGAACAAAGCAAGAAATAAACCTTGAAAAGACTTCTACAAAGGTTATGTAGAAAAGTTATTAAATATAAATATTTATAAAGTATTCTTCATTTCAAAGCATGTTATTTAGCATTTAAATAGCCTTTTGGCCCAGAAGTCTTTTAAAGATTTTTATTGATTCATAATTTAAAGTACAGGTACCCAGAACTTTGGAAATACTATGCATTTCATTTTAAGATTGAGAAAAGTTTTACCCATGGTGTATTTTCCAGAAAAGAATAAAAAAGAAAAAAAGTCCAAATAACAACAAGCAATATTGCCAAAGATTTATTTACATTCACTGTTTGTTGATTCAACAAAGTGTTGAGTAATTCATACAATGTCAGATGCAGCCTAAAAACATGATGGGAAAATACTGGTGACATAATGATGAATGTATATTGCATAATGTCATATTCACTTATGAACAAAAGAAGACAGGGCAGTATAAAAGAACGGGTACTGAATTATGTGTTAGAAATTTGGTCTATAATTTCAGATCATGTAATTATCACTTAGGTAATCCATTAAATAAGTTTTTGCAAATTTAGATTTTTCATCTGAAAAAATGGGTTATTTAAAAATCTTGATAGGGCTGCAGATGTAGCTCAGTGGTACAGCACTTGCCTAGCATGCACAATATAACTCCAGTTTCTAATTCTGACATTTATCTTCCATTTGAACTTAGGTTGGGTATTTAAACTTTTTGGCTTCTATAACTACAATATTATTATTGGAAATCAACATAATCCATAGATGAGTCACACAAAAAAGTTATTAAGTGACTCTAAATTAATTCTTTTGTTTTTATTTATTAACACGTTTCCAGTACATAATGATTACAATCTTTGTGGGGAGTTGGTACGTGTACATAAACATATGCTTTCTTCATCCACTTTTCCTCTCCTCCCTCCCTCTTCACTCCATCTCTTGATCTCCTTCTGATTTGAGAACAATCTTTCTCTCTACTTCCTTTTACCCTTTATTCTGCTTTTTGTTTATATTTGGGGTTTCTCATATAAGAAAAATCATGTGATATTTAAGCTTGTGTGCCTGATTTATCTGACTTAACATTATGGTCTTGAGGTGCATCCATTATCCTACAAATAAATAACATACACCTATACTTAAATAAGATGATCATTTGAGTAATTAAGTTATGTTAATTAATACAAGTTTACATACCCACTGTTCAAAGAAAAGCCTAAACAAAATAAATCCAGAGATATGAAATTCGAATAAAAGCTATGGCTACAGGACTGTTGTCCAAGACACAGTCTTGTTTCCATCAGATGCATCACATATAAAATAGTGGCATTTCTGGGTTAACAACTTCTCTTCTTTTGTTTAAACAAACTTCAAGTATAATGGGTCTACAGCAATTTGTTAAAAAAACAATTACCCTTTCCACCACCTGCCTTGCAAACACAAGGTCCCGAGTTCGATCCCTTGTACCCAAAAAAAAAAAAAAAAAGGCAATTACCCTATCAGGCTCAAGCTTGCCTGTGCCAAGAATGCCATAAACGTTGTAAACATTACACTGTGTTGTAGCAGCAATCATTTGCACATGATTTTTCATCCTGAACTATAACTGATTTGAAGTAATAGCTCAGAATATACTGACCCTCTAAGGGCTATCATTCAAATTGGGTTTATAAAAATATCTTCAGTGTCATGAGTCAGGGGGTGGAGATGAAAGAGTGGGAGGTATATAAGGATATATAAAGATATAATGGATATAACATTGACAGAGCTTTCTAGTTCTTACCTTCTACCTCTTCCAACCACTGACTCATTTACAAACTGATAAACATCTATATAGGTATTAGTACAAATATTAAAAGCAGTAAAGGGCTGGAGATTTCACTCAGTGGTGCCGCCGCCTACCTCACAAGCGGAAGGTCCCAAGTTCGATCCCCAGTACTGGAAAAAACCCAAAACCAAACCAAAAAAGCAGTAAAAATGACAAAAGCAACATTTGGAACAATTATAAAATTCTCATTAGTAATTCATAATTAATTATCATTTGATAAATTAAGAAAGGCCTGATATGATGAATATGATAATCATCAAACACAAAGCAGTCCAAGAAACAATACATAAAACAAATATGTAATACACATACCTTATGAAATTAAAATACAGTAATACCACAGTATTTGTCCTTAATTGGTTCTGGGGCTCTGTGAGTACCAAATTGTTTCAGCTGTAAAGGGAAGCAACTGACAAGACAATGGACACCTACAAGGTCTAGTTTTCCCATTAAGTACCAAACAATGGTAAGCCGGAGTGTAGCCCTAGCTCTACACCCTCAAAACAAGACATGTACTACTTAGCTACTATGCTATTCAAAGTCAGTATCTACAAGTCTGGCTATCACCCACACATAGTATTTTTACTTGGTAGCAACAGAATTCCTTCTTGTGGCTACTCAAAAAAAAAATTTTTTTTGAAAGGATTTTCAACTTTGTTTTCTTTTGTTTTGGGATGACAAGACTGCAACCCAAGGCTTCCCATGTACTGGGCAATTTCTCTACCACTGAGCTAAACTCCCATTCCTAGGATTTTCAGCTTTGGTGCCATATAATCTGAGAGCTTGTATACGTGTATACAGGGGGACCTCAGTATTCATTGTTCACTGGTTCTGAGAGGCATAAAAAGTACTAAAAATTACAAGTACTAAACTGCTTTGGGTAGAAAAGGTACTGAATGAGTCACAAGACAATCAGTACCTTCAAGTTCTAGCTTGTGCATCAAGTACCAAACAAATGATGAGTATCAGGACAAATTTAAGGTCAAAATGGGTCCAGTACCAAATTGAATGAGTTCCCAAGCAGCCAAGTACCAAGGTATGACTATACTCTCTTTCACACAGCAATTCTCTAAGACTTAAGTCAAATTGTTATGCTATCAGAATGTCAATATGATTTATTTGCTAATAAATGTTAGATTTTTAAATTTTGATCTTGCATGACAAATGTTTGTTTATATTTAAATATATTCACATACTTCTTCAAATGCTGTCTGCCAGTATCATTTCTAAGTAGCATGATTTGTTCCAACTATTAAAAGATTTGAAATCATGATAATATTAGAAGTTTAAAAGCTTTACAGATCGACTACATTATGCTAACTCCAAAATTAGTGCTCTCATGTAAATTAATATATAAAAAGAAGTCCATTAAATATCAATTTTATCACTACAAAATAAAGTTTGCTAAAAATATCTTTGAATTATTCCCTTCAACTGGGATATACACAATTAAAGAATGTTGCTAGAAGCTAAAGTGCAAGTAGCCAGTTATAGTTCCTTTCTGTAAAATAGCCTAAGCTGGCAGCTGATGAGCAGTTTCCCTTTTAATTAGAGTTGTTTCCTGATTAATTAGTCCCAGAACACTTAATATAAGACTAGTTGATACCACTGGGAACTGAACAATAATTTCCCTCATGGTACTACTTAAACATCATCTTTTCCCCAGGATTAAGCTCAGTGTATTTTTTATTCAAATGGAAAAACGTCTTTCCACAAGAGAAGTGAGTTAGAAAACTACAGTCCAGTGTCCAGAGATATACCATCAGTTCCAACAGGAAAACAGAGTATGTCTACTATCTAGAGAAATTCCTTCAATCTTTAATTTAAAGTTCTGCTTTAGCGTACTCAAAAAATCTAAAATAGCTCATAATAAAGATTAATTACCCTTTTGAATGCAAGGTCAGACCTATAAAACCAAATGAGACTGCAATTTTTTTCAACATACTCAAATCACCCCTGCCAACAACTTGAGCTTTGAAACTTTTCTAAGTAAAGGTGATCTGAGTAAGGTTCCTGGAAAGTTAAGTAAGAAAACTAGTGAGTTCAATTAATCAATCATTAGGAAGAAATGGAACTTTACTTAGAATGCCTAAATACTAACTGGATAGATGGGTAGAAAAATTCAAGTAACCTTTCAATCCAAAACTGCCATTCTAATTTTTCATACAAGAAGTGAAGATTTAGAGAGCAAAGTGAAAATTGCTCCTTTTCACATCATTTTTGCAGGTATCAAGACAAAAGCTAATTGATGCTGTCTTCAAAAAATTAGTCATCTATTAGAAGATTAAGCAGTTTTCATAAACATGTCAGAGATCAGGTTTTCCAAGGGTAGAAGTGATTAAATCCTTCTAACATTAGTAACAATTCGACATTTCTCTTAAGGAAGAAAGAACGAATACTCGTGATAGTTAGAGATCAGCTTCTCCAAGGGCAGAAGTGGTTGAATCCTTCTGACTTTAGTAACAATCTGAAATCTCTCTTAAGGAAAAACGAACAAATACTGATGACAGTTTATTCCAGGAGTACAATGGTTCTGATCGACTTTTACCTAGTCTCTTTAACTTCATTAGAAATAAAAATGTTTGCATGTACCAATTCCCCTTGATGACAATAATCATTACATACTGCACACACGCACTAATAAAAAATAAACTTTAAAATGTTTAATATGTTGCGGTGGAAACTTGGAGCTAGATTTTTGGTGCCTGCTACTAATTACTGCTGCCAGCTCCTTTTTTTCATCTTTACCCTAAGTAATGATAAACACATCTAAACATAAATTTAAATTTAAAGAAAAAAATCAAAGCCAAAGCCAAAGCCCTGCAATAAACTCAACACATCATATTACCCAATGAAACCTAAATACGTTCTAAGAATATGAGATAAAGCCAGTGAAGGTAATATCAAAGTGGGATCTAAGACTGTAATCCCAGGCTCTGGAAAATTTTTCAGATCTAAGATTTCCTTTTCTCTTTCATTCTATAGCTCTACATATAGCTATAGCTAGCTGTATAATAGGTTTTATTATATTGCAGATTTTATTACATCACAGAATGATTTATGCTCAACAAGGACATCAAATACTTTCCAAAAAACATTAAGTATATTACTACTCTAAGTCCTTAAAATGAAAATTTTCCTTAATCTTCTTTGAAACAATGTTGAAAGGATGGCAAAATTTAAATTTGCTACTAGTAAATAAACACATCATTTAAGTACATAAAAATAATTAAGAATATATTTTTTAATTTTTACACAAATATCACTAGTGGACAATTGACAGGAAAGCTATTATCTCTCAAATTCACATAGAATAACAGTTTTCATACAGGTAGATATCACTAAAGGTATGTATGAGAAAATGAAAGACCCCAGGAAATGATGACCAAGGACAACTAATATGGTAAAATAACAATATCCAAGAGTATAATTATGTAGTAAGAAACTACTATCCTTACTATGCACAAAAAAAAGAGAAGACAAAAGATACACCTTCTTCTTTCACTAATTGTGAATCTCTTAAGAAAAACCTTGCAGTACATACATGTTCAAGGCATTAATAATAATACAGGGATACTCTTTACTCTCCTTGCCCATCTATTTTTTTTTTTTAGTTAGTAAATTTCAAGGAATTACAAATTTTCAGAAGAAATTTTCATAAATTTTATGACTACATCAATATGTACCAGCAAAAACCCCTGTGGTTTTTATAAATGCCAATGGTACAGAACCAGCTGGAATAACCTCATTCTATCAAAAAGCTCATTTCCCACAACTAGACAAGGTGATAACAGAGAGCAGAGCAGCTGTGTAATTAAGCAATGCTGCGACTCTCAATGAATTCTATTGTTCAGTATTATTTGACTAACACATTGCATAACATTTTTAAAAGGTAAATATCATGTAGAGAAGAAGCAAATATTTACCTGGTTAAATGATGTATAGAGCTTTATTTAGTTATGAAAGCCTATCAAACAAAAGATTATATAAGTGATACCATTTGAAGTTTTAATTAACTATTCAGTGCATGTTATTCAATTATAAGAAAAATACCAATTTAAACATTTCCTCTTGAGAGTTTACAGTAGTATAATTATAGTACATTCCTGTAAAGTAGAGTAAGTTTTTTCTTTAGCGCGATGTTTTATTAAAAGTCATCTGCTACAATAATACACTGGAGAACAGAGAGAAGACAGGTTTTATTCTGAGCAGTAACAATAATCTGACAGGAATAAACATTGTGAAGTTTTATCTGTCCATACAATACTCAAGAAACCAGAGAACTTGAAGAATCCTAAAAGAAGCTACTCCTATGGTTGTTTTTTATTTATTATTCCAAAAAGGATTTTAGCACCAACTACCAAATACTTACAACTACTCATTTTGTTCTCTGATACAAGTTTAAGCAAATGCTTTCTGTAGTTTATTCTATTGGGTTGCTCCTGTGCAAATTTATAGTATTTCATTTTAGCCAATCAATGATATTTTTTAACAGTTTTTAAAAATTAATATGCACTACCATCCTAGCACAGTACCCAACACAAAATAGGTACTCAAACATTTTTAACAGATATTGTAATATTATTGTTTAAAATTCTGTTGTAAAGGGCCAGGGATTTAGCTCAATGGCACCACAGCTGCCTTGCAAGCACAAGGTCCTTAGTTTGATCCCTAGCACCAAAAAAAAATAAAATAAAATAAAATTCTATTGTACCAATCCTAGGTGACCAACCAAATATTATCTGCTGGTATCATTTTGTTATAACGTATTATTTCTAAGGGTTTTCATTATGTTTATTTCTTATAAGAGAAATAGTCTTGAATTAAATTCTTCCTATTTAAGAAGGGACAAGCATTGATCCATGAGCAGTGGTTGTAGCTGGTCAGTTGAGTGGCAGTGTGGGAAGGAAAGAATAAACTGATTTTACTCTCTAAGCTCTCTGGATAATCCACGCTAGTCACAAAATGGCAGGAATTACTACATAAGACACTTCTTTTACAGGACCCCTTTTCCTAACCCACTCAGACTTATTCTCTAAGTCCCTACCTCATAATCTGTCTCATCTGTGACCCTTTCCCAGCCTCAACCCAAACAAAGCTGTCACTAGTTCCTCTGTATTTTACACTTAAGACATTATAACTTGTATCCTAATATACTTGTTCTAGCTGTGTAAGGACCTGCCTCTCCCTTACCTGTACTCCTCAAGGGTGTGAACCTTTTCCATCTATGCATCCCTAGAAAGCACAAAGAGTCTGGCCCATAAAAGAGTCTCAATCAAGAGTGATGCTCAGCATGGTGGTCTATGCCTGTAAAGAAGGCCCAGGCAGGAGGGTTGCCAAGAGTTTGAGGGTAGCCTGAACTACATAGTGAGATCCTATCTCAAAAAAACTTTAAAAAAAAAAGTTACTGAATGATTAAGGATTGGTATCCTGAATATAAAAAAAACCTTATAATTCAGAAAAAAACCCCACAAATAACCCAATTTTTAAAAGTGGGCACAAGATTGGGGAGTTTCTCAAATATCAAACACAGTAATCATATGAACCCAGCAGTTTCACTGAGACCACTGAAGAATCATAATCGTTATTACCATTATTATTGCTATTACTGTTATTATTGCTCAGGATGTATTGTACTTATAAAAATAGAAGCTAATCTTGAGTACTTACTGTGTACTGAGAACTTCATCATTTTATTTAATTTGCACAATCCCAGTAGACAATACTATTACGCCTGCTTTACAAAGATAAAATAGAGGCTTAGAAAATCAAAGTTAATACTTGGGAGAAGTGAGACTCAAATCTTGGCCTATCAAACAATAAAACTTAAATTCTTTAAAAAGGAAAGAATACATACACTTGTGAAAGAAAAGATTCATTTGGAGAAATAAAAATTCAAATGTCAGGGAGAAAATGGCTCATGATTATGTTATCTCTCAAAGCTTATCAATTAAAAGCCTGTTTTGATTCTAACATATTCTATTCTAAGTATATCTTACAAAATATATCACTTCTACAAAAGAGCAAAACAGTACAATTTAATATTTTCTATCTTACATAAGTACTAATCAGTACTCTTGGCTTGATAGATTATATCACAAAAGCCGTAATTACTGAAATTGCACATACAATTCTGTTACGCTACATAAAATTCAATCTGCCCTAAAATATACACAGCCTCCCCCATATCAAATGGCTCAGAATATGTGAAAATGTGGTTATTACTCAGTGCTCCGCATGCTAGCAATTAAAATTTAATCTTCACTTCAGAAGCTCTAAATTCCGTTTGCTTCTATCCATAGGGAGACTGGTGTCGCCATCCTTCTATCATTCCTTCAGATCACCTAAAAAATGATTAATGATCAGCAAAATATAAAGAGCTTTTGCTTCAGGATCATTAAAACAAAAAGTAGGAATGACCTGTCCCTTCATTTCATTTTTAGAATTTTCTACTTCATGGTGTTCAAATATCGACACTATTATTTAATAACTGTGTTTCTCAATCTCTCTGTACGTCTCATGTAAACTTGATGGTAAAAATGAGAATCAAATAACTGAAGCCATCAAGGTTGCAAGGAAAAGGCACATACAAAAACACTAGACATAACACCCACCAGACATCCCATTAATTCCCTCAGCGAGCATTTACCTAGCATCTACTAAAGGAGAATCTAGTGTTGAGTGCTAAGGCTATAGCAATGAGCAAAAACCAGATGGCCAACCTTGCTCACTTTCCATTCTAGAGGGCCCCATGGGTCACACTGAACTTCCCATAGATGTGGAAGGATCTTTCACGACTCTTCACTGTTATACAAGGCACTGCCTCAGCCTTCACACATCCTCTCATGCAAATTCCTCCGAGACAGAGTGGCCTGATCCAGTCTCTGTGCTCCCTTGTCACTTTGCTCATACCTGAGCCATAGCACTCAACCATTTTATTAACCTTTTGGCCACTTTCTTGGCTGCATGCCCCAATAGACTGTAAATTCTTCAAGGGCAGGATATAAGTATTATTAGTTTTTATATCTCATTAGTGCCTAGCACATTGTCTGACATAAAAATGATACTGTTTGATAAATTAAAGAATGTGGCACAATAAATTAGTGGCACAAGGAGATAATACATTGTTACATAAAACCTTGCTTTCTCTCTAACCATCTCTAAGATGGATGTCCTGAAACTTCAAGAGCTTATAGTAATCTCCGTATTTTCTACACTACTTCTCTGTGCTACTTATTTAGCATTGAAGAATATGCTCCTTTATAATTTTCTTTATTCTGTATCAGTGGTGAGTACTTACCATGTAGTAAGCATGTACTAAATGCTTTATAGGAATTGTCTTATTGAATCCTCAAAAAATCTTGTAACATACATATTGTTATGCAATGCCAAATGAGCAAACTGAGACTGGATAATTAAGGAACTTGTCCAAGGTCATGCTGGTAAGTAGCAGAGTTTGAGTTCTGAATCTAGGTTCTAATTCCATAATGAATACCAGCATTCCCACCTAACATGAAGCTACTACCTCTTTAACTGTGGCAAGTTGTCCCTGAATGTTCCTTCTAAGGATAGCAGCACATTCAATATAATTCTCCATGGACAGCACTTCTGACTGCTCTGTGCTTGGTCCTTGGCTCCAGACTGAGATTATGAGGTGGCCTATAGCAATGATGGTGAGCCTCCTAAGGCTTTCAATGATAAAATCAGCCTACTGTGGCAGGCATGCTGTAGATTCAGCACCACCCTCCTATAACTTCTGACCTGGTTCATCCTCACTTGTATGTAGTTGAGAGTTTTTCCTGCTTTTTAATACTTTTGTCTTATAGTTACTCCCTATCAGTCAAAAGATACATGCTAGCCTTTATTTTGTAGAGAATATATTATAAAAGCTAATAAGCCATAGAGTATGATTGTTCCACGCTGTAATCCCAGCCCCTTTCTCTGTTCAATATTCTTCTCTAGGCTTCACCTACTATGATTCAGGATCTCTCAACTTACATGCCCCGCTAATTACAGCAAAACTCTTCAGGCCAGGAATTTTTTGTGGTTCCTATCTACCTAGTAAAAGCAACAGAGACTGGTACAACAGGAACTACTGTTCCATGGCTTACTGCTCTCCCTGGTAAGATAGGTAAGTTACCTAAGAAAGCAACATTGCTTCATAGTTTACCATCTTTACCCAGAACCTAACATAGTTTACAGCAAGGAAAAAAAAAAACTAAATAAATGAGCATATGAATAAGTCAGCAAATGACCTTGGGTCCATCTTGGGAAGGATGTCAAAAAACTTCATTTATCATCTAGAATATGTCAGACATAAAATATCTCTTAAGGAGCAAAACAACAGTGGTACTTGTTCCCCTGGACTTTACAGTCTGCTTAAAAAGTAGACATTAGCAAGTTAAAATAACACTACGATAGCCCCTTCCTCTAAGGCAATGATTTATATAGTGGTGTAATGAAGTCACAAAATCAAAGATATTTGAAAATCAGACAGGGACTAAAATTAATAAGGTACACAGAGTAACAGAGTATTAAGCCTATGGCAAAACAAGGTATAGCTTATTATTCTTTGATATACAAAGCATATTTTGGGTTAGATCCAGTCTGTTGGCTCAGTGTTTGCTACCCTTGAAAAGAATGCTTCAGATTGATTTGTGGCTACAGATTTTCATCTGGCATACCTTGACTACAGAATCAAATGACAGAGTACTTTTTCACAGAAGGTGAGTTTTGAGTTTTCTCTAAATACTTCTGATTTCTTCTTTCGTATGCAATCTGCAGTCTCTAGTAGGGTTTTTATATAGCGATTCTGTTTGTTCAAGTTGAACCATTTCAGTAACTGACCTTGAAATCTTGCCATCTCTTTAATAAGACAGGAAAAATTAACTAAAACAAAAGAAGACACTAACAGTTGCTGAACTACAACCAACAAGTGCCAAGTATGGGGGCACTTCTTACTGAAAATCCTATAGGTGTTCATGCTCTGCTCAGTGAGTGGTGGAAGCTCAGGTGTATTTACCACCAAAGTACATAAATATACTCCTAGCTACAAGCATTTGCTGTCTCATTTCTACTCTCAAACAGAAAAAGGAGAATATCATTTTGAGAAATAATATTATTCATCTTATTATTATGCTTGGCTATTGATCCAAGGAAGACAATGAAACTAAATATACCACCACTGTCCTATACTTCTAGTCACAGAAATATTATTACTTGAGTTTCAGGGCACATGATCAGATCAGCATATTTCTATATTGTTGGTATGAAAATGCTGTCTTTTGATAAACTGTACTGTAAACAGAAGGAATAACATTGAAATTTCATGTTATCATAGAATTACAAACTGCATTTGGAAATATTTATTTATTATAGTCAATTATACATTGCTACTCAATCTCAAGTAGCAAACAACATTTGCCATTCTGAAATAAATTACTGTTATATACATTTTTAGAATAAAATATGCTACAGCTGATTCTGAGGCCTAGGATTACAAGTGTGAGCCACCATGCCTGGCAAGGGAAAGAACTTTAAAAAAAGTGGCAGACTTTATTCAGACCTACCCAACAGATGCCTGACCTCTGTTCAGGTTCTTAAGAGGTAACCTCTAAACACCTGAAATTTCCTAAAGAATAGAAGATGTTGTTCGTGGTGGGACCCAAACCATCTAATAATTTATGTTATTCAGGTGACTCATAGATGCTGCACTAGTAGAAGACTCGGGGTGGGGGCTGGCCAAGCCACAAAGACCAATCTGGTGATTACAGGGCTGGGGCTTGTAGTATCCTGTGGTATCAGTCCAATCCCTGGGGAGGAAAGGACAGAGTCCAGAAATTGAGTTCAATCAGGTGGGTGAAGATAAAATCAATTAAGCTTAGGTAATTAAATTCCAAAAAAATTCTGGACAAAAGCTTGGTAGGCTTCCTTGGACTGCCACACATTGATTCTGACAGGGTATGCCCTTGAGGGTGATGTGTCTCCAGAGATGATGGAAAAAGCACCATGTCTGGAACTTTCTCAGTACCTTACTTTGCTCTATGCTTCTCTTCCTTTGGCTAGTTCTGATTTGTATTCTTTTGCTATTAAAAACAAAACAAAACCTTAACCATGAGTGGAGCACTTTTCCAAGTTCTGTGAGTCATTCTAGCAAATTATTAAACCTGAGGCAGTTGTGGAACCTTCAAATTTGTGCCAGCTGGTGTGAAGTCAGGATGGCCCTGGGAAACTCAAATTTGTGGTTGGTACCACAAATCTCTAAAGACTTAGCAGTCTAAAAGACTGTGCCTTTTGTCTCTGGTTTGGCTAACATGGATAGTGTACTTCTTTCTTTATTTTCCAAACATAATGCGAGATGCAAAACAGCTACCTTGTGACAAGCATATGCCAGATATATCAGATAGGATTCAGATATTTCAAAAAGTAATTAATTCAGGGATTTGGGCACTTGACAACTGGAAGAGCTAGAAGAGCCAAAGACTGAAGATACTGGCTCGTAGGCCTGCCACCACAGCTACAGTCAAGAGAATCAGAAGGTTGCTGTTGCCATGAAGGTTAGAAAATTTCAGGACACTAAAACCATAGAATGATTGAGAATGAAACGCACAGAGGCAAATGAAAAACTTCACAACTAGTGAAGCTCAACTTGCCAGAAAAAAAAGTAGTATGATTTTTGCTTCCCTCCCATCTTTATTGGCAGACAGTAACTCACAGGAAGGAGTCCAGAAAGAAAGGAATCTCAGAAATGTAGTTCTTTGGCTTCCAAATATCTTCCTTATATTTTATTCAGTGAAAAACAATTTTCCTTTTTCCTATTCTCTCTTGATCCAAGTTTTTCTGCAAATTGCATATTCAAAACTTCACAGTATTTACTACAACTGGTCAAATTTTCATCACATTTATGAATATATTATCAGGAGTTCATAAATACTATTATTGGACAATATTCTTTATATCTTTCCTAAACTTTAAATCTTAAAAGGAATGAATCAACAAAGCCTCTCAATGTTAATGGAGGAAGGGATATAGTAGTGTCTGCTATATCCAAGAACAGTCATCAGAAGTACATAATTTAGGGCCGGGGATTTAGCTCAGTGGCTCCACCGCCTGCCTCGCAAGCGCAAGGTCCCAAGTTTGATCCCCGGTACCAAAAAAAAAAAGGACATAATTTGTTATTAACATGAAAAGGTGATCTCTACATATAAACCATACATGCAAGTAATTTTCAGTGACAAAGTCGCTTAGTGAGGTTTAAATGGCCAAATATTTCAAAATGTCCTTCTTTAGAACAAGAGCTTATTTCTGAAAGTAGCTGCTTTGTCACTCACTACCACATGTAATAGACTTTATTTTTTAACATATCTATATGTACCATCTTGTAACAATAATTTTTTAAATCACCCATTTTACAAAGGTTAAGTTAAAAGTAGATAACTTATAAATCCACTTAATCTAGCACATGAAAACTGCAAGAAAATTGTAATATTCTGAATGTGAATATATAAGTGTGGGCACCACCATCATATCACTCTAAGGGTGCAAAGTTCCACAGGCTCAAGCCACTTCTGAACCACAATACGACATATGGCCATCAGACCCAAGGACCAGAGCTCAGCAAATACAAATGTAATTTAACATCTCATGTGCTTGCTATTTTAAAAGTACAAATTGAATTTAGAACATTTTTTTCCATATGCACCATATACTAGTATGGAGATCACTAATCTCTAAAAAATGGTAAAAGTTACATTTTTCACCCAAATTTATTTATTTATTTATTTATTTATTTATTGGTACCGGGGATTGAATTTGGGTCCTTGCACTTGCGAGGAGGCAGAATCACTGAGCTAAATCCTCGGCCCTTCACCTGAATTTAGTAGTGACAGGCACTTGGAAGATATTTGTGGAAAGAAAGCAGGCAAAGAGGGAAACAAAAAGGAGGAATTACATGGGATAAAAATATTTAAGTTGCTATATTCTGAAGAACAAAGTCATAATATTGAAAATCTCACCTATGAACAGAGAATTTGAAAAAACAAAAAATTACTATTTTTTAAAGTTCCATAATTTAGAGTAGATTAAGAAGTGAAGTGAGACCTAAGAGGAAAAGGCCAACAGTTATCTTTATTTATGGCCTGAAGTGAGCTATTTGGATATAAGCAAAGTAATTTACATGGGAAATGTAAATGCACTTAACAGAATAAAGGTCTGGACAACTATCCACATCATTTAGGTATAAGGTTACATGAACACAGAAATCCTTTAAATTTCATTAAAAAATTACAATACAGTATGTGAAATTCTAACCATAAATCCTAAACAATAAAAATACCTGGTTGAGGGCCGGGGATTTAGCTCAGTGGTTTGGCCACCTGCTGTGCAAGCTCAAGGAAAAGAGTTCAATTCCCAGTATCAAAAAATATATATATATCTGGTTGAAAGTTAGAAAATACTTGCAAAACAAATACAGTTGTCCCTTGGTATTTGTGCGAGACTGTGATTTCAGACCCCCTGGCAGGTACCAAAATCCATATATGTTCAAATCCTTACATAAAATATATGTATTTGCCTTTAACCTATGCACACTTCCCATATACTTTAAACCATCTCTAGATTCCTTATAATTCCTAATACAATGTAAATGCTATGTAAATAGTTCTTGTAATGTTTAGAAAATAATGCCAAGAAAAAGGTCTGGACACGTTCAGAACAGATGCAATTATTTTCAAATACTTTCAACACGTAGGTTATGAATGCACTGATGCAAACCAAAGCTCAGGATACAGAAGGCTAACTGTATATTCCAATTTGGCAAACAAATTATAAAGACATGAATGAAAAAATGAAACAGCATAAAAGGTTTAAAGATAATTACAGATATTATTTACCATTATCCAACAAGTGCTCAAAACAAAAGGCAAAGTATTAAGTGCACAATATCAATATATTTTTAAAGAAGTTCAAAACATTTATAACTTATGGGAGCTATGAAAAACAGTATTTAATATTCTGCCTCACATGAAAATAATATGAAAAATGTTTCTACCTTTGTGATAAGAATTCGGTATCTATCCAGCATTGCCTGGTTGTCATGGCAGCCTGCTAATAACTGCCATACTTCGGCCCTCAATGCTTCGGGAACACCACTCTTTACCAAGGTGGATAGCCCTTTCGGTCGTGCACCAAGGTTACTGTGCCTGAGGAAAGAAGAAGAAAAACCATTCATATTCCCTTTATCACTTTAAACCTCCTTGTTGCTATACAAAATGTATCTATTAGTTTATACAAAAGTATAATCCTGGGTCAAAGACAAAAATGACAAGGGGCATAGAACAATAGTAGCTCTTAAGCTTAGTAATATGTTTGACCTTTTTTTCTTGTTTTCATCTTTTTACTGGTGAGCCATATTATTCTAACTTAATGGAAAAAATTTTCTTCCTTTCATTTACTTCTTAAAATCATCCTTATGAACTTATTTATATTAACAAGTATGAAGAGGCCAGGGATTTAGCTCAGTGGTTCCGGCGCCTGCCTCGTAAGCTCAAGGTCCCAAGTTCGATCCCCGGTACCAAAAAAAAAAAAAAAAGTACGTTAGCTGTATATCCATGTGCATACATAGAACTCTCTGAGATAAACGTATGGCAAGCTGGCTAGTGTATGTGGTAGGAGATGATTGAAGGACCAAAAGCCGACAGACCCATCGCACCTAGAGGGTACCCCATTCTCAGGCTGAGTTGCATCAAGTGCAAAAAGAGGCTCTACACTCATGTTCTTTAATGGTGTTAAATCATACAAGTTCTACCTCCTAATCTATTTTAGTTGAAGCCCATCAGTATTATCAGCTTAGCGTCTATAACCCAACAATGTAAAAGTTTAGCTAGATGATGAGTATAAATACGAACCTCTTCAAAGTCCATGCACATCTATCTCAATTGATACCAACTGTATCTACCCTTGACCTCTATAGTAACTTCCTAATACCCATTCATCCTACTACTATATACTTCAACATTGCAGGCACAAAGAAGAGACCAATCACCTTGATTACATGTTCTGTTGGCTCATAGTCTGTGTAATGATTTACCTAATCTTCTGAAAGTCAAAATCACTCACATGTATACACTCATATATACATATGCATACACATATTCTTTAAAAGTTAATAGTCAACAGCCCTCAATAAATATTTTATTTTATATAATTCAACTTAATTGACATTCTACCTTTACTAAACCCTCAGCCATTTGTCTGGCCAGGAATAATGAAAATGTCTGTTCAATATTCTTAAAAATCTGGACACTATTTATCTTTATACACTGAATTTAAAAAAGAACTGGGTCCATTTTCCTACAATGGATGCACCTTGAGACCATAATATTAAGAGAAATAAGTCAGACATACAAGCATAAACATGGCATGATTTCTCTATGAGAAACCCAAAGTATGTATAAATTAAAGAGCAAAAAAAAAAGATAATAGGAAATAGCGAGACAGATCACTTGCAAATGGAAAGAGGAAGCAGAGACGGAGGAGAGGGAAGAGAGGGAGGAAAAGGGGATGTAAAAAGAAGTAAGACATACTATGTACATGTACCAACTCCCCACAATGAGTGTAATCATTCCCTGCAAACTTGTACTAATAAAAATTTTAAAATTTTTAAAACAACTAGGTTACTCATAATACTATTAATAAACACCCTTAATTTATTGACTATCCTGAAACACTGTGTCAATTATATTGCATACAACACTGGATTACTTCAGAGGTTCTAATTCATAGATATTAACCCAAATACTACAGGTACATATCTATGACAAGGGAAGACACAAATAAAAGAGCAATTTATTAAAATAATCATTTGCTTTCAATATTTTTATGAAAAATATAACTACACATGGCCACTGCTTTGACAGAACATTAACTGCAGGTACTAGGAACTGCAAAGTAGGCAACTAGCTATGACATGTGCTGAACTGCATGCTAGAAACAAGATAGATACCTAATAAGATTATTTTAAAAGTCACACATAAGCAAATACATACTAACTGTACAGTAACCAGCTAGTTTTTAAAAGCATGAATATAAATTCCACAAAGTCAAGATTCTGTGTCTTCTTTACTTACATATTCTAAGCACCTAAAATAGTACCTAGTACATAGAATGCACTTAATACAATTCTGATAAAGGAATACATTTATAAAACAAAATTAACCTTTTTAACAAAAGGTTAAAAAATCAATCTGAAAATGGTAGCAAGATTTGTTTTAGATGTTGAATGTTTTCAAAATGCTAGTTCTAGTGATTTAAATATTAAATTATTAAGGGACTTATAGAATTGTACAGTGTAATTTCTGAATAACTGCCTCTGATCTTGAAAATATGTGGCAAACTACTGAAAAAATTTAATGACAAAAGGTAGCACTGACCTTGGATATTTGGCATAAACATCAACTTTTATAGCAGGAATTATTTTAATTTTTATTAGCACATATTTGCAGTAGAGAATGATTACATTCATCGTGAGTAGTTGATACATGTATATAACACATTTTAATTCTTTTTGTGTCCCCTTCTCCATCTCTCCCTCCCCTCCCCATGAAGCTCTCCCATCAGAAATGTTTATTCTTCCTTTCATTCACTCTTTCTTTTAATGAGTTATTTCTTCACTATAGCTTAACTGTAATCTCTCGTAAAAACGTCCATTACTAGACTTTAGTCTCTTTTCAGTTTTTTTTCTATATTATCCTATTTCTCTATTTTAAAATATTAGGTATTTTGGGCTGGGGATTTAGCTCAGCGATGCCGCCGCCTGCCTCGCAAGCTCAAGGTCCCAAGTTCGATCTCCGAACCAAAAAAAAAAAAAATTCGGTATTTTTCCTTTATATCTTTCTGATCATATATTTAGCTATGTGAATTCTGACTTTATCAAGGTTTTAACAGACTGATCTAGTTATTTAACAATAAATTGAAAATATTTCACTAGATTTCTTTAAAAGTTCACTGAGAATACAGTCTATCTCCTCACTTAAAAGAAAAATTTTCTCAAGGCACAAAGTGTAGGGCTCTATATAACAGATGCTTTACCCTAATAAGTCACACACAAAATCTTCACACAATGCTTAACTATTATTTCTGAGACTTCGAAAATTCCTGAACCTAAGAAAGACTAATATTTAATAAAGAAATCTTAAGGGCAATTTTTAGATTTTGCCAATCTTGTGTAATAGATATAACCTTTTCTAGGCTGGGCAAGCTTACCCTTTTTGTGTCAATTGTTATGACGTAAGTGCAATGAGTCAAATAAACGAAAAAGATTATGAAAGATCAGTAAGTTTTCTTTTTTGGTACCAGGGATCGGACTCAAGACCTTGCACTTGTGAAGCAGGCACTGGAACCTCTGAGCTAAATCCCCGGCCCCTCCAGTAATTTTTCTGTTTAAAAATCATTTATCTTAGTTCTTTAAAACAGTTCACTCAGATACTTTTCATGAATTTCTTAAAATCTACTAATAAAAACAGTATAATTTAGACAATATTTTATTTCTACTTTTTTTTCTTTCTTTTTGGTACCAGAAATCGAACTCAGGACTTTGTGCTTGCCAGGCAGGTGCAGAACCACTGAGCTACATCCCCGGCCCTGACAATATTTTATTTCTGAAGAAAGATATACATTGCATTTAGCTGATAAACCTTTTCAATTCTATATCAGATATCTTGCTCCATACATACAATGCACACGCAGAGTTAGGTTCAGAACTCATCAGCCCATGGAATTACTACTAACCAATTTCTGTTAATCAGTTTTATTCCTACCCAAAATTACCTTACCGAAAAATAAAAAGCACCAGTAGAAAGCTCAACTTGTCTCTTTACATATATAAATACATATGCATATATGGACATGTTTGTGATACATAATTATAATCACCTGGGGGAACTGGTACATACACATATCCAATCGTGATCATTTCTACGTTCCTTTCCCTCCCATCCTCCTCCTTCTCATCTCCACAAAGTCTACCTCTCTGTCTCTTATCATCCCTCTTTTTTTTTTTGCTCTTTAAATTACTAATATTTTGGGTTTCTCATATAAGAGAAACCATGTGATATTTAATCTTCTGTATTTGATTTATTTCACTTAGCATTACAGTCTCAAGATGTATCCACTTTTCTACAAATGACTTAAATTTATCTTTAAGGTTAAGTTGTACTCCACTGTGTACATATACTACATGTTTTTTATTCATTCATCTATTAATGTGCATGTATGTAGTTTACAAGATTTAGTTATTATGGGATGTGCTGTTATAAACATGGATATGTATGTATCACTATACTACAATGTCTTTAACTCTTTTGGGAAGATAACCAAAGAGGCATAGCAGGATCAAATGAAATTTCTAATTTTAGTTTTTTGAGAAATCATCATACTGATTTCCATAGTGGTCTGTACTACATTCCCAAGAACAATGTAGAAGGGTTCCTTTATCCTGATAATTTTTCCAGAATTTGTTGTTTTTTGAGTACTTAATGAATTAAGTACTCTTAACTACTAAAATTGGGTGGCAGCACATAAGGATTTATTATATTTTTTTCCACTTTTTTATACCTTTTAAAATTTCCACCGGGTCTGTAATGTTTAAAGAAGTATTTATCAATTATATCACAATTATCTGTTTAAATGTCTTTAAGCCTCCAAGACATAAGCCTCGAGTGAAGGAACTCTTATCATCTGTAAATTAGCAGCATTCACTGGAAATCCTGAGAGGATAAATACTTAAATGATAAAATTTGAATAAGTGAATCGATTGACATTTTACAGAAAAAAATTAACAAAATGGTCGAGAAATCCAGCATAACTTCAGTGTTTCGAGTATTTTATTAAATGATCTAAGTTAGCATCCTACCCACTTTAATTATTAACTTCAAAGGTAAGTACTATGACATTTTTTATGTATCGCCACATTGCTTCATAAATTTATATTGAACCAAATTATAAATCTTGTATTTTATAAATTAAGGGAAGACATCTATTTGGCTATTTATAAAAATATTCTGTTGGTCTTCTATCCTTATGATCTCTCTTTAATATGACTAGATGATTTAAGCACTGCCTGGTCAAGAGTATCAATTTCCTCACCTACTCTCTCTCTAGTACTCCTACACGTTCCTACACAAATAAATTCAGAAATCTACCTGTCTACTTTATTAAAAGAGTTCTAGCTCCTGAGCCAGATACTGTCTACTTTCAAATACTGACTGCCAATTACTATGTGTTCAGGGGCAACTTATTGACTGTGGGACTTTGAGTAAGTTACCTGCTTGCTGTCATTATTTGTTAAGTATATTTATGCTGGCTGTGCCTCAATTTTCACCTCTCCAAATTGAAGATAATATGGTATTTCAGAGTACTGTTGTGACAACTAAATCAACTGACATGTGTACAGTACTTATAAAAACACCTGGCTCACAGTAAGAAGGCTCAAATGTCAGCTATTAGTTTGGTAGCCATGCCTCATCTTTTCCCATTATAAAGTGCTACGCTTCTAAGCTGAACCCAATGGAATCCTCAGGCTTCCGTGACTTTTATCACTTAATTGGTCCCTCCTTGATAAACATAGTTTACTTATTTCTAACTTGGTTCACCTCCTACCTCACTGGTGTTGCTTTACGGAACTCCTTTGCATGGTCTTCCTCATCTTTCCAACGTCCAAACACTGGGGTGGTCAAAGGCTTAGTCCCTTAATGACTTCTCTATCTGTACTCACTCCCTAAGAAATCTCACCTTTAATAACTGTATATAGATAGTTATTGGGCATAGCTGAATGGACAAAAATCTGTAATAGTACTATTTCATAAGAACTGATAATCAATACTCAGTCATTAAGTATTTATTGAGCACCCGTAAGTAAAGTAATATATGCCTTGAATCAGCTATAACTTTAAAGAGGTCATTTGCACTTGACATAATTTTAATGAGGGGGAACAGAAAAATCTGTTAAGACTGTTTCCTAAACTAAATAATACAAGTCAAAGTAAGGAGGGAAGAAGGAATGAATATGCAAGGGATATAAAGGAACTGTCCTAAGAGAAGTAGAGGGCACACTTCAAATAACTAACCTATGCATTATATATATAAATTTCACCTATGTTTTCCTCTTTCCTCAATTTTCCATCTTTTTACCAGTTAAGGAATAAGTTTACGCAGATTAAAATTCACCATTTTAGTGTATAATTCTGTAAGTTTTAACAAATGTATATAATTATATAACCATTGCCATAACCAAGTTATAGGATAGTTACAACAATTCCTCCAAATATCCTCTGTGCCCTCTTATAATTGACAGTACTCCAACACCTGCATTCCTTGGTGACCACTGATACTTTTTTCTATCATTAACAGTTTTAGCTTTTTGTAATTTCTTATGAAAGGGATAATACAGTATTAAGTTACTTAAATCATATATCATATAAAGTATTTGAGATCTATCAGTTGCTGAGTAGTCTTCCACTGAATGAATGTACCACAGTTGTTTAGTCTCTTTACCTGCTGAAGGGCATTTGCATAGTTTCCAGTTTTATGTCATTATGAACAAAGTTGTCATAATCATTCATGGATAAGTTGTAATTTCATTTAGGTAAGTATGTAAGAGTAGGATGGAAACTGCTGGGAGGTATGGGAAGTAGGTGTTCAATTTTAAAAGCAAATATTTTCCAAAACTGCTGTACCACTTTGTATTTTCAGCAACAACATATGAGAACCCTCGTTGCTGTTTTATATTACTAATTTATACATATCTGTGCCAACTCCTGTTATCTGTCTTTTTTATTATATCCTAATGGGCATGAAATGGTGTCTCATCAAAAATTTGATTTTCACTTCCCTGATGGCTAACGATAAGACACTTTTAATGTGCTAGTTGACCATTTGTATATCTTATTTGAAAAATATGAGAGATGTGTGGCTTTATTTCTGAACTCTCTAGTTTGTGCCACTGAGCTAAGGGTGTATCCTTGCATCAGTACTCTCTTGATTACTATGTTTTCCTAAACTCTGAAATCAAGTAGTATATCTTCTAACTTTGTTCTCCACTATCAGACTTATTTTGCCTATTTCCTTAGTTTACTGGTCTATATAAATTTTAGAATTAGCTTTGTTGCTACCAAAAAACTCTGCTGGGATTTTTACTGGAATTTCAATGAGAATATAGATCAGTTTAAGAACAACTGAAATCTTAAGAATACCAAATCTGTTGAGGCGATAGTCTTAAGTGAAATAAATAGGACACAGATGTGTAAATACTGAATAGTTTCTCTGGTGTGAGAAACTGAAAGTGTAAATAAGGACTAAATGTATAATAGGTCATGTGAAATAGGAAGAAAAGGGGCAAAGGGGAAGGAAGTGGGAGGGCTAGGGGAAAGGACAGAAGGGAATGGGATTAATATGAGAAAGTGGAAAAATAGGAACAAAATCTTTGTAAATAGGGAGGACTGGAGGGGTTGAAGGGAGGGCTGGGCAAGGGTGAAAAATAAGAACTAAGAGAGACTATGTAAAGGTGCAAATTTCCAATGGTGAATGTCAGTATATTGTATACCTAAAATGTACCAATGATCAGAATGAATAATCGATAATGTAAAATAGGAAGAAAAGGTCCAAAGGGGTAGGGGTAATGGGAGGACCAGGGGAAAGGAAAGAAGGGAAAGGAAAAATGCTGAGAAATGGAAAAAATGGAAATAAAGTCTTTGTAAATAGGGAAGGGTGGAGGGCGTGAAGGGAGGGCTAGGAATGGGGAAAAAATAAGAACAAAGATGCATTATGTAAAGGTACAATTCCCAATGAGAAATGTAATTGTGTTGTATACCTACAATGTACCAATAAAAGAATTTAATACAAAAAAAAAAGAATACCAAATCTGTCATTCCATGAACATAGTATATTTTTCCATTTATTTATGTCTTCTTTGATTTTTTTCATTACTATTTTTAGTGCCATCTACCACAGTTTGTTGGATTTCTACATAAGTGTTTCCTCCTCCTCACCGCCCCGCAGAGACAGGGTCTCACTTTGTAGCTTGGGTTGGTCCTGACCTCACTATGTTGCCCAGGCTGGCCTTAAACTCACAGCGATCCTTCTGCCTCAGCCACTCAAATGCTGGGATTACAGGTGTGTGCCACCTATTCTGGTGCTTTTGTATGATTTTTCATTTCAGATTTTTTACTGCTAGTATGTAGATATAAGATTGATACTTACATATTAACTTTGTATCTTACAAACTTGCAAAACTCATTATTTCTAGGATATTTTTGCTTATTTGTTTTGTTTTTTAACAAATAAAATCATGTCTACAAATAGAGATAATTTTATATTTTCCTTTCAACTCTGTTTATTTCTTTTTCTTGCTTTAGTGCACTCCCTAGGACAGTGGTGGTGAACCTATGGTGTGTGCGCCACAGCACGCTGTTTGTATCATTAAAAGCTCTAAAAGGTTCACCATCACTGGCCTAGGATCTCAAGAGTAGACATCTGTATCTTGCTCCTGATCTTAGGTGTTTCACTCTTAAGTAAGATGTTAGCTATTGGGCCAGGGATTTAGCTCAGTGGTTACGCCGCCTGCTGCGAAAGCGCAAGGACATGAGTTCAATCCCCGGTACCAAAAAAAAAAAAAAAAGAATGTTTGGGCCAGGGATTTAGCTCAGTGGTTCCGGCGCCTGCCTTGGAAGCACAAGGTCCTGAGTTTGATCCCCAGTGCCAAAAAAAAAAGATGTTAGCTATTGATTTTTCAAGAGTAATTTTTATCAGATTGAGAAAGCTTCCTTGATTCCTAACTTGCTGAGTTATTATCATGAATGAACGCTCAATTTTACCAAATGCTTTTATATATCTGTTAAGATAATTATATTGTTTTTATTCTTTAGCTTGTTGATATGGTAACTGTCTTAGTCACTATTCTCATGGCTGGTACAAAATACCTAACAATCACAACTTAAAGGAAAGGGAATCCAGTGATGGAGGAAGAGAAAGGGGAAATAAAAAGAATTAAGATGTGTTACATACATGTACCAACTACCCATGATGAATGTAATCATTATGTACTACAAATTAATAAATTTTTTTTAATTTTTAAATACTAATAATTTTTTTTAATTTTTTAAAAAAAGGAGAGGTTTATTTTTAGCTGATATGTCAGTCCACGGTCAATGGGCTCCAAAGAAGAAGCAACATGGCAGAGAGGAATAGTGAAGGAAAAGGCGCTCCCTAATGACACCCAAGAAATAGAGAGCATGAAGAGAAAAGCCAAAAAGGGAGATACACCCTCCAGGTCATGCCCAGTGAGCTGCCTCTTCCAACCAAGTCCCGCTGCTTAAGAGTAGTCACCTATAATGCCCCATAATCCAATCACCTTCCGAACACAGGAGGCTATGGGGGTCATTTTAGATCAAAACAGTAACACTACTTTATTGATTTTCTGTTCTCAATTTCATTTCTGTTTTTTGTCATTCTTTTCTTATTTCTGCTTCCTCTGGGTTTATCCCACACACTCACTGGAAGCTAGAAGTACAAACTTAAGTCACAGATTTGGGATCTATTTTCCAAGATCCCAAATGAATCTAAGTTATGAATCTTAAATCTATATTGAAATAATGGCATCCAAAAGCAAACAAGCATTAGAATTTTTCTAAATTTTGCTTAAATTCAAATTTTTTGAGTATATTAACAGCTATGCAAAAAAAAATATGAAAAAAAATCAAAATCAAAAGAGACTTGCTTTAAAAAGGATATGCAGGGCCGGGGATTTAGCTCAGTGGTTCCGTCACCTGCCTCGCAAGCGCAAGGTCCCAAGTTCGATCCCCGGTACCAAAAAAAAAAAAAAGGATATGTATTGTAAATAGGGAGGGATGGAGGGGTTGAAGGGAGGGCAGGGGAAGGGGGAAAAATAAGAACCAAGAGAGATTATGTAAAGGTGCAAATTTCCAATGATGAATGTCATTATATTGTATACCTAAAATGTACCAATGATTAGAATGAATAATTGACAATGCAAAATAGGAAGAAAAGGTCCAAAGGGACAGGGGAAGTGGGAGGGGTAGGGGAAAGGAAAGAAGGGAAAGGAAAAATTATGAGAAATGGAAAAAATGGAAACAAAGTCTTTGTAAATAGGGAAGGGTGGAGGGGGTGAAGGGAGGGCTAGGAATGGGGAAAAAAATAAGAATCAAGATACATCATGTAAAGGTACAAGTTCCCAATGAGAAATGTAAATGTGTTGGACCGGGGGTTTAGCTCAGTGGTTTCGCAGCCTGCTGCACAAGTGCAAGGATCTGATTTTGATCCCCGGTATCAAAAAAAAAAAAGAAAAAAAAATGTAAATGTGTTGTATACCTAAAATGTACCAATAAAAGAATTTTTAAAAATTAAAAAAAAATTTAAAAAGGATATGTGTCTCTACTTCCTTTAGCATTCTTACCTGGCCACTTCTCCCAATGAACATACGGACTTGCTAACTGAACTTTTATTGCTTGTTTGTTTGTTTTTTTGGTACAGGGGATCAAACTCAGGACCTTGCATTTGAAAGGCAGACACGGTGCCACTGAGCTACATCCCTGGCCCTTGAACTTTTAAAAATATAAGAATGTGCATTTTTTCATCTTCCTTTCAGTGAAAAAACCCAGCAGATTAGTATAAATTCTACAGGACTGATGTACCCCAAAATATAAAATAAATACACACACACACACACACATATACAATAAGAATTTGGCTATTTTCCTAATCAAGGGGCAAGAGGGAAAAAAAACTCTGAAAAAGATATTCCACCTCTAAGACACAGAGAAAGCTGGCATGCATGAGTAAACACAGTACTTTCACTTCAAAAATGGAACCTTAGGGCTGGGGATTTAGCTCAGTGGTTCCTCCACCTGCCTCACAAGCTCAAGGACCCAAGTTTGATCCCTGGTACCAAAACAACAACAACAAAATATGAAATAAAAATGGAACTTTAAAAGGTTAAATGATTTGACAAGCAGCATATCAAGTTAGCACTACAAATTGAACTTTAATCTATTTCTCCTGAGTTTTAGCAGAAACTTTTCCTTACTAAATCACACTCCCTTTTCAAATGTCTTATCAAACTGAACTGGCTTTGGTCAGTAAGAGTAAGTTATGGAAAAGATGAAAATTTTTATCAAGAAAATTAGTTTCACAATACAAGTTAATAGTATATCTTAATGTCTTCTTGGTGATTAATTTAAATTGAAGTGTAAGGTATTAGTTTTAGGTGTTGCTCTACTTTGCTATTCTGGAAAGACTATGTTAGACCATACAAAGTAAACATTCAATTCTCAGTTTTAACAGATCCAGTAAGCAGAAAGCCCTTGGTTTCTGAAGTAGTTATCATAGAAGAATACAATCTTATTCCTGACCAAAGAATCAGCGAAAAATAAATCCTGGTCATACAGCAGAGCTGTCAAAATAAACAGCTGCTTATCTGTATAATGTGCTCAGGTCCTATAAATTCCTCAGCTTCCCCCACAAATAACTTAAAGTGGGGAGCGAAGAAAATATACAGCATGAGAAGCCAAGCTATGGTATCAAAACATATGCTACCATAGTTTCTACCTATTACCAATCATATCCATATGATTAGACCATAAAAGAATCTCTTCAGACCTAAGGTTAAGGAGATTAGGAGGGTGTTATGGTTTCTATCTGGGTGCTGCCTCAAAGCCTCAAGCACTCACAGGTGGGGTTTGACCTGTGATAATCATTAGTGGAGAAGTCCACTGATGAGTTTATGGCTGACTTACTGTTAGGAATGGGATCTGGCCAGAAGAGGTAAGTCACTGTGAGCATGGCCTGGTAGGGTTTATCTTCCCTGCTCCTCCATCGGCTGGCTCCCTGCTTTCCCACTGCCATGCTATAAGTAACCCTCCTCTGCTATGCCTGTCTACTATGCTGTCCTGCCTTGAAGTCAGAGGACTATTGCCTGAAATCTCTACAAAGTGTGAGTCAAAACAAATTTCTTTTTCTTTAAGTTGCAGGGGTCAGGGATTATGTCTCAGTGACAACAAAGTGACTAAGACAAAGGGTAAGCTGTTGGTGCTATCTTTTCTTGATTTATTATCACTAATAAATAAATCCCTACCTAAAAAGCATTAGAGCTAATAATGTCTAATTTAATTGATCCAGATAAATGAGTGAATGAAAATTAGGATAAGCTAATTCCTTTGTGCAATTATTTACCTACTGCCTCTCAACTACTTTCCTGTATTCTAGTCAATGATGCAAGGCCTAAGAATCTGGACACTAAGTAGACCGCACTGCCAGCTGGTTTCAGGTTAGTTCTGCAAATGGTAACAGTTGAACACTCTTGTACAAGTTGAAGGTAGAAGAAGGGAATGCATTCCCAGCACAAACTATACTACAATCCTTGAGAAATATAACACCAGTCAGGCTTTCCCAGAAGCATCAGCACCAAACATACAACACTCTTCTATTAAGTCAGAGGTCGGGGTATCTCTTCTAAACTAAAGAGCTAATCACAAGTCCCCTCTCCAGATAGTTGCTTCTCAATCTTAATAGATCTGAGTATCCTCTGGAGTCTAAGCAACAAGTTGTGCAATCCACTTTAGAAGTTCCTGTAATAGCTCCTTGATCTTCTATGAGTTCCCAGATTCTAGTTACACTACCTCTTCCATTTCATTTCTTCACTCCTTCACAGGCCACAGCTGCTTTCTACTATTTCAGTTCTTTCACTGTCTTCTTTCTGTCCTTCCAGCCTTATAACACTGTAAACTACTTCTCTGCATTAAAACCTCTCTGAAAAGCCTACTGTGATTTCTGTTTTCCAGGCTAGATTCGTTTATCTTATTAGTTAAGTCTTTGATTGGTTAGTTTCCTTTTGATTGAGATAGTAATTTCTCTTTGACTACGTTAGTTTCAACTCTCAACAGATAGGAGATAATGTGTAGAAAAATCACAGCGGTGCAAATGTTTTCTACCCACAGCTATGCAAATGAGGGCCAGGGATGTAGCTCAGTGGCACAGTGGCTGCCTGGCAAGCACAAGGTCCTGAGTTAGATCCCCAGTACCAAAAGAAAAAAAAAAAAAACAGCTATGCAAATGATTTGATTCCAGTTCATGAAAGTGTAAATGAACTATCAGGTAAAGTACATAAATCTGTAAATCAAACTTCATTTTGATTGGTAGTAATACCTTTCTTGTTCTCCATTAATCAATTAAACATAACCTTTGAAATGTATTCATTTTATATTTGTATGAGTACAGATAAAATATAATTTTCTCTTTAATAAAGAAGATGCAGTTGACACTTCCTTGCTCTCAAGATATTTCCTTAAAAACTAAAAGAATCGAGCCAGGAATTTAGCTCAGTGGTTCCACCGCCTGCCCTGCAAGTGCAAGGATCTAAGTTCGATCCCCGGTACCAAAAAAAAACACTAAAGGGATCAACACTTTGGTCAAAATTTAATAAAACCAGTCTCTAGACTTTACAATAAGAAATCAAATAAACACCTTGGAACTATAAATACACATGCTATTTTCTAAATTATAAATAAGGAATCTCTTAGGGTATAAACAAAAACTACCACAAAGAACATCATTCATCTCTACAGAAGATTTTTTAAAGTTTTAATTATTCTGACCTCTACCTTACTGTACAAATACACAAAATTCTGCCCAGAACATGGAATCTCTCCTAGACTACCTACATGCTTTTTACATGCATAAAATCTAATATATGCAGTCAATAATATATCATGTCCTCTGTTTCATTACCATGATTTTTTTAATTTCTCCAACATGAGAGTCATGATTATCTTTTAAGAACTTATTTATCATAAATATAAATAGCATTTCTTTTAATATAAACAGTACACCTTTTTTATAGTTCCAAGTAAAATATTCCCAAAATGTAAAATACTTTTAAACAGAAAGAATAAAACAGACTAAGTGACACTTTACAATTAGTGGCAAAAATGAGTAATTCTAAACTCTGTAACCCCTTTTAGTGGCAATAAATATGATAAAAAAGAAATGCATCACTTTAAAAATAGACATTTAAGTATGTTTGTGATGTAGCACAAAACTGAAATCTCTGACTGTTATATCTGATTAGAATAATAAGGCAAATGAATTTTCTGAAAGTAAGTTACATAAGACTATATGAGGGAAGACCTAGTCAAACATAAAGAGTACCTATTAATTATAATGTAATTATTACATTTTATCAATTTTAGTTCGTTAGTAGATGCGTGGTAGATCCTTGGTTTATTAGTAGGTGCATAATGTTTGCATTCCTTGTGGGAGTTGGTACATGTATAGCAAATCTTAATTCCTTTTTCTAATCCTTTTTTCCTTCTCTGCCTCCTCATCCAATTATCCCTTAAGTTAGCTTTTTATATTATTTCATTTAACTTTTAACATGCAGATTTTAATTTATGTGACAAATTAACAACTATGTAAATATAAAGTTTTTAATAACAAAAAAATTTACCATCTTCCTAGCAATTCTCCCCAAGAATATAGGATTTTCTCAGGACAATCTTTAGACACATCACCTGTTCCACTTGAGAGTTCATTATCACTCTCTGCAGAAGAAACACAAAATAAAACCAACACATTAGGTTTCATAGTAAGCATTTACATATTATAAAACAAGAAACATAAGTCATGATACGTCTAATAAAAAGTCAAAGAACCTTTCTCTTTATATTATTATACACATTGCAAATTACAGTACAACTTTAATTTATTATTATTTCATTAATTTATTAGTGCCTCAATATTTCAATTAATTTTATGAAAATTCTCATTCAGTTTATACAGCATGAAACTGAAAATGTCCACAATAAAGAGCAAAAGAAAGAAACATTTAAAAGCTTGTGCAATGCCGATTGAAATTTCAACAATATACTTCATAGAACTAGGGAAAACAATCCAAAAATTCATTTGGAACCAGAAGAGACCTGGAATAATGAAAGCAATTCTACACAATAGAGACATGGAAGCAGGTATTACAATCCCCAAGTTGAAACTATACTACAAACGTACTGTGATAAAATCAGCATGGTACTGGCAAAGAAACAGACCTGAGGATCAGTGGAATAGGTTAGAAGATGAAGAAACAACTCCAGACGTGCTCAGCCACCTCATCTTTGACATAGGAGCCAACCACCCTCATGGAGGAAAGATAGCCTATTTAATAAATGGTGTTGGAAAAACTGGATTTCACCCTGCCAGAGATTAAAAGTAGACCCATATCTATCACCATGCACTAAACTAAGATCAAAGTGGATTAAAGATCTAAACATTAAAACAGAAACACTAAACTTACTGGAAGATAGGTAGAACTCTTGAAGACATTGGCATAGGGCAAGACTTTATGAACAAAATCTCAGTAGCATGGGAACTAGCAGAAAGAATCAACAACTGGGATCTCATCTTATCAAAAAGCTTCCGCGCTGCAAGAGAAACCACCAACTGAGCTAACAGACAACCTACAATGTGAGAAAAAATTTTTAGCAGCTGTACCTCAGACAAAGGACTACTATCTAGAAAATATAAAGAACAGAAAAAAATCAGACCCCCCCAATTCAAAGACCCAATTAAAAAATGGGCATCTGAAATGAACAGACATTTCTCAGACAAGGAAGTAAAACCAGCAAATAAACATATGAAAAAATATTCAACATCACCGGTTATTCGAGAGATGCAGATGAAAACAACACTGAGATTTCACCTCACTCCTGAAAGAATGGCTGTTATCAAGAAACCAACCAATAACAAATGCTGGTGCGAATGTGGGGAGAAAGGAGCCCTTCTCCATTGTTGGTGGGAGTGCAGACTGGTGCAACCACTGTGGAAATCAGTATGGGGATACCTCAAAGAACCCAAAAGAGTTAAAAGAATCATACCACAGTGATATATGGGCACCCATGTTTATAGCGGCACAGTTCGTAATAGCTAAAGCTTGGAAACAGCCCAAGTCCCCATCAACTGGAAACTGGATAAAAAAGATGTGGGGTTTTTTTATAAAATGGAGTACTACTCAGCCATAAAGAATGAGAAACTAGAGACATTTGTAGCTAAATGGATGCATATTGAGGCCATGTTCTTAAGTGAAGTAAATAGGACACACATGTGTAAATACCGAATAGTCTCTCTGGTGTGAGAAATTGAAAGTGTAAATAAGGATTAAAATGATTAAAACAAATAATTGATAGTTTGAAATAGGAAGAAAAGGTCCAAAGGGGTACAGGAAGTGGGAGGGGAAGGGGAAAGGAAAGAAGAGAAAGGAAAAATTATGAGAAAAGGAAAAAATGGAAACAAAGTCTTTGTAAATAGGGAAGGGTGGAGCGGGTGAAGGGCGCACAGGTAATGGGGAAAAAATAAGAAGCAAGATACATCATGTACAGGTACAAGCACCCAATGATAAATGTAAATGTATTGTATACCTGAAATGTACCAATAAAAGAATTGAAAGAAAAAAAAAAAAAAGCTTATGATGTTAGCAAGATGGCTAAGTAGGAAGTCTTGGGCCCTATTCCTCCCCACAGAAAGTTCAACTGGCAACTATCCACAGGCCAGAACATTCTTTGGAAAATCCCTAACACCTGATGACAAGACTGAGGCACCCAAGTAGTATGCAGAACTGAACAAAATCCAAATCAGAAGGAGAATAGCAACAGTCTTAATCCAACTATGTCAACTTTTCCCCTTCCCCAAGTGGGCTTATGACTACATAGGGAAGAATATCCTAAAAAAATAAATAAATAAATAAAATAAAAAGAATTTCCTAGGCTCAATTTCTACAAGGAGAAAAGAGACAAGAGGCAGTCATCCACCTTCTCTAGAATTCTGACATGCTTCTGAGAAGCCCACTCTGGTTTCAATTCATGGGGAACACTAAGGAAAATGGCATAGCTTTGCAAGCCAGGGAGAAGTCGAGTAGAAACAAAGAAAGCGAATTTCACACAAATCTTGGTATTACCTCTGTATTCCCACACCCATCCTCAAAATCACCTCGATAATCTTACCCAAGCAAAGTCTCCCACTTTTGTGGATTTCAGAGAAGAGGATACAATGACTTGGCCTGCAAAGACAAGTAACAGATCCACATAGCCAAGGTGCCTACCCAATAACCCTGTGCAGATAGGGAGAATTTCACCTCCATGGATGTCAAAGTGAAAAGGTTACACTACCTTGACTAGGAAGAAAAACAAGTGCACCATTCAGCCAGGAGCCGACCCGCCCACACACATGCAGAAAAAATCCACTCAGGCAGGGAGAATCCCAACTTTGTGCTGTTTAGAGAAGCACAGGGGCTGGAACTGCTTGATCCAGGAGGACAAAGAGCCATTTAAGCTAAAAAAGCACATCATCAAAAGCACATCACCTGGCTCCACTCAGAGTGGGAATCCTCAATCCTGCATTTCTAAGAAACATAGCATTGGATCCCACCTCACTAGAACAGCAACTCTTTCTAACCAGAGATCAACCTGCACCTCTGCCCAGTAATAGATCTTAAATAGCACAATTATCCAGCCTGGTGACAAACCAAACAAAAAGTAATTACACAACCCAACCAAAAAGTCTGCCAGATAACTCAGCCCATCCAGTGGCCTCACCAGTTAGCAGAGCCCAACTACTAGTCTGATTTGACATCCAAGCAGAGGCGCTGGGCCAGTCAATTAGATAGTTCATAACAAGCTCTGTCTTCCCAGGGTCATCATGAGTTGGCCCTTCCAAAATCACACACAGGACTAACTAGCAAAGCACTACCCCTGCCAAAGAACACAGGTAATACCAGAAGTGGAGGATGTCTGTAAAATGAAGCAAGGACACAAAGATTATAAGGAGTCAGGTAATTATGACACCTGCAAAAGAAAATAAAGTTCCGATAACAGACCCAGAGAAATGGAGACCTATGAAATAACTGACAAAAGAATTAAGAATGATATTATAAAGAAGTTCAAAGAACTACAAGAAAAGATATAATTTAATGAACACATAAAGATTGAAAGTAAAGGGAAATTGGAAACAATACAAGAAAAGTAGAATAAAAACAGAAAAAGAAACCAAGAAATAATGCAAAGAATACCATTACTCACTTTTAAAACATCAATAGCTTCATCACCAGAATCAAACAGAAGAATCAGTGAGGTAGAAGACAAAAAACATTTGAAATTATCTAGAGAAGTAAACAAAGAATACAAAAGAATGAAGAAAGCCTACAGAAATGGGATAACATCCAGAAGCCAAACCTGAACATAAAAGGAAAGAAAAAAAACCACCAGAAAACATATTTAAGGTAATAATAACTGAAAACTTCTCAACTGTGGAGATAGATGCCAACATCCAGGTATAGGAAGGACATAGAGCTCTAAGATAATTCAATGCAAAACAGAGTTGAGTTAAATATTAAGACTTATAACAAGCTATCAAAAATGAAAGACAAGAAATTTTGAAAGCAACAATTAATAAGAAACACATCAGATATAAAGAAATATCAATACAACAATCAGTTAACTTCTCAGCAGAAACCCTGCTAGTCAAAAAAAAAAGATGGGGGCTGGGGATTTAGCTCAGTGGTTTCACCGCCTGCCATGCAAGCACAAGGAACTGAGTTCGATCCCGGTACCAAAAAAAAAAAAAAAAAAAAGATGGGATGAGATATTCAAAGTGCTAAAGGGGGTACAGGGTTTCATTCCAAGAATGCTTGACTCAGCAAGCAAAGCTGTACTTCAGAAATGAAGACGAAAGATTTTCCTAAATAATACCTGAGAGAGTAAATGACAACCAGACTTGTTTTATAAGAAATGCTGAAGAAGGGTGGGGGATGTAGCTCAGTGGCACCCTGCTTCATGAGCGCAAGGTCCTGAATTCAATCTCTGGTACCAAAGGAAGAAGAAGAAAAAAAAGAAGTGCTGAAGAAAGTTTTCAAACTAAAAGAAAAGGATGCTAATGAATAACACAAAAACATTTGAAAATATAAAACTTACTAGTAAAATTGAAGACAGTCTAATTCAGAATACTCTAATACTATAATGATAGTGTATTAAGTCATTTGTATCTTTAGAGTGAAAGTTAAAAACAAAATTATTAAAAGTAATAAATAAAACAATCAGTTAAGGGATATGAAATATAGAGAAATACAAACTAGAACATAAAAAATTCATAATGAGAGTAGGCTTAAAATGTACAGTAGTTTTTCCTATTATAAAAGTTAAGTTGTTACACTTTAAAATAACCCATTATACTAATGCTTTTTGTAAGCCTCATAGTAACCACAAAGCAAAAACATATAGTAGATACACTATAGACAAAGACCAAGGAATCAAAACATAATACTGAAGAAACCCACCTAACTACACAGGAAGACACTAAAAGAGGAACAAAAGAAAGTATCTACAGAACAATTAACATAATGTTAAGTCTTTACACATGAATAATCAACTTAAATGTAAATAGATTAAAGTCTACAATTAAAAGATAATGATTGAATGATTTAAAAGAATAAAAGACAATCATATGTTGTCAATAAAATTCACATCACCCATAAGAACACCTATACACTGAAAATGAAGGGCTAGAAAAAGACAATCCAGCTGATCCACCACTCCTAGCCCAGAGGAAGGGGACTTAGGGGCCTCAATTCCACCGCTCCCAGCACAGAGGAGGTGAGCTGTGAGGGCATCAACAGCACCCCTGCGCATCGGAATGAGAAGACACGTAAACAAGTCTCAAAACCAGACCTCAAGAACACCTACAGCAACCCCAAAAGGAAAGGAGATGGAACACTCTTGATACTCAACCACTTGGACTCCCTGAAATGACAATGAAAGAGGACCTGGGAAAAATGAAATCAGAAATACTTTCTCAGATAACAGCAGAGATTGTGCCCATAGTGCAAGACATGATTAATAAATTTAGACAGGACACAGATAAAAGAATACAGGAGCTGAGGAACATTATGGAATCCCAACATAGGAAAGAAATGGAATCCATATAACAGATGCAAACAGATTTCCAGGAGATTAAAAGCTCCATTGAAAGTCTACACAGCAGAATGAACCAATGTGAGGACAGAATTTCAGATATGGAAGATAAGATTGCAATTAGTGATCAGGAAAAGAAAACTCGCTTCAAAATTGTAAGGGACCATGAGAAGTCAATCCAGCACCTGCTAGACAATGCAAAAAAGAATAACATAAGACGGATCAGAGTCAATGAAGAAACAGGAGAGAGTGCACATGACATAAAAAAACTGTTCACAGAAGTGATGGGAGAAAACTTCCCAAGCAGGGGAAAAGAACTTGACATACAGATAAGTGAGGCATATAGGACTCCAGCTAGCCTTGATCAAAAAAAATCTACAAATAGGCATATAATTGTTAAAATTCCAGAAACCCAACAGAAGAACAAAGTATTACAAGCAGTTAGAGAAAAGAAACAAATCACATACAAAGGTAAGCCCATCAGAATCACAGCAGACTTCTCAACGCAAACCCTCAAGGCAACAAGAGCATGCAGTGACGTATTCCAAGCCCTAAAGGAAAACAGCCTCCAACCCAGATTGATGTACTCTGCAAAACTATCTTTCAAAATTAATGGAGAAATAAGATACCTTCATGACAAAGAGCACCTTAGGAACTTCATGAATATCAAACCAACACTCCAAAAAATTTTACACAATATCCTAGGAACACACAATGAGGATCACAACCCCAGGAAGCAAAGCACAATGAATCCCTCGGGTGCAACAAGAAATTGAAGGTAAAGGGGGACAATGCAACAAAAAGAAAAAGTCATTACGATGATAAGTCAATATGTATCAGTTATAACCATGAATGTTAATGGTCTCAGTTCACCAATCAAAAGAAACAGACTGGCAGAATGGGTCAAGAAGCAAAATCCAACAATATGCTGCATACAAGAAACACACTTAAT
>NW_004624771.1:7527244-7539001 GCF_000247695.1 Heterocephalus glaber
AGGGGAAGGGGAAAGGAAAGAAGGGAAAGGAAAAATTATGAGAAAAGGAAAAAATGGAAACAAAGTCTTTGTAAACAGGGAAGGGTGGAGGGGGTAAAGGGAAGACAGGGAATGGGAAAAAAATAAGAACCAAGATACATCATGTACAGGTAGGTACAAGCACCCAATGATAAATGTAAATGTATTGTATACCTAAAATGTACCAATAATAGAACTTTAGGAAAAAAATAATTATATACCAAGAAATCTGATAACCTGGAATAAGTATGCAAATTTATTGGCAACGTCAACCAAAGACTGAATCTGAAACAGAAAATGTTAACAGAATAATGAATAATGAGATTGAATCCATAATTTTTAAAAAAAGTCTCCCATCAAAGAAAATCTAAAGACCTGGTGGCTTTCCTCTGAACTCTACCAAACATTCAGTAAAGAACTTCTACCAGTTCTACTCAAACTATTCTCAAAAACTGAAAAAGAGGAAATATATTCAAACTCATTCCATGAATCCTAATACAACTGGCATTAGCCTAATACCAAAACCACACAAGGACATTACATCCTTTATAGACACAGATGCAAAAACCCCAACAAAATACTAGCAAACCAAATTCAATTGCTTATTAAAATAGTTCATCATATCAAGTAGGATTCATCACAGAAATGCAAGAAAAGGGGCTGGGGATTTAGCTCAGTGGTTCCACCACCTGCTGCGCAAGCGCAAGGACCCAAGTTCGATCCCCGGTACCAAAAAACAAAAAACCAGAATGGTTCAATATATGCAAATCAATAATATGATACATCATACTGACAGATGAAAGACAAAAACCAAATGATCATTTCAACAGATGAAGAAAAAGCATTTGACAAAATTCAATATCCTTGCTTGTTAAGAACCTTCAACATGTTAAGTATAAAAGAAATGTACTTCAACACAATAAAGGCCATACATGACAAATACACAGCTAACATCATACTTCATGGATTAAAGTTTAAAGCTTTTCCTCTAAGTCCTGGAACAAGTCAAGGATGCCTACATTTATCACTTTTGTTCAATAAAGTACTGAAATTCATAGCCAGAAACCAAGCAAGAGAAAGACATAAAAGGCATATGAAAGCTAGGCATGGCAGTATGCACAGCAAGATGCACCAGTAGTCACAGCAGTTCAGGAGGCTAAGGCTGAGGCAAGAGGATCTTGAGCTGTCTCTCATATTTAAAAAGGCATACAAATGAGAAGGGAAAAAGTTAAATTGTTCCTGATGGCTGACTGCATGATCTTAAAAACATGAAACTCTAAAAATCTGTTAAAATTAATAAACTAAGAAGAGCTTGCACGATACAAAATCAACAAAAAAGGTCTGGCAATTCTGTACATTAATAGTATCTAAAATAAAAATCAGGAAGATAATACTATTTATAATAGCTACAAAAACTTAAATACTTAGGAATAAACTTAACCAAGGAGATAAATATCTGCACACTTAAAACTATAAAACATTGAAGAAAGAAATTGAATAAGGCACAAATAAAAAGATACTCTGTGCTCATAAACTGGAGAACTAATATGGTTAAAGTGCTCATATTATATAAAGGTAATACAAAGATTCACTGCAATCACTATAAAAAATATCAATGGGACCAGGGATTTAGCTCAGTGGTTTTGCCGCCTGCTGTGCAGGTGCAAGGACCCGAGTTCAATCCCCAGTACCAAAAAATAATAAAATAAAATTAGAATTAAAAATATCAATAACATTCTTCACAGCAAAAAAAAATTGCTAAATTCATGTGCAACCACAAATAACTCCAAAATAAAGCAATCTTTAGAAAAAAGAACAAAGCTGGAAGCATCACATTACTTTACTACAAAATATGCTACAAAGCTATAGTAACCAAAACAGCATGGTACTGGCTGAGTAGAGTTCTGGGAGAACTTAGAAATAAATCCACGAATGTACAGTCAACTGATTTTCAACATGTCGGGAACTCAAAAATAGAAAAGATAGTATTTACAATAAATGCTGCTGAGAAAATTGGATATCCATATGCAGAAGAATGAAGTTAGAAGTCTTTCTCTCACCATAATCAGAAATCAACTGAGCTGGGGATTTAGCTCAGTGGCACTGCACCTGCCATGCAAGTCCAAGGTCCTCAGTTCGATCCCCAGTACCAGGAAAAAGAAATCAACTGAAAATAGAGTAAAGGCCTAATTGTAAGACCTAATATGATACAATTACAAGAGGAAAACAGGGGAAATACTCCTTGACATTGGTTTGGGCAAGATTTTTGAATAAGATCCCAAAAGCACAGGCAAGAAAACCAAAACACAACAAGTGAGACTACATACATAAAAGTAAAAACCTTTGGGCCGGGGATTTAGCTTAGTGGTTCCACTTCCTGCCTCGCAAGTGCAAGGTCCCAAGTTTGATCCCCGGTACCAAAAAAAAACAAAAGTAAAACCCTTTTATGGAAATAATACAGTATAAAAACAACCTGCAGGAGTGGGAAAATATTTCATACTATGGAACTGACAAATGGTTAATGCCCTGAATGTATAAGGAATTTAAATATCAAAAATAAAAATGATAGTAATAATCAGATTTTTAAACACACAAAAGACCTAAACAGACATTTCTCAAAAGAAGACACACAAATAGCCAACTGGTGTATGAAAAAAATCCTCAACATTACTAATTTTCAAGGAAACACAAAACAAAAATGAAATATCACCTTACCCTAATGAGAAAGGCTATTATCAAAAAAGACAAAACAATAGCAAATCTTGGCATGATATGGATAAAAGAGAGCTCTTATACACTGGTGGGAATATAAATTAGTACAACAATTCTGAACAATTTGGTGGTTCTTTGAAAAATTAAAAACATAAGTACCATATGGTCCAACAAATTCCACTACTGGGTATATATCTAAAGAAAATGAAGTCAGTATGTTGAAGAGATACTTGCATCCCCATCTTTAAGGCAGCACTATTCACAACAGCTAAGATACAGTATCAATCTAAATGTCTATCAACATATGAACAGATAAAGAAAATGCAATATAAATATATATGTGTGTGTATATATATACATATATATATATATATATATATGAATATTACTTGGCCATAAAAAAGAATGAAATCCTGTCATTTGTAGCAACATGGATGCACTGGAAGACATTATGTTAAGTGAAAAAGGCACAGAAAGACAAGTAACATTTATCTCACTTACATATGGAATATAAAGAAGTTATTCTCATAGAAGTAGAGAGTAAAAAAGTGGTTACAAGAGCCTGAGAAAATACAGAGATTAAGGACATGAGTGGTAAGTGGTTAGTGAATACAAAGTTAGACAGGAAGAATAAATTCTAATGTTCTACTGGACAGTAGGATGACTATGGTTAACAATACTATATTGATATTTCAAATTAGCTAAAGAAATGACTTTGAATATTTTAACCAAAAAGAAATAATAAATTAAGTGATAAGGTTACTCTGGTTTGATTATTACACAATATATACATGTAATGAAGCATCACATTGTGTCCAATAAATGTTCAATTGCTAATCCCAACACAATGAAAACTTCCTATAGGTAACATTAGAACTCAGAAATTATACCCCAAATTATGATGCTTTCACACTGAACACTTGAATTAGAGGAAACTGGAAGGATTTAGAAGCTACCTTAGAATCAAACTCTCTGACCTTCCCTTATTTTTTCCCCACCTCAAGCACAGGAAGAAACATTTCTCTGAAATTCTCTTATATACCTAAAGACTAGATCCGCCTCCCCAAAACAACCCAATTGCCTTTGAGCCCTTCTCTGAGATTTCATTAACCTGGAAAGATTAAAAATCATCATAGGAAGGAAGAGTAGGGAGTTACCACACTAAACTGACTGTCTATTCTTTGGTCCATTCAAATTCTAGACAGCATCAATTACAAATTACTGGACTCATTCAATTCCCTTAAAAATCATTTATTACCCCAAAATATAAATTACCTACATTCCTCCCCCACCTATGAAAAAGAACATACTGTATGTTTCCAAATCTCACTGGTTATTTGGCAATCACCTTTCTGTGGTGCCCTCACACGTCTTAGCACATTTGTGAGCCTTTTCTCTTGCTAATCTGTCTACTGTCAGTTCACTTCAGAGAAACTTTAGGGTGCAAAGGGGAAGATTTCTCTCACCCCTATGGGTGCTCTGCTCAGCAGACTAATATTCTGAACTTTATTAGACTAAAAGTTACATATATATTAGACATATATAAACAATAAGTCTAAGAAACATATGTAAAACCAACACACAGCCACAAGTCTAAAAATATTATTTCTAGATTTTTTTTCAACATAGATGTTAGCCCCCTGTATCCACAGAATCAAATCATTGATGATCAAAAGTATTCAGGAAAAACAACACAGTATAACAACTATTTACATAGCATTTATACTGTATTGGGTTTTACAAGTAACAAAAAGATGATTTAAAGTATATGGGCAGATGTACATAGGTTATATGCAAATACTCTGGCATTTTATTTATGGGACTTGAGTGAGTTCGGATTTTGGTCTTTTTAGGTCTTTTGTCCATCTAAAAATTTGCAAGAAGCCTTAGATCCAATCCCTCAGGGATACTGAGAAACAATTGTGTTCATTAAAAAATTTTTCTTTTACTAAAAGGAAAGATAAAACTGACCTTTTAGAGAACTTCACAAAACACAGCAAAACATAAAGTAAAAATTTAGGATGTCAGTCGTGAAAATGACTCATTTTAATTCTATAAACCTTTTAAGCAGTAATAGAAGTAGTAGAGAAAGGAAATGTAATGCACATAATTTATGTTATAAGAAGGTCTTTGGCACAGAACTACATTTTTAAAAGGGTGGCAAACATGGGAAGGGGACCAAGCGATGGATAGGAGGTTGGAGGGAAGGGAAGGAGATTTAAAAAGTATTAAGATGTGCTGGGCAGGGGATTTAGCTCAGTGGTTCCACCACCTGCCTTGCAAGCTCAAGGTCCCAAGTTTGATCCCCAGTACCCAAAAAAAAGTGTATGTGCTCATACCAGCTCCCCATGATGAATGGAATCATTAAATACTGCAAACATTTACTAATAAAAATAAAAATTATTAAAAAAACCCACTTAAGGAAGCTTGTTGCCAGAATGGTATAAAAGAGGATGGGAGGGAAGGCTTTCAGCTGATCTTCCTTGCGGCTGATTTTCCTCCAAGGAAAAGGTGAGCTCCAGTCCTCACCATCAGCAAGGATGGCTCCTGTTCTCTTGATGCTCAGGCCTTTGCCTTTACCTTTACCTTGGGCGTCGTCTCCAGCGTCCAGCACTGGCCCCTGGGCTTGAGGCACAGACCCTTCAGTCTTCCATTGCAGATTCCTACCTCCTGATACAGCCTCATTGGAGACACTGCCTTGGGCTCCAGGCCTTCGGCTGGATTCTTTGGATCTCTAGCGTGTGGACAGATCTCTTGCAGTCTTTTACATTTCACTATGTAGGCGGATATAGTTAGCTAACCTTTTTTTTTTTTTGGTTCCAGGGATCGAACTCAGTACTTTGCGCTTGCGAGGCAGGCACAGCGCCACTGATCTAAATCCCCAGCCCTGTCAGCTAATCTTGTAAATTTCTGTGTCCTGCATTAAATCTGTTTCTCTTGCAAATACTACAATAAGCTAGCAAAAAAAAAAAAAAAAAATGTGGCAAATAGCAAGTACCATGGTTTTATCAATGCTGTTACTGTGTTACAATGCAACAGGGATTGGTATAAAGCAGCTCTCACAGAAGTTTAAACAGTATTAGTTGGCATACTACAAAATCCAATGATTCAACTCTCAAAAAGTTCTGGGAGGGCTGGGGATTTAGCTCAGTGGTTCCGCCGCCTGCCTTGAAAGCATGAACTCCTGAGTTCGATCCCTGGTACCAAAAAAAAAAGTGCTGAGAGTGCAACTCCATGCAAAGGCCCTGGGTTCAATCCCGAGTACTACAAAACAACAACAATAAAATAAACCAAGGATCCAAGTATAAAGTTATTCCCATCTGAGGATACACACAACATTTAAAAACCTTAATGTAATAAAGTTTTATTTGGGCAGGTTAACAGATTTGGTCATAGCCATACAGATTTAATCACAAGTTTAGTAAGATATAACCAAAAACATGTACATACACAGAAAAAAGCTTTCATCATTTTTAGAAAACCACGAAAATAAACATAATGAAGAACCTGTTATTCAAAAAGTAAACCATCACTCTGAAAACTAGAATGAAGACAAAGAGGGTTCATACTGAGCATGACTGCTCTGGAAGTATCTAACATAAGCAACTCTTATGAAGCTTATAATAAGCTTATCATGAAAATAATAGAAATGACAGGTTTTTTAAAGCTAAAGCAAAAATACAGTATTACTAGTATTAGAAGAATATGGCAAACAAACAACTGATGCTTCTGTATTACAATACCTTAAAGTACTATGCCATATGGGCCGGGGATTTAGCTCAGTGGTTCTGTCACTTGCCTCGAAATCGCAAGGACCCGAGTTCGATCCCTGGTACCAAAAAAAAAAAAAGTACTTGTCACGTAAACACCTATCCAACTTAAATCCTATAGTTTTTCACAAAAACTAAGTCACTTTAGCAAAGGGGAAGTATTAAATTACATTTAAAAAATAGGTTAAACCTAGACCATCTCAGGCAAACAGACTCTTGATAGTTACCCTACTGATAAATGAAATGAAATCAAGATGCTGTAATATTTAAAATTCCAACTACCTATAAATCTAAAACTTCTATGAAGCAAGATGTAGACTATATCATTTAAAAGCTGAAAGAAGAGGCCAGGGATTTAGCTCAGTGGTTCCGTCGCCTCCCTCGCAAGCGCAAAGTCCTGAGTTCGATCCCTGGTACCAAAAAAATACATAAATAAAAGCTGAAAGAAGTTTCTAACATATGGCAAGGTCTGTTTTCTCACTACTATGCCACAATTTTACTATTCAATAAAATAAAGAATAATCCAGAAAACCGAGCCAAGATATGAAAAGAGTATATGTCAGAATATATAAAACAAAATTAGCCAACAAAGACAGTAAAGAAAGTCCTGCTTCATTATTAATAAGTTTAAAATAAAAATTAAAACAATAAAACACATTTGCCCATTAAACTGGCAAAGTATAAATGCCTAGTTCTCCTAGAAGTATAAAGAATAGATAAGAAAGTTAATGTTTAAATAAGAGAAATAATTCATTAAGATTCTACATTCATACACTACTGATCCAGCAGCTCCACTTCTAGAATCTTATTCTCCAGAAGCAGATACACCAAAGAGATATGTGTAAAATTATTTTCATTGTATCACTGCTTGTAATAAGAAATTGTAAAAATGAATCCATCTATAGAAATTTAATAATTAAATTATAGTGTATCCAATCAAGACAATACTGTAAAGTAATTTAAATGAATGGGATAAATCTGTATAAATCGAGTATGCCTAATCCAAAAATCTAAAATCCAAAATGCTCCAAAAGGTCAACATGATGCTCAAAAGCGTTCAGATTTCAAAGCATCTCAAATTTTCAGATTATGGACACTCAACTGGTAAAATCTATACAAATATTCCCAAATCCTAAAACTTCACACAGTCTAAAACACTCTGATCCAAGCATTTCATATAAGGGATATTCCAACTGTGCATATTAACATAAAAACTATCTAAAATACATTATGATGAAAAATAAACAAAAGAATGACTTTTAAGTTTGGTTTTATTTTCATAAATAACATTACTTATTACATAGAAATTTTTTAAAGTCTGTAAGAATATACAACAAACTATGACCAGCAATTTCTTTCAACACTTAACAGTTTTATCATATACTAAGCACTAAGTAAATATTTAGCGAGTCTATCTTTTGAACAACCTATATTACTGCGTATAACAAAAATCTATTATTAAAAACCCCTACTAAGGAGCCATAAAATCATTACTGATAACAACAATGTATTGTCTTCCTGACAGTTTTCCAAAGTTATTTTCTATGACAAAAAGGATACAGAACCACAAAAAACCTAGATTAGCAGAAGAGAAGAAAATAAGCACAATTTGAAATAAAACCAGATTACCTGAAAAACAATGATTAAGAAAATCAGCAACAGCAAGTACAGGCCAAGTATTTATAAGGAAAAATAGAACTCATCAAAAGAGGACAGAAACTCAGGCTTCTATGTCTTCCTTTTTAAAAAAAAACAAACTATATTCTAAACACTTCTAAGTTTTAGAGGCATTAACCCATTTAATCCTCTACACAGTCTACAGAGGTAGTCACCACTAGTTTACCCATTTCAAAAGTGAGAACAGGAAGGTGCAGAGGGTTTAAGTAATTTGCCCAAGGTCTTTCTACTAATAAGTGATGGAGGGATAAGATTCAACCTTGGTTGGAATCCAGAGTCAAATATTACTGTTCCTGTATTCTTCCTACCAAGTTTTTTAAGAGAAGGCTGTACTAGGCATTCAGCAATACCAGTCTTTGTGCTAAGTGCCAATATCCAGTAGATGCTAGGAGCCACAGCCAAAAATGAAAAAGCTGAGCCATTTAAAGCAACATGTTCAAAAAATACTAAATTTAGAGCAACAGGATCTAAGGGATGTAATTCCCCTTGATGTCTAGGAAGAACTCCGAAATTAATTTCTCAGCGGCCTCAAGAATGTGGGCCAGATCTATATTCTTTGCAGCAGAAATCAATCATGGTTATTTTAAATACTTATTAATCAACCTTCTAGAGAAGAAAATGGCCAAAGGAAAGTAAATTAACTTTCCTACTCTATTAGATAAGATAGTTCCTACATAAGATGAAAGAAATAAACTAAGAAAATAATGAAAAAGACACTTGAGACCAAAGTAGAGTATAAAACACAGCAAACAAATTGACAAGAAGAAGAATATTACAAAGAATAATTTTTAAAATAAAGCAATCATAGAGGTAACTTTCACTATCTTTTAAAAGAGTGGTCTTTTTAAAAAACCACTCTCTATTGGGCCAGGGATTTAGCTCAGTGGTTCCAGCGCCTGCCTCATAAGCGCAAGGTCCCGAGTTCAATCCCCGGTAAAAAAAAAAAAAAAAAAAAAAAACCCCACATTCTACCAACATAAGAAAAAAGAAGAAGATGGGAGGGAAGGGAGAGAGGAGAGCAGGCAGGTAGGCAAATGATAAGCAAGATTGGGATTCATATCCTATCCTAGCCAACGAGCCATAGCTAAATCCTACTTTCCAATCAAAATCTAGATCAGGGGTTACCCTTTTCTGGGTAGGCTTAATCCCCCTTCTCTATGTCTATTCCATCACAGTACTATCAAATCATATAATTGTCTATTTTCCTCTATATCTTCTCCCATCAGACTCTGGGTTTCTTGGCAGTAGGGAGTAGCCTTTATTTCTATATTCCCAGTGCCTAGATCAGCACTTGACCATAAAGACATTAAAATTTTCATGAATGAATGAGGGAAAGAAGGAAAATGCAATACAATTAGAAATATACGCCTTACATGTTAGTGACCTATAGCATACAGGCACCTGTGTGCAAAGATGAGTAAAGGAAACTAGGTTCATTCAATTATTCATAATATTTGCATTCTGCAGCCAAACTGTATGGATTTCCAACCTAGTTCTACAACATACTAGCTGTGATTGTGGTCAAATTTTACTTAAACTCTCTATGCTTCAGCTGCCTTTCTCTAAAATGAGAAAAATAATAATCACTATTTTATAAATGTGTTGTAAGAAATCAGCAAGTATCAGCAAAACACATCACAATCCCTAGCCAAAAAAAAAAAGCACCAGCTAGCATAAGCCATTTTTATTGAAAAAATATGAATGCTTGCAATTAGAATATTAGAATATTAGGATGGAAGCTACAGTGCACAGTTTGAGGAATGAATGAGAAAAAAAAGTGTAAACAGTAAATATAGATTTTTTTTCTTTATCCAAGCTCATAAAATATAGGAAGGTGAAATAATAGAGCTAAAAGGAACTACAGGGTCAGTTCAAACATTATATTTCCTTTACCAATTTCATTTCCCAGAAGACTGGACCATCCTTCCTTTATACATGTACATGTATATGTATATAATATATATCTATTTCTACCACTAAGCCTATAAGATTTTCATGAAAACACTCTAGTTTAATTCTTAATTCATGTATTTAATGTCTGCAACATTCATGTAACACAGGTATTTTCCTCCTATCCTGAAATGCTAGCCCATTCAGTGCTTGAACTATGTTGTATTTATCATCAAATAATAGCCTTCAGCAAATAACAACATTCAGATGTGGAATAAGTAGAAAGATTTCTTTATGACTGCATTATCATTACAATATGTTCATCAGTTTAAGGAAATTAGAAGAAAAACAGTGAAGAGAGAAAGATGAGGAAATCAAGAAAATTCCCTGCAGACATAAAAGTGCCCAGGTTTAGGGGATAGTGGCTGACCGGCAGGACATTTCATCTTTTTGAATGGATATAGCACTTTGGGAAAGTTTGAAGATGTTAAGAAAGGGAGTAAAGGGAATTTGAAACTAATAATTTCAACTTCTACAAAGTTTAAAGTTAGAAAATTTTTCTAACAGAGTATGCTTAACTTAGGGAGTAGGATTTGGTGGAAAGCCCTCCACATGCCTAACTTCACTCCTTTTCATGAACATTTTCCTCACTGATTTGTGTCTCTGCAGTTTATCTCATTCAAAAAGAAAAGCTAAACAACGTACTCTAAATACCATCAGATTCATACAGCAGTACTACTACTTTCTTCAATTTAGACATGTATAAAATAGTCTCAATCTCAACAACACTGTACAACTTAAAAGAAAAATATTTATGAAGTAATAAACATGGTGGCTGGCATATAGTATCCACGTGTTAGCTGCTATTATTATTTATTATTATTATTATATCCTGAGTCTTATGCCCATCACTTCAAGTAACTAGAATAGCATTTTAAGTTTTAATGTTAGCCACTGATTTTTAACATGCAAGATCAGTAGCCAATCATGCAACACCAAAAGAAGTTAAGTACATGTAAATTTTTAGATCAAACAAAATAAATATGTATGATACTTCAATTCAACTAAATTAACACCTCCTGTCTTAACTTTGAAAGAAATTGTTTTTCTATTGCTGTGTTTTTTATTCTAAACATAAAAGGCGAATTTTAAAATTAGAATCTTGACATAATAAAAGGAAGGTACATATATGTACAATTCTATTTTTTCAAATAAAGTTTAATGGTATTAAGGGCAAATAAAAACAAAAACCTCATTTTTTTCTTAAGGATTACTCAAAGGAAGAAGTTGAAAGGTAGGAAGACGCCGAATCACCCCACTGCAGACACGCAGGTCTGCCCATGCCCTACCGAGGTCCTGAGTCTCACAGAACACGCAGAATCAGCCCGCTGCAGACAGGCAGGTCTGTGTACGCCCTACCGAGGTCCCCAGTCACACGGAATATGCCGAATCAGCCTGCTGCACACAGAAAGGTCTGTGCACGCCCTACGAGGTCCTGAGTCGCGCCGAGGACACCGAATCACCCCGCTGCAGACAGGCAGCCACCTGGTTCCACACTACAAAGACGCAGAGGACACCAGACCACCAGAACAAGGTACTGAGTCCCACTGCTCCTGGCCCAGAGGTAGGGGCTTCTGAGCCATCGTCCCACTGCTCCTGTTCCAGAGGAAGAGGCTTCCCGGTCACCATC
>NW_004624771.1:7544361-7564076 GCF_000247695.1 Heterocephalus glaber
ATGGAAAAAATGGAAATAAAGTCTTTGTAAATAGGGAAGGGTGGAGGGCGTGAAGGGAGGGCTAGGAATGGGGAAAAAATAAGAACCATGATGAATTATGTAAAGGTACAATTCCCAATGAGAAATGTAATTGTGTTGTATACCTACAATGTACCAATAAAAGAATTTAGTACAAAAAAAAAAGAAGTTGCAAGGTAAACATGAAATGTAATTATGAAGGGTTTCTCAGAAGTTTTTCTCTTAATTTTACTCTTTTTGAGTAAATGCTTGCTGAAAGTACCAAACAACTGTATAAATGCTCTACTAACCTCATGGGGAGAGAGACAGCTAAAACCTTCTTAATCATGAAAAAAATCTATAATAATACAGGTACAAAGGTAATAATGATACCTATCAATCTAGAATAGTATACAAATAATTTAATTATCTCAAGGTAAATGTCACCTGTATACCCCAAAACTAAAACTACATCTGTACAACCTTGAACACAATATAATCTCACATTTCTCACGAGTGAAAACATACTTGTTCTACATGAAAAATGACCAACATGGGTAAATCATTAAAGTTAACATAAAAAATCTTTTAATTTCTGAAATACAACATTTCCCACCATCAAAATCAAAGTGATTTATTATAGAGAAAAGATTCAAGAGAAAGAAAACCAGAGCTTGAATAATTTATTTCCCAAATAAATCATGATCAGTCATTTTGAATCTAATTACAAGTTTCTAATTATTAGTCCTTGTAATTAAAAGTCCCTGTAATTGCAAAGTGTAAAATTATCATTCATTGTTGAAAACTGCTAATGATACTCAAGAGAAGTGATACAGCCAGTATACCCTACTGGAAGGACAATTAACAACATCGAGGAAACTTCTTTCTTGATCATGAGGCTAGTATATTGTTATTATTTTAAAAATTCATAAGTGGAAATGTCCATGTGAATTTTTTTACATGACTCTTTTTTAAAAAGAGTGAATATTCATGAATAGTGAAGAGAGGGAGAAATACCTGGCAGATTAATAGAAAGAATATATATAAATAAGTACATAGTTTAAACTTATCATTTAAGGAGTGACTTTTTAAAAAAGCAGTCAATCATCCAGCACCTGCCTTGCAGGAGCAAGGTCCTGAGTTCAATCCCCAGTACAAAAAAAAAAAGCAGCCAATCAATTAGGAAAAATAAATTGACTGGTGCAAGAGAAGAAAGACCCGCATGAAGACAGCTCAGATTTAACCAATGGACAGAAAAGAGTTTGCCAAGATCTATAGCATTAGATGTTACAGTCTTTTAATGGGAATGGTCACCGTCTTTAACCAAGCTTGAAACTCTGAAAGGGAAAATACTCACAAAGCAGTAAAGGAACATGTCTAAAACACTAAAACAGCCATGTGAAATCAGGCAATCAAGGGAGCAATGGCGAACACAGGCTAGTATCCCCCCGTCCAAAACTCTATACTGCTCCAAAGAAACCAAGGTAAGTAACTAAGCAAATTGGATAATTAGACATGAGATTATTTACTCATCTATCTTTATTGTATGTACATATGGATGTGTATGTTTGCATACATGTGGAAAGGGAAGTAGGAAGAAAGGAGAAAGAGATGGATAAATGTTCCTGAAAAGGAGTGAGGAAGGGAGAGGAACATAAAACCTGGAAGAAATGGATTCTACTTAAGAGAAGGCATATTAACTGATGAAGAGTTTGTCACATGCACAACACAATGGAGGAAAAGCAGAAATAGCCAAAAGAGATGAGTTAGTCTTTAATATAGTCTACCTCTTACACATAAATATTTTAATATTCAAAGTGAGCAGTGAAAAAGTTCAACAGTGAAAGCAACAGAAAATAATGGCTTTGGTAACAAAATTTAGAATTTTAGAATATAAGTGCCATTTTGATGGACTGGCTAAGCACCAAATAGCCCTATCATAACACTTGTCCCTCTGTGATGCCTAAATATTTGCCTGCCTTCCTTTCTAGAACAAGTTACTTACTTAGAAACCTGCATTCTAGTCATCATTGTATTCCTCACTCTATCAAAGTACTCAGCAATTGGTAAGCACTCACTAAGTCTTTGATGAACAAAATAAAAAGCCTACCACTTTCAGGACCTATCAACAGCCTCCTTGACATTTCCACTTAAATATATAGTAAAATGTCAAAACAAAACTACTTATGTGTTTATATTTTTACTAGTTAGTATATGTTTGTGATACATAATGAATACATTCATCTTGGGGAGTTGGTACACAGATATACTGCATCTTAATCATCCTTTATACTACCTCTTCCCCTCAAATCTCTTCCCTCCATCCATCCTTTCCCATTGGCAAAAGGTCCATCTCTCTTTTTCGTATTACCTTTTATTTTGCTCTTTAAATTATTTATACTCCGGGTCGCTCACATGAGAGACATCATGCAATATTTTAAGTTTCTGTGTTCATTTTACTAAGAATTATGGTTTCAAGGTGCATCCATTTTCCTACAAATGAGTCAAATTTATCTTTCTTTATGGCTGAGTAGTACTCCATTGTGTATGTCTGCCACATTTTCTTTATCCATTCATCTGTTGATGGACAGGCTGCTTCCAAATTTAACTATGATGAGTTCTGCTGCCATAAACATGAGTATGAATCTACCACTGTAATATGGTGTCTTTAACTTGAGAAGACACACCTAGAAGGAAAACAGCTGTCTAATGGAATTTCTAATTTCAGTTTCTTTAGGAATCTCCATGGTTTTCATAATGGTTGTACCAGTTAACACTCTCACCAACAATGTAGAAAGGGTCCTTTTTCTGCACAGCCTTGCAAGCGCTTATTGTTTTTTGAGTTTTTGATGACAGTCATTCTTTCTGGAGTAAGATAGAACCTCAGTGTAACTTTAATCTGTATTTATCTAATGGCCAGAAATGTTGAAGATTTTTTTCGGGTCCTTACTGGCCATTTGTATTTCATCTGAGAAATGTCTATTCATCTCAATTGCCCTTTTTTCTTCCCTTTGGGTCTTTTATTTAGGGAGGTCTAGTTTTTTGTTTTGTTTTTTTTTTTTTAGTTCTGTATATATTCCAGATACTAGTTCATGTCCAAGAAATAGCTAGCACATTTTTTTCTCATTCTGTAGGTTGTCTCTTCATCTGCTGGTTGTTCCCTTTGCTGTGCATAAGATTTTTGATTTGTTATAATCCTATAATCCCATTTATTCATTTTATTTCTTGTGCAATTAGGGTTCTGTCCAGAAAGACTGCCTATTCCTATGCTTTTAAGAATTCTATTTTATCTTCCAGCAGATTAAATGTTTCTGTTTCAATATCTACATCTCTGATCCATTTCTATTTCACTCTTCTGTGTGTGGATAACCAGTTTTCCCAGCATCATTTGTTGAAGAGGCTATCTATTCTCAAGTGTATGTTTTTGGCCCCTTTGTCAAAGATCAGATTTCTGAGTGGCTGGATTTTTTTCTGTATCTTCTATTCTTTTCTACTGATCCACACCTATGTTTCTGGGCCAGTACCATGTGGTTTTTGTGATATAGCTTGAGGTCCAGGATTATGGTGCCTCCTGCTTCTCTCTTGTTATCCAGGATTGCTTTTGCTATTCTGAGTCTCCTCAGGTTCCATATAAATTTTAGGACTGTCTTTGCTAATTCCATGAAAAATTATCTTGGTATTTTGGGACTGCATTAAATCTATTAATCAATTTTGTTAATACACCCATTTTGACAATATAAGTTCTGCCTATCCAGAAACAGAGAATATCTGTTTTCTAGTGTTCTCTTCAATCTCCTTTTTTAGGGTATTTTACATTTTACAGGAGTCTTTTGCTTCTTGGGTTATGTTAATTCCTAGGTATTTAACATTTTTTTAAACTATTTTTAATGGTACTGTTTTCTTGATTTCTTTATTAGTATATTCATTGTTGATGCTCAGGAACACTACTGATTTTTCTATACTGATTTTGCATCCTGCTATTTTGCTGCATTTATTAGATCTAGGAGTCTTTTGATGGAATTTTTTTGAGCGTTCTATGTAAAGGATTGTGTTGTCTGTGAATGCAGATAGTTTGACTTCTTTTTTTTCTATATACATCTTTTCGGTTTCTTTCTTTTGCCTGATTGCTCTGGCTACAGTTTCGAAGACGATGTAGATTGAACAGGAGTGGTAAGTGTGGACAGCCTTACCTTATTCCTGATTTATGGAGAAAGCTCTGTTTTCCTCTTGTAGTATGATGTTATAAATGGCATGTTATAAATGGCTTTTATCAGGTTGAGATAATGTCCTTCTATGCCTATTTTCCTGAGGGTTTTTATCATGAAGGGATGTTGGATTTTGTCAAAGGATTTTTCTGCATCTACAGAGATGGTGATGTGTTTTTGTCCTTGCTTCTGTTTATGTGATGAATTACATCTATTAATTTACATACACTGAAATGTTCTGGCACACCGGGAATAAAGCCAACTTGGCCATGATGTATGATCTTCTGAACGATTTGATGCATTCTACTTGCCAGTGTCTTGAGGATTTCTGCATTTATGCTCATTTTAAAAACTGGCCTGTAATTTTCTTTTCATGTTGTTGTTATTATTGTTATTGTTGTTGTTGTTGTCCAGGCCTTGTCTGGTTTAAGTATCAGGGTAATGCCAGCTACCAGGAATGAAGTTAACAGTATTTCTTCCCTTTGAAGTTCACTGAAGAGTTTGAGAAGTTCTGGAGTTAGAACTTTCCTGACATTCTTATAGAACTCAGTGGTGAAGCCATCAGCTACTGGGCTTTTCCTGTTTTTTTTTTTTTTAGTTGGTAGATTTTCTATTACTTCTTCAATTTCATCACCTGTTATTGTAATATTCATTGTTTTTATATCTTATTGGTCTTGGTGGCGAGGGACACAGTGTTATGGTTTATATCTAGATATCACCACAACCACCAAAGCTTCTTTGCTTAAAGGTGGGGCTTTTAAAAGCTGACTAGATTTTAGAAGCATTATAGTTAACTTGCTGTTGGGAAGAGGGGCCTGGTCAGAAGAGGCAGGTCACTGTGTGAGTGACCCTGAAGGTTGTAACTCCCTTCCCAGCCTCTGTCTTTGCTCTCAACTTGTCGTCTGCCATGAGGTGAGCAGCTTTCCCTTCCAGCATGCCATTTCTGCCTGGAGCCAGCTGACCATGCAAGGGTTAAAACTTCTACAATGTGAGCCAAAATAAACCTCTCCTCCTTAGGCTGCAGGTGTCAGGTCTTTTGTGTCAGTGATTAAGAAAATGACTAAAACAGCTTAGTATATGATCTGTTTTGGAGAAAATTTCACATGCTACTGAGAAAAATGTATTCTGTTGTCTGGATGAACACTCTATAGACTGTCCATCTGTTAGAAGGTACGGTTCAACTCATTATTTCTTTGTTGGGTTTTTTTTTTTTTGTCTAGTTGATCTATTCATTCTCCAGATATACAGTTACAGTGGTATTTTAAAACAATAAATCAAATCTTTGCTTCTCCCCATCTTTAAAACTCATCAAAGTCTTCACAATGAGCTTGGAAGAACAAAACAAAAACCTCTTCATTGGGGCTTTAGTAATGTTCCTTAGCTACCAATCCACACCTATCCTCTACCATTCCCATTGTTTGACCCTGTCCTTAAAACAACTATTCTCCTATCTCGTCTTTAAACACAGCAAGCATTGTACTCTGTCTTGAAATGCTTGTCCCCTATCCTCCAAAGGATGGTTTCCTCTTGTCACTGAGATTTCAATTTAAATGCTGCCTCCTCAGAGCAATTTTTTGCTGAACTCTAATGTAGACAACCAGACTTTCTACATATAAACCAATTTTAATTATCTGAATGGAACATTAGTTCCTGATTTTTTCTTTATTATATTTGTTATTTCTCCCTCAAGTGGAAGCAGGGAGAATTTTCTTATCTTGTTAGGTCAGGGATTTTCAACATCATCCCCAAGGTTCAGTGATTTGCCAGAAGGGCTCACAGGATTTAGCACATGGTCATATACATAGCTAAGACGCATTACAGTAAAAAGATACAAATCAAAATAATCACCAAAGGAATAATTACAAGAAGCAAAGTCCAGAAAAAAAACAGAAATAAGGCTCCAAGAATCCTCTCTCAATTGAGTCACACAAGATACACTTACTTCCTCCAACACTGAATTGTGACACATTATGAAATGTTGGTTACCAGAAAAATTTCGTTAGAGAATCAGTGTCTGAGGTTTTTACTATGAATGCTCATGTAAACACTCTCTGTCTAGCATGTACTAAAATTCCAGACTCTGATAAAGACAGAAGGAATTCACCACAAACTATATTGTTAGCACAACAGTTTAAGTATGGTAAGCCATTCTTACCAGTTAGGAATAATGTGAATCCTCCCCAAATCTAAGTTCCATGATACAAGACAAGACCCAACTTCGAAAGTAGGCTTCCATAAGAATAACAGCCTGGGTCCGGGGATTTAGCTCAGTGGTTCCACCACCTGCTTTGCAAGCGGAAGGACCCAAGTTAGATCCCTGGTACAAAAAAAAGAATAACAGTCTGGTTTTTTGTGGGGGTTTTTTAGTACCAGGGATCAAACTTGGGTCCTTGCACTTGAGATGCAAGCAGCGGAACCACTGAGCTAAATCCCCAGCCTGAAAGAGTAGTCTGAAGTCTGCTATTTAACTTTTTCTGAACTCTTATTCACTACTATATCACCTAATCTAACTACCGTTCACAAATCTAGAAAACTAAAATAGGCTGTTTTGTGAATCTAACATTTCAAAAAGATTTCCATTCACTAAGCAAAATTTAGATTTATAACACTTTAGATTAACAAAGACCATACTTATAATACACTATTTTTTAAATTATTCTACTGATGTGTTCAAAGAACCATTACAGCATTCCCTCAGTGTGTAAGGGAAGACTTTCCAGAAAATTAAAAAATAGAAAAAGAAGAAAGAGCCTACTTTAGCAAAAAGTGGGCAAGGAATAACAAGCAATGGCACTAAGAGGAAGTTCTAAGTACGTAGCACAAAATAGGTACCATTCATTAAACAGGTAGCTATCATTACAACATATTTTCTTTATGCATTAAGAAACTGAAAATAGGGCCTGGGGATTTAGCTCAGTGGTTCCGGCACCTGCCTCACAAGCGCAAGGTCCCGAGTTCGATCCCCGGTACCAAAAAAAAAAAAAGAAACTGACAATTTCAGAGATTATTGAAGCCCATACTATTGGTATATTTTTATATCATAGATATCTATCCTATCAATTTATAAAAGGGATCTGAGGCAGAAATTAAAAACAGGTAAGGGCCTGTGTGATGGCATACACCTGTAGTCCAAGCACTATGGAAGCTTAAGTGGAAAGATGGTTTGAACCTGGAGTTCAAGGTCAGCCTGGGCTACATAATAAAACCCTGTCTCTAAAAAAAGAAAATTTTAACTTTTTAAAATAAAAATAGACAAACTAAAGGGAAGCTAAAAACAGTGAATCCAGGGCTGGGGATTTAGCTCAGTGGTTCCGGCGCCTGCCTCGAAAGTGCAAGGTCCAGAGTTTGATCCCCCGTACCAAAAAAACAAACAGTAAATCCATTATTCATTCATTCAAGTTTTTACTACATACTCACTATATGGCCAAGCTTTAATAGGTGCAATGAATACATTCCCTGTCCTTGAGGAATTTATGTTCTATGTAGTACAGTGGATGCGGAAACAGTAAAGTCAAGGGTTAAGGTTGGATGGAAAAGATGTCTTTCGACTAAACATCCAAGCTAAATCAATATGGGACAGATAAATGAAAAACTGAGCTTTAAGCTCCATAAATAAGGTCAAGGAAAAAGAAAGGGTTAAAACATACAACTCTCACTAATAAAAAGGTTAAAAAATGTGTGAGCGATTGATCTAAGATTTAATACAAAAAATAGCATGTCCTTGAAGACATTTTTTAACCACATCTGTACAAATATGTCTTATAAAATCCTCAAAGCAGAGAATACAATGTTAGGATGGCATAAAAGGCCCTCTGCATTTTCTCTAAACTCACCTCTCGTCATTCTCCATCCTTACAAGTGAACACACCTGCCTCACAAGTACAAGGTCCCGAGTTCGATCCCTTGTCCCCCCCCAAAAAAAGAGATCCATTCTCCCTGTACACTTCTTAGGTACTTGGGTGGCAAAAATGAAATTGATTACAGAAGTACAAAGTCAATGAGCCTTCCATGCATGCATTCATGCCTGCGTTAAGGGCCAGAGAACCTCATTATAGGTGATCCATAATCAATGGTTCTCAACTTTTTCTACCTCTATGATTGTTTACATATGTAGATCATTCTTATGAATGGTATTTTCAATGTACACAGTGAATTCTCAAGTGGAAGCACATAGACCTGAGGTAACAAAGTATTCCCACATATTGGAAATTATTATTTCATACACACACACACACACACACACACAATCAACTGAAAGATCACAAAGGATCTGCTGTATCAATGCTTTTATATGTTTATAATTTATAATACATTACCTTTCCTCTAAATGTTTTAGAAAAAGTCAGATATGGTGGCACACATCTATAATCCCAGTGTTCTGGGAGGCTGAGGCAGGAGGAACCGAACTTTGCCTAGTCTGGATGACACAGCAAGACCCTATCTCAAAAATAAAAATTTTTTAAAGGGGCTGGGTATGCAGCTCAGTGCAAAGGCCCTAGATGCAATCCCCAGTACCAAAAATTAAATAAAATAAAACAAAAACAAAACAACATTAAAATGTGAAAAAGGCTAACATATAAAATATGACTTATGTGAAGGTCAGACACTTCATTAAATTCAAGCCACAATCTATACTTCTGCTGCTTTATTCTCAAATGTGACTACTGATAACACCAAAGGAAAAAGTGGGAATCTGCTATATCCTTCTATGATTAAAACTCATATGTTACTTATATAAAATGTCATCCTCTTTATAAGAAAATTAGGGACACTAGAACTCAAAATTTCTTAAACTAAATTTGAAAGTTTTAATCCCTTAACTGGATAGCATGTGTTTCATAAATATTGAACAGAAATCTTACTTTAGGAACGATCATAGGTATGTACATAGCCTTCAAGAGACAACCATCTAAAATTTAGCTGCTAGAATTCAACTTATCTTGATCTTATCCAATATCTTGAATTCATTTTTATGTGAATCTCTTTAAATCTTTAGATTGCAAAGCTCCTTGAAGATAGGAACATTTAATATAACATTACATTTAATATAGTACCTTTCCTATACCAGGCACAAAACCTAATTGAATGTGAGTAGGATACAAGACAGGAATCTGGGAGGAAAGGGTAAGTAGGACAGGGTAATGCTTAGAAACTATAGGCATAAAGTAAGAAAACGACCACTGGAGAGTCATAAAGATTACAGCCACAAATAATTATGAAGTTATTAGGCAAATTATGATCAGGCAATTCTGAAGAGACATGAAAATCTAAAACTCATTTCTCTGATGTAATATTTGTTTGTAGTTTTTGTACAAAAGGAAAGGAAAATTAACACTCCATCTAGTTTCAAACTTTAGCTTTACCGATAAATTATCAAAAAAAAATTTAATGTATTCAAATGGGTACCACTTAGAATTTTTATTGAACAGTTAGCCTGACTCCATTTACACTGCTATGAAAACATTAACAGCGTTTGATTGTAGAGCTCTTCTACTGAAATATATTCTACAAATATTTACTTCAGTCCTAATAATAAAGTGTGATATTTTTAGCATTAAGTTCCCAGAAAGCTCAGCTTTCTTCCTAAAGTTATAAAAAAAAATCTGTCACTCAACTCCCAAGGCCATATTTAAATCATTATAACACCACATTCCCCTGGTGTGACAAGAGTCAGAATTTCTCCAACAGAAAAGTCAACCTCTCCTGAGGGCGTGGCCGGCCAGGCGGGGCGGGACCAGGAGGCAGTGCCCCGCCCCCGCCGCCCCCCCCCGGCTGTGCAGTGGCACTGGGACCCAGTGGCCGTGACCCCGCGGCTCCTGAGGCCGAGCTCAGCGGCCCCGGACAAAGGAGCATGTCGGCGCCCGAGGAGCGCTGGCCCCGCGGCCTGGAGACCCCGCGCGCCCGCCCGCCAGGCCCCCCCCACTAGGCCGGCGCTCCCTGTTCGGCCCACAGACTTGGCCCACAGGCCCGGCCCGAAGCATGGAGCCTTCCGGGCGCCCCCAGGGCCACGCGCCGCCTCCTCAGCTGCACCTTCTGGGGCTTGCCCTGCTCACCATGCTAAGAGCAGGAGGAGGAGGCGGCAGCTGGGGGTTGCGGAGCTACCCCCAGGCTGCAAGCACGACAGGCGGCCCCAGGGAGCAGCAGGGCAGAGGCGCCCACAGAGGGCAGGGTGGTGTGCAGCAGCCTGAAGCTCGCACAGGTCCTGCCCTGACACGCTGCCCAACCTCAGGGTCACCCTGGACTGGAGTCATGGCTGAGGGGGGCAACGAATGCCAGCCACGCACGGGAAGGTACTGGTCCCCCCCCCCCCCAGGAACACACCGGCTGCAGCTGGAGTCCATGGCGCTCCTGCCACCACACACAGGTGCTCAGGCCTTGGGTCCAGCAGCCGCTGGCCTCGGCTCTGAGGCACAGCTACAGCTTCTGCTGTGATACTGAAGAAAAATTGTGAGAAGAGAAATCTTTGCCATATTTCTGATCTCAGCAAAAAAGATTTGTGCCTCTCAGCATGCCCAGCAGCGATGGTATCCATCAGTGTCTTGTAGATGTTCTTTCAAGGGCTACTACTGAGAATGTCCATTAATGGAACGTTGCTCCAGGAATGATGCAGGCAGGGTCAGCTGAAGAAGCCACGATGTAACCAGACTCATGGTCCCTAATATTGAAAATATTTGAAGTCTTTATATTCTGAGATGGTTCCTTATGCAGTGAGAATTGAACCAGGATGCTGATTTCTGTGAAGACATCAGGATCTGGGAGTGAGGGGAGGACAAGGAGCTGTGCTGCCTCCTCTCGGACATCAGAGAGCCCCTGTGATGGAGTTGCAGAAGCCACACCAGCCCCATGCACAGGATCTTGCTATGTAGTTTGGGCTGGCCTTGAACACAGTATGTAGCTGAGGCTGACTTCAAAGGCATATCCTCAATTTCCTGGTGCTGGGATTACAAGCATCCTCCACCACATCTGGAAGCAGTTAACAATTTGCTGGCAACACGTGACCTGATACTTTCTTCCTGATAAACGCAGCTGCTCCCAGCCCACCGCACAGTCATGAAGGGTAAACAAGCGGTGCTCCAGAAGGGGACTGTCCTGTAAGAGCTATCTTCTTCAGGTTCACGTCTTTGCAGATCCCGAAATCAAGATTTCAATAGCTCAAAGTTGCTGGTATCAGGTTGACCCTCACATAGAAGAAATTTGTTATACAACTTTCTAGAGTAGGCCCAGGGACACCACAGCCACATAAAATCCTCAGATGTACTTCACAGTGCAAAACAGCAAAAAAATGGAGGCGCAGAGCGACCCCAGTGCCGAGGAGGTGAGCTGCGTGGGTGCCAGCAGCACCACTCTCCCCCGACCCCAGTGGCTGCGCTGATACAGTATTTGGATCCACAGCACAGAGGCGCAGGTGGTCATAAAGGACATTGTTCTGAGCTCCAGAAGATAGAGCTGAAGTGATGAACAAAAAGAGGGCCTCTCTCAGGCTCCTTGATGAAAATGGAAGCCCACTGGAAAAGTGAAGAAAATCTCTGCAATAAAGGCACCCCAGACCACTGTAGTTGCACACTGAATCAGGCAGGATGGTGTGTGACTGCAGTCCCAGCACTCTGGACAGCTGAGATAAGAAGGTCAGATGGTGGAGTCCAGCCCGACCAATTTGGTGAGTTAGTGAGACCCTTAGTGGGTATCTGAACTAAAATGTCTGAGGATAGAGTTCACTGAGGAGATGCAGAGTACAAGCCCCAGTAATGCAAAAGTGAAAAACTAACAGATAGATGATAAATAGATAAAAATATTCATACATACTTAGATAAAAATAACAAAATAAGTGGCCACTGGTTTATTTAGTGTGAAGAAAAAATGGCTGTCATGGGTGAAGATGGGGACAGTCCCCACAGTCCCGGGCCTGACTCTCTTGACGACACAGAAGGTTGCGGAAGAATCAGATAGAGACAGAAAGCGTAGAAGCAAAGTTGTACTTTTATTCAGCAGGCATGCAAGAGTACAGCTGCCTTCTCACAGAGAGATAGGCAGAGGTGCCTGAAACGGAGCCACCATTGCAGGGGGGGGCTCAAGATGCTGGTTTTATAGTAGTTGGGGCCTATCCTGCCTCTGGGCTGAGGGCACCCCTACTTGATTGGTTAATGATTAACTTAGCTCATTACTAGGGACAACAGGGAAGGGTCTTTTCAGGGGCCTTTTACATCTTAGGGCCAAGGTTATTTTTCCTTTTGATCTTAGCAAACCAAGCTTTACAGGGTACAGGGTGAAGAGGAGGTGCAACCTCAGCAGACTGTCACTTTTTTATGGGTGGTTAAGCCTGTTCTGCCAGCTATCTGAACTCCTTTGGGGAGGAACTCATCTCTCCCTGCCTAGGGGTCTCTATCCCTACAGGGCTATAGGCTTTTCTATTACATGGAGACTCAGGTTATGGAACCCCCAAGACATGAGCTCACTTCCTTGGCAACATCTCCAAACAGAACTTGGAACTCTTGTTAATGGGTGTCACAATCTTGTAACAGACGTTTCCCAAGCTCACTTGGCTGGAGACGGTCAACAGCGAACATGCTGAGCTGCTTCTCCACTTTGAGAGGCTGCAGAATCAGGATCCCAGGTAGAAAAAGTAGCTGTGAAAGATTAAGAAGACGGCTGACTCCATCCAGACGCTGCACGACTGTCACAGACACCCCAGGGACAGGTCTCCCTGGGAGTGATCACCAGTAACCTACCAAAATCAAGGTACCCCAGTGAAGTCTCCCTAAGCCCAAATACCAATGGCACAGAAACTGGGAAGAGCGTGGGGCAAATATCACCAGGCCCAGAAATACCCAGTAGCTCTGGGCAGGCCTCCCCAGAGCCGGGCACCAAAAACCTAGAGAGTTAAAGTCGGGGTGGGGGGGGCAAAGTCACAGCCACTGGCCCCTGAGAGACACTGAGAAGCCTGGTGTACATCCATCCAGGCTTGGCCGCCACTATTGGAAACAACTTCACAGAGAGCCTTGCAGAATTCCGGCCAGTGTGGTCCCTGCAGGCACTCAGGCCACTCTCATTCTCTGAGCCCTGCCTGCCTGTTTCCCCAGGCAGCCTACCCGTCTATGGTCCCTTCTTCCCAGGCACCTCCACCACCCACACCTCTACCCGATCAGCCCTGATTTTGGGAAGAGACATCATGACAAGGTCTCTTGAGAATTCCATCCACTTTGAGGGCCTGTGTGATAAAGATCGAGATGTGTGGTGTTTGGACAATAAACAGCTTTTCACCACACACGGGGTAGAGAAGGAAGGAGACCCGTATATGGTGTCACCTCAGTTGGAGTTAGAAGAGGCCATTAGGCTTTCTGAGCTAAAGAAAGATTCTGAGCTCTTAATTCATTCATCACCTTGTATACCAGAACATCCTAAAGTGCCTTGTCCAGGAGGAAAGACATCCATCCACCACAGAGCTGCAGGCCACTGGAGAAAGCTGTATTATGCAAATGGCCACACTTTTCAGGCCAAACACTTCAGCAGGCGAGCTCACTGTGCTGTCTGCACAGACCGTGTAGGGAGACTTGGCCACCAGGTGTATAAGTGCACCAACTGCAAACTCTCAGTTCACAAGAAGTGCCACAAACTTGTCACAATTGAATGTGGGCAGCATTCTTTACCATCAGAGCCAATGGTGCCAGTCGATCCATCATCCTTGGCTTCAGACCCTGCACACACAGCGATCCCACATAACCTTTCAACTCATGAGGCTTTAGAACAAGTTGATGAAGAGAATGAGGCAGGGAACACCGGGGAAAGTGGCAAAGCTTCATCTGGTCTAGGACTTTGACTTGCTCCACGTGATTGGCAGAGGAAGTTATGAGAAAATACTGTTAGTCCAAATGAAAAAAATCAGATCGTATGTATTCCATGAAAGCAGTGAAAAAGCATTTCTACATTCATCGGGTACAGAGAGAGAGAGGCACATTCTACAGCAGACATCCAATTGTCCTTTTCTAGTTGCACTGCATGCTTGCTTCCAGACAGAAAGCAGACTGTTTCTTGTTCTAGACTATGTCAGTGGGGGAGATCTACTGTTTCATGTGCAGCAACAAAGCATGCTTCCTGAAGAACATGCCAGGTTTTACTCTTCAGAAATCAGTTTAGCAGTCAACTATCTTCACCAGCAAGGAATAATTCACAGAAATTTAAAAATGGAAAATGTATTACTGGACTCAGAAGGGCACATTAAACTCAACAATTATTGCTTGAGTAAGGAAGGCTTACTGCCAGGAGACACAACCCACACTTTCTGTGGCACTCCTCATTTTGTGGCTCCAGAAATTATAAGAGAGGAAGATTACAGTTTCAGTGTGGACTGGTGGGCTCTTGGAGTACTGATGTATATGATGATGATCAGAGAGTCTCCATTCCATCTTGATGAGTGCTCTGATAACCCTTATGAAGACTCAATCGAGAATCTCTTCCAAATAATTTTGGAAAGAAGACATTTTCATACCTCATCTGTCCGTCTGTACAAGCTGCAAGTATCCTAGAGGGCTTTCTGAACAGGGACCCAAAAGAACGACTGGGTTGTCATCCTCACAGGGGCTTTGCTGATGTTTAGGAGCAGCCATTCTTTCAAAATGTGGGCTGGGACATGATGGAGCAAAAGCAGGTGTGCCTCCCTTTGAACCAAATATCTCTGAGGGATTCAGTTTGGACAACTTTGATCCTGAACTTACTAACCAACCTGTCCGGCTCACCCCAGATGATAATGACATCATGAGGGAGCTTGATGGATATGAATTTGCAGGGTTTGAGTATATCAATCATCTTACGATGTATGAAGAAGAAGGGGTCCGATCCTCACTTTTCAACTATGCATTTTGCTTATGTTGCCATTTAATGCTTGGAAAAACTTGTTGCCAGCCTGGATAGAATTAACCATTTCAGAGTTGTTTGGAATCTAATTTTAATTTATTGTTTTGAAGTTATATTTAGATGTAACACTTGATTCTTATAGTCTATAGCAGAGAATATGGAATTTTTTGTTCATTATTTAAATAACAATGAGCCAATCGCTTATTAACTGCACTTGTATATACATTCCATTTGTTAAGTGGGACATAATACCTAATATTTTTTCTTTTTACTTATGATACAAAAAAACAGTTTGTCTTTTCAATAAAATATCTTACCTATGCTAGTTTCTCTCCAACCACATTACCTGTACCTTTTGGGCTCAGTTTATGTAGTCTTCAGGAAAATCAAAAAAAATAGCAACAGCTTTGAATTAAAACACATACACTTGTATCTTTTTTATATGAGCAGGATACAGTATACGACTGCAGGCTTTGGAGCGTGGTGGTTCTCATGAGATGGGGCATCTGAAAGTGGTTGGGGGATGGTTTCTTAAATGTTTACAAATTTTGAATTGTTCTAGATTTGGAACTGGATTAACTAAAATTAAATTAAATTAAGATTGTACCATTATAAAACTTACTTACATTTAGATGATGATGGTTACCTTTCAAATCCTTGGCATAAAAATGATACTAAAACAGAAGGATGATATATAGCATCCTAATTTTAGTTAACGATCTGATTTTGAATTCGAAATGATTTGGGGTTTATAAACATTTAATAAATTATCTTTTGATCTTTTTCGAATGCCCCATTTCATGAGAAATATTACTTTTCTGAGGCTTGTAGTCGTGTACTGTCTTTTCTTCATATAATTTAGTTTGAAACTAATGAAAACATCAAAGGAAAATGTTTATAGGCATTCATGTGTTCATTTCCGAGGCATGTATGTTTCTCTTAATGCCTGGAACTTGTTTTAAAACAAAAAGCAGTATTCACAACATAAATTTATAGAGAATTCTAACATGTCAGAAATATGTTTAGGATCTTGCTTTTAAGTGTTGCTCTTTTCCATAGGGCATTTCAGAATGTAGAATAATCACCCAGGGTGTGTGTTTACCATGTTTATTACTGAACCCACATTAGAATTCTTTTGGGCTTTTGAACCTCATTTTGAGAAACACTTTCTTCAAGATATTCTTTTGTCCTCCACTTAAAGAGTATAAAGTGTGTTATGGCATAATATTTTAAGATGTTACAAGCAGAAATTTACAACTTTATGAACATTTTTTAACAAATTTTACAGGAATGACTTCATTAGATACCTTTCTTGTTCCCCTCAACAAAATCTTATCAGTTTTCTGCCAATGATATCCAAATGATGAGCATTTTTCTTTGTTGAGGTTTTCACCATTGTTCAGGGTGGTCTTTTGCTTTTCAATTTTTTAAGTAATAAGATTAACTGTATATTTTATAGAGAACTGCATTACAAATATGTTTTCAACTATTTTTGAGTAAATGTTATGTTAGTTCTTTTCATGTCATATAGAAATTGTCTCAAAATACTCCTTAGGGGAATAAGTCACTTTATAGTCTGAATGGTTGACATTCTGGTGTTCTAAAAAAAATTATTTTGCATAATCCTGTAGTCAGATCATTTTATGCATATGTAGCTTGGGTTAAATTTCAAGTACTGTGTTCAGCACTGGTATATTTACTGTATAGATTTGTTCTGTTTGGATTTTTGTCATGTAGAACACTGACTTGGTCATCATAATGTAATCTGTGTTGTGTTCTTCTTTTTTCATGTTACAGCCTTTAAATAAAACATATATAAATTCAAAACAAAAAAAATAAAAACCAAACTCTCTCCTTCATAATACCAACTGCTGTGTAAGAGAACGATAACATGAATTACCTTCACAATCTTTCTGCCAACAGTTAATAAACCCTCAATCTGGCCCCAAGTAACTAACCAACTAACACAGTTAACTCTTTACAGAGCATAATTATAAAGTCATTATTAGATTAGAAGCCTAGATTCTGGTCTTGACACTATCACTTAGTCTCAGTCTTGGTTTCCACAATTACGAATGAGATTCTTTGGTATAATTAAATTCAAGGAACACATACTGAGCACAGTCTATGTTATTAACATTTTCCTGATTGTGACAGATTATATAAATTAGAGAACTTAGAAAACTAGCATCGTCCTCCTCTGGGCTTTTCCTTAGACACCTACCTCCCCAAGCCTGCTCACAGACATGCACTGGGTGAGTTGTAGCTGCTAACAGCAATTTCTACCTCTAACTCAAACCCCACCAGGCAGCTGATAAACAATGAGAATCTGCCTTACCCCACACCCACCTGAAAATGGGGGCAGTGTCTGAGAAAACAGGAGATTCAAGAAAGGATCTAAGAAAAGGGCATGATAAGAAAAATATTAACAAAATATGTGACCTTGAGGAAGCTGCTTAACCTCTCTAAGCTTCAGTTTTCTTTCCTGACAAATGGGAAAAATGCCACTTAAAGGGCTGGTGTGAGAAATAAATTAATAATTCAAATAGCGTCTTAAACATGTTTTCCATTATTATTATTAAAAAGTAGAATTAAGCCAGGTGTGGTGGTACACTCTTGAGAGACTGAGGCAGAAGGATTACACACTCAACCTCAACCTAGGCAAATTAATGAGACTTTAAAAAAAAGAAAAGGACATTGCTTACACTGAAGACACTAGGTTTAATCCCCATTAATCCCCAGTACTGGGGGGGGGGGGTTAGAATTAAGTTCTGTGTGAATCAGTCACTCAATCTGTATCCACAGTGGCCAGTCTACCAGATATTAAGAGGATTCTACTTCATGAAAGAATAATCAGATCAGCAGATGACTCTAAGACCTCTTTGACCTCAAAGAGTCACTAAAAATAAGCAATATGCTTTTGGGCACCCTATATATCTTAGCAATGCTGTCAAACTAGGGTCTTCACCTTTCACTAAAGATCATTCTCCAAAACATTTAAATCTCTTAGGTTAGGTGCAGCAGAACTAAGATGCCTTGATCTTACATAAATACATTTTTATTTATTGCTGCTAGGAAGTAAGGCCTAAGTGACCTGAGCCACAGAGCTGGCACAGCAGGCAACAATTAACATCTGAGAGGAAGGAGGAGATTTTGGAGAGCAAATCCCTGCTTTCAAATACGATGGCCTTTTTTTGGAATTCCTAGTTTTAATCTGTATGCCCAAGGTATATAGCAATGTACCCATGTTGAGATCCCAAAACAATACAATTCTGCTTAACTGATAAACATCTAAAAGAGCTGGGTGCTAAGGGAGAGATAGAATAGTTTCTAATGATTCTTTTCCTACAATATTACAAAAATAATGTTCTATCTCCTTTCTTCTTCTGAGGTTTAACAATCACATGGGCTACCTAAAAAATTACATTACTCAGTAAACGTATGAAACTCATAGTCTCACTTATAAGTAAGGAAATGTAAATAAAAAAAGATGCTATACATTGTAAATAAGAGTGCTAAAACTTGAAAGCATTGATAATATCTACATGAAAGTATGAGGGAAGGGTTCTCAAATACACCATTAGAAGGGTCTTTTGGAGAGAAATTTGTACTTACCAAACAGCAGATTGTACACACCAGAGCAATGACATTTCCAGAAATCTGTGGCTATGCTTCAAATTATATGGACAAAGAAGACTATTTGTACAAATATTACATAATATTTGTATAAAGGGCCGGGGATTTAGCTCAGTAGTTTCGCCACCTGCTGTGCAAGCCCAAGGGCCTGAGTTCGATCCCCAGTACCAGAAAAAAAAAATCTGTATATTTACAGTAGCAAAAATGAAAGCTGTTTACAGAATCTCAAAAGAGAAACAGAGAAATAAATCATGCTGTGTTCATGCCATAGAATATTATACAATTAAACAGAGCACAAGAGCTGGGGATCCACTCACTGGAAAAGCAGTGCCTGGCCTGCACCAGGCCCTGGATCCCATCCCCTCCACCATCAAAACAAAGTGAAAAATAGTTTAATTCAGTGCTTATAAAAGATTGTTCCATGAGAAAAACAAGTTGCCAAATAGAATATAGAATGTTCCTTTTGAAAAAGGATACATAAACTGCTTTTTAAAATTCTCCTGAGGGAGCCGGTCCCAGCACCCGGAAGGAAGCTCCCCCGCTGCCATCCCAAGCTCCTAGGGCAGAGAAGCTGAGCCAGTCCCAGCACCCAGAAGGAAGCTCCCCAGCCACCTTCCCAAGCTCCTAGGGCAGAGAAGGTAAGCCGAACCCAGCACCCAGAAGGAAGCTCCCCCACCACCATCCCAAGCTCCTAGGTGAGAGGTGAGCCAATCCCAGCACCTGGAAGGAAGCTCCCCCATCACCATCCCAAGCTGCTAGGGCAGAGAAGGTGAGCCGAGCGGGTGCCAGAAGCACCCCCGCCCCGTAGAAATGAGAAGACACGTAAACAAGCCTCAAAAACAGACTTCTGGATCACCTACAGTAACTCCAAAGGGAAATGAGATGGAACAATCTGATACTCAACTACCTGGACTCCCTGAACTGGCAACAAAAGAGGATCTGGGAAAAGTGAAATCAGAAATAATTACTCAGATAACAGCAAAGATTGTGCTCATAGTGCAAGACATGATTAATAAATCTAGAGAGGAT
>NW_004624771.1:7566811-7591735 GCF_000247695.1 Heterocephalus glaber
AGGGGAAAGGAAAAAAGGGAAAAGAAAAAATATGAGAGAAGAAAAAAAATGGAAACAAAGTCTTTGCAAATAGGGAAGGGTGGAAGGGGTGAAGGGAGGGCAGGGGAAGGGGAAAAAAAATAAGAACCAAGATATATCATGTAAAGGTACAAGATCCCAATGATGAATGTTAACTGTATTTTATACCTAAAATGTACCAATAAACTTAATGGGAAAAAAAATAAAATAAAATAAAATTCTCCTGAGAATTAGAATTGGTAGGCAGGGGAGGGAGGTGATCCAGTCTACATTTGGTAATTAAAAAAAATTTTTTTTTTGGTACAGAGGATTGAACTCAGGACCTTGCACTTGCAAGGCAGGTGCAGTGCCACTGAGCTAAATACCAGGCCCTAAATTTTTTAAACAATAAAAAAGAAAAAGAAATTTCCACATTTTTGTTTTCTATAAAATTCAGACAAGATCAGGCGTGTTCAGGGTGGTATGGCCGTAGACATACAAAATTCAAAACTGCTTATCTTTCCAAATGATAAATCACCAACTAGCTCTACAAAGACAAATTTTATAATAGCTGTGTTGATTTATTCAAATATCTGAAAGATTTAATAATTTACATAATTTTCTCAGTCAAAAACAAACAGTATTTCAGATAACCACTTTAGTTGATTCATATAGCTGGCAAAATTGAAATGACAAACATATCAACAATACTGACTGGGAAAAATAGAACATGACATTATAAGTTTATCTTAGAGAAAATCGAGTTAAGGTTTTCTGTTACACTTGGTTCACCATTTGTCTACAACAATTATTTTAAGAACTCTAGTTGTTTCTGAGCAATCCTTTCTCTTTATCAGGCTACTATTTAAAATGTTATTGATAACATATTAAACTGTAACACTGTATATTCTTATCTCCTCTGGTTAGCACTCTTGATCTAGATAAGCTTTCCAAATATATACTTTACTGAAACATCTAGGAAAATGTAACTATATGTAAAAATGTTAACACAATTGTTTAAAATCAAATCATACTTCTTTTAAAAGCTCTGTATCAGTGAGCCAGCTGCTTGACCCTCATGTCTAAAATGCAGCTATTCGTCATTTAAAGGTCAGCTGTATTATCAACAAAGACAGTTTCAGGACTAGTGTAAGCCTTCCAATCTTTAAATAGGTATTATTAGAATATGAATGTTTGGCAGGTTGATATGTAATATTTCTGTCTATTTGAAATATATTTCATCAAAACAATGTAAAACAAAGACCCCTGGATCATGAAATACTTTCCTTGAAAAAAAAATGACAATTAAAAATGAAATTTTACATTAACTTAAAATTTTAGAAATCAAACATCTCCAATTCCCAATCATTCTATGAATTAAAGTAAGAGAAAAGGGGTTTATTTTCATAAAAATCCCATTTCAGTTCAAACTTCAGGTATAAAAATATCTTTGTACATCATGTTGCTTCTGAATAATGTCAACAAGAAACATATCAATAAGAAATATGAGCAAGTGGTAAAGTTTTCTCCATCCTAATGTGATGTAGCACTGTCCTTGGTGCTATGTCCAACAATTTGCATCAAAAAATTTTATTAGAATCAACCTCCCTACTATTTCTATCTTCTAGCCAATCTCCATGCTGTTCTATATTTATAGAAAGCATTGATAAGAAAATCACACTGGTCAGCAGTGTGTTAGCCTTTAAATAAATTATAAATTAATTTTAATCTCTGTTAAGAAACAGTCTCAGAAATCAAACAAGGCAAAGAAGTGTCACATTAACTGGCATACAGGAGAATTTGGGGGTTTGGGAAAAGCATTTATCACACTGACATGCAGAAGATGATGAACAGCTGCATGCAAATTATCTGACATAATAAATAGCCCTAAATAGGAAAGAAATAGATCCTTAGATACTGCTTAATTCCAAATCAATTTCCTAACTTCTGAAATGAATATTTAAAATGAATCAAATAATCTGTACAGGATTATTATAGGCAGCTAAATTGGGTAAAATTAATATACAGTAAGAGAGGGATTGGGCCAAGGAAGTTAACACAAAAAATAAAGACATCAGAATTGTAGCTGGAGGCAAATATAAAGAGAGCCAGGGCCATGTTGCTCCTGCCCCTGACCAGAGTCACAGATCAGGATCACAGAGACGCTAAAACCGCTTCCTGGACCTTTGCTGACCATGCTGTCCCGGATGGTACTTTCTGCTGCTGCTACAGTGGCCCCCTCTCTGAAGAACGCAGCCCTCCTAGGAGCAAGGGCCTTGCAGGCAACAAGGATCTTTCACACAAGGCAGTCAAGACTTGCTCCTCTACCACCTCTTCCTGAATATGGAGGAAAAGTTCGTCTTGGGCTGATTCCTGAGGAATTCTTCCAGTTCCTTTACCCTAAAACTGGTGTAACAGGACCCTACTTGCTTGGAACTGGGCTTTTCATGTATTTTCTGTCCAAAGAAATATATGTGATTACCCCAGAGACCATCTCTTCCATATCTGTAATTGGGCTGATTGTCTATGCAATTTAAAAATACCGTGCCTCTTTTGCAGAATTTGTTGATAAACTCAGTGGGCAAAAAATTGCCCAACTAGAAGAGGCAAAGCAAGCTTCCATGAAACAAATCCAGGATGCAACTGATTTGGAGAAGTCACAGCAGGCACTTGTTCAGAAGCTCCACTACCTTTTTGATGTCCAAAGGAATAATACTGCTATGGCCTTGGAGGTTACTTACCAGGAACGGCTACACAGAGTATATAAGGGGGTAAAAGAATCGCCTGGACTACGGTATCTCCATGCAGAATATGATGCATCAAAAGGAATAAGAGCACATGATAAACTGGGTGGAGAAGAAGTGGTGCACAGCATCTCTGCATAGCAAGGGAAGGAGACAACTGCCAAGTGCACTGCAGATCTAAGGCTGCTTGCAAAGAAGGCTCAAGCACCATCATGTAAAGGTATCTATCCCAATTGAGACAGCCAGAAACAGTTCACTAAATGGAAACTAGTCTACGTGACAAAAACTTCCCATATTGCTGTCTACTGAAATTACAGTTTACTTTTCCTAAAAAAGAAAAGCTTGGGGTTTCATTTAGTGAGAACTAAATCTACTGGCCAGTCCAATGTTTCTCATCACTACTCTGCATCTTGAGTTGTTCTGTGATCACTTTTGAATAAGCAATTTGTTTTTATTAAAACTTATTACCTGAGTAATATCAGGTTATAGGTTAAATTTGTAATTAGTTCTATGATCTTGCAATAAAGGACAATTGAAACAAGCAAAGAAAAATAACAGAGCCAGGACTCAGGATGGAAAAACAACAGCAAAACCTGCATGCCTCCCTAGAAATAAACAACTTGAGATTATACAGTAATTAGCACCACCTGGGCCAGGGGGCCCAGAAAGGTACATAGGTGGGTGACCACACATCTGGACCCATACTCGCCCACCTTTCCCAAAAATGCCTTTGTTCTTTCCATTTACCCTTGCTACATGACTCATTTCCCTATCAGATCAGTATGAGCTAAGCAGCTATACCCAGAATCCTATAGGTTAATTGTAGTCTGACCCACTTTGTACCTGGATTGTGATTTTGGTGCATAAATTATCCCTAACAAAGGGCTCATTGGCCACCCATTTGGGACCCCTCCTGGAAATCCAAGAGCTATTCTTCTTTCCCTTATTTCTAATAAAACTCTTTTAATTTATTCCTTTGGTCCACGACTTCATTGCTTGATGTTGTGAGACCACAAACTTGACACATCTGACAACCAACCGGTCAGGAGTTAATTCTTCCTATATCAGTATTAACAACACTGAAGATCAGTCCTCTTTGAAATAGCTTATAAAAATATTTTCATGACCTTAAGATGTACCTTTTTATTAAGAGTATTCATTTATGGTACTCTGAACTATACATTTGGGGCTTGCCAAAACAACCCATAGTACATCTGTACTCTTGAAAATTAGCAAACTGTTTGGGCTTCTTTAAATAAACAAGAAAAATAGGTGCCAGCCATCTCACCTATTGATGAAACACTAGCTTTAATATGCTTTTTTCTCTTGCTACTTCTCATAGTTCCTTCTAATTCTATTTTCTATGGAAAATAAAGTCAATTCATAAAAATTTGAATAGTTGCACTCAATAGTGTTTCAAAATGAAATTTTAAAATTCTAATTTAATTATATGGATACTTTTACTAGAAATACTAAGACTTTAACACATTATCCATACTAAATAATTTTGTATGAACAGTTTACTTTGGAGTACTAATATAACAAAAACTTATGTAACAAAAAACTTATGTAATATAACTAATATAACAAAAAACTTATGTAACAAAATAAAAAAGCAGCATCAACTATAAAGTGGTCCCATTTTATGTACACAAAGAAAGTCGTATAATAGCACACTTCACAGATTTCCAAGAATTACATAAAATGATTTAACAGCTATTCACAGATACGCTGCAACTATTGAGGTCAGCCATTTTTTTCTATAAAAAAGCCAAACAGTAGATGGGCATGGACACACATTCCTGTAATCCTGAGGCAGAAGAATTGCAACTTCCATCCCAGCCTCAGCAACTTATCAAGAACCATCACAAAAAATTAAAAGGGCAGGGGATGCAGCTCAGAACAAAGGCCCTGAATTCAATCCCCAGCTCACCCCCGACCAAAAAAGTACCATGCCTAGATCATTGTATTGCAACATATTTCCTCCTCTGTAAAACAAATATAATGCTCATAATAGCACCATATAGGGTTGATATAAGGACTAAGTTAATATAGGCAGGCAATTTAAGCCCTTGCCACTAAAAGTGTGGCATAACCAAGAGCAGGGACATTAAGTAGGAGAAATTTTTTTTTTTTAATTCTGATCAGGCCCCAATCCAGACCTGAAAATAAGGTTTCCTTTTAACAAAATTTCCAGGTAATACACATGTACTTTTAAAGAATACGAGAAGCTCTTAACTAGTACCTGCACACCTAAGTTCTATATGAATACTGTGTCTTAAAAACATTGTTTCTTGAGGTTGTGGGTGTAGTTCAGTGATAGTTCAAGAGCCTGGCATGCTCAAGACCCTGGGTTCACTCCACAACTGCGCATGGGAGGGGTGGCTCATTGCTTTTCTATATCTTCTAACTTCATTAGCATATAAAGAATTTTCATTTGCCAATTTGTTTCTATAGTAAAAGTTGCTTATGACTGCCTTTTCTCTAATGAGACTATGAATTAATAAACTTCTGAGTTTTAGACTATTTTGCTCTCTAGTTATGAGATAGAAGTAGTAGTGGGAAGTTAACTGTCATTTAAATCAGAGGGGAAATCTTTTTGATATCATTTTAGCCAATCCAAAAATAAAAACAAAAGTTAATGTAGATTATGATAACCTAAAAAGTAGAATTAAGTGTTACACTCACTTAATGTTGCTGTGATCCTGCACTTTTCCAATTACCTGAGCATGTGTCTTAAAGGACAGCATACTGTATTTGCTGTCTGTTGCCTTGAAATGGTTTCTTGTAGCTTATTATCCACATTACAAGTATTTAAATAAAAGTACGAATTTAACAGAAAGCCAGATCAAAATTCATATGAAGAAGTAGCACGCATACTCAGAGTTTCAACAGCAGGGGCAATTCAGAACATGTAGGATATATAACAGTGATAAGGTAATTTAAAAATAACCCCTATAATGCTGCACTGATGGCCTTAATTTTCTGCTAAGATTCTTTGCATTCAAATTAATACTTTTTAACACATTTTATTTTTTGAACAGCACTTAAAAATTATGAAAAGATACCTTAATTCATTTTGCTTTGGATCTTTCCCAGAAAATTAAGAGCAATTTAGTCATTTTAAATCTGTATTCCCTTTTTAGTTAAATTACAGGATAAGGCAAGACAATTTAGAATGACTTGAACTTCCACTTTTGCTTTGACAGGTAAATTGTTGAAAATAATTAAATAAAAGAATAATCCAATTCCCCTCAACAGGAAAACATTTCTATGCCACCTCCAGTTCTAACTTTTGATGTTTGCGTTGACAGAAATGTCAATTATAGAACTAATAATAAAGTGCATTGAAAATGTATGAACGCCTATCTGTAAAAGAAAAGAAACTATTACTTCCTACTCTGTGATTTTTGTAGCTTTTTTTACATAGGTGATAGCTAATACATTTTTCAAAAGACAAGGTGACATCTCAAATAGTGAAAAATGTCAAGAACAGCGAAAAAAATTGGAGAAAAACAATTTTTCTGCCAGCATCAGATTCATTTACTTATAAGTGTTTAACAAGTTAATTATCATAAACACAGATTAACAACCAGATTAAGAAGGCCAAAAAACATATAAAACACATAAGACCATTACAATAAATTAAGGTACACTTTTAGATACACTGGCTAAGCTGTATTATAGTAACTTTTTTTCCTAGAATCTGTCTTTTTTTGTACTTTATTTATTTATACATTGGGTTTCTCACATAAGAGAAACTATGCAATATATAAACTTGCATGACATTACTTTCTGATCTCAACGTGCATCCATTTTCCTAAAATAACTCAAGTTTATCCTTCTTTATGACAAGAGCAGTACTCCATTGTGTATAAATTAAATTTTCTTTATCCATTCATCAAAAAATAGATATTTGATGACTTGCTCATATTCAGATCATATAGAAGAAGAATGAGAAATAGGGGCAAAAGTTTTTGGCAGTACTGGAGATTGAATCCAGTGCCTCTCTACTGAGCTTCGCCCCTAGACCTTTTTTTATTTTGAGATAGGGTCTCCTAAATCACTAAAACTGCCTCAGCCTCCTAGAGGACTAGGATTACAGCCTTGTGCCACCTTACTCAGCTAAGAAGTCAAAAATTTTACGTATGCTTTTCATGTTTTCAAATTCAAGAAATGTTCTGTTTTTCTAGTCTTTCTACTGAATAATATTGAGAATTAAAAATAATTTATAATGAAGAATTATAAATAAATAATATTGAGGCATTCTGTTGTTTATTATCCATTCACTTATTATTTTATCATTCATTCATTCTTCATCATACTTACTGAGCAGGCAAGCTTTTATTGAGAAGGCAGTATTTAAGGAAGGACTAAAAAGAAGTGAGTATATGGCCTGGCGAGCTACAGTAAAAGAACTCTGGCTTAGTGAAATAAGAAACCATCAAACAATTTTAAGAAAAGAAGTAAAATAATGTGGGAAATTTTAGAAAGATAGCAGACGTGTGGAACACAGACCTGAAGGAAGGGACAAGTGTAAAAGGCAGGAAACCAGCTTGCAGGTATCAATAATCCAGTACAGCAATGATAGGCCCAGATACAGGAGTTGTCCAGACATCCAGATTTAGAGCCCAGGAGCAGCCATTTGCTGACGAGACCGAAGACCTGGTTGTAGGATAATCAGGCTTCATTTACTGCACCCAGAACAAAGAATCTTTTATCCGACAGAAAATAAAGAAGCAAAATCATGTAGGAGACAGGATTCTGGAAATACAGCTCCACTGTTTATGTGCAAGGATCCATGCCCAGCATAGAGATCAGATTAGCCAGGACCCTCAATTCCTGAGAGTGTGCCTTGTCTTACACATACAGACAACTTTCCAAACCATCAGCTACACTTAGGGTTTTATGAAGATCCACTCATTCATCAGATGTCCCTGTTACAATCCTAGCATTGCTTTCCCAGCCAGGATTATAATCTGATGCTACCTGTACAACTAGCCTCCTATTCTCTTGCTATAAAAATTACTACTTTTCCAACAAAGGTCCAGAAACATGAGGTTTTTTCCATACTCTACACCAAGTCAAGTGAGCCCTCTCCACTAGCAAAAGCAAAATTACTGATTGTTACAGTTTGCGCCACCCTCATAAAACCACTGTGACAGTAAATTGGCAGTCAGAAAGGGCAGAATAGGAACAGCCTCAGGGGCCAAAATATCAGACTCCACTGTGAGATGCCTCTATAAGGTTCAGTAGCTTTTCTTGAATTTGTTGTCTTCTCAATTTGTTGTCTGATTTTGGCCACTTTCCAAAGTCAGGAAATGAATGTTTTAGATAATCTTATCTACTTTTATCATTGCTTTGAGAAGTGGAGTTGCCAAGCTCCTCATTCAGCCAGTCTGCATTAAATACATCTTAGATATAATTTGCCTGAGTAGCCTACTAAAAAAAGTCACAGAAAATATTTTGAAACATTTCTAAGTATAGAAACTGCCACCATACTAAAATTACTATTTCCTTTTGACTATTAAAATGCCTCTGTTGAAAAAGCTTACTCAGGAGGACTTAAGTGGAAAAAGCCTTCTAAGGAAAGTAAATCGCATTTGTAAAGATACAGAGACATGGCAGGAAACTGTATGGTTAAGTGTTGGGTGGGTGAAGTCCTCTATTTTTAGCTCTCCCTCTCCAACTACAAAGTTCAAATCTCTCACACTTAAAAATGCCCTCTCTTGGGGCCAGAATAATCTAATATTTTTAGTTCAATCTCTTTTTTCATTGTTGTTAACAAATTTCTTGAAAGAATAACTCAAATACTATTCTCCCCTTCCTCATTTCTTCTCAATTTTTAATCCACTACAATAGGACTTCTATGTCATCTTTATTAAAATCAGCTTCACAGAGATTCAGTGACCTCTCAAATTAACTAAATCCAATAAACAAAGTAAGTTCTGGTCCTTACTTCACTGAGCCCGCCTGTTCCATTTGCCAACACCACAGATCAGTCGCTCCCTCTTTGAGAAACTCCACTCTTTAATCTGTTCTACATGGTCTTGGTTTTCCTTAGATTGCTGTGATTACTTTTCTGCAGACCTTTTAGCTGGGGTTTTCTCTTCCTGGATTCCTGCTTAAATGTTAGTGATTGCTTTTGACCTCTACTTCTAAGCCATGTCTCGCATATTATCAGGCCTGCTGGTACATGCCTGATGCAAGAAGGCTGCAAGTTCAAGCCAAACCTGGGCAACTTAGTGACTCATAGAGACCCTGTCTCAAAAAATTAAAAAAAGGGCTAGGGATGTGGCTCAGTGCAAATACCCTAGGTTCAATCTCCAGTACCATTAAAAAAAATCTCTTGCTATAAAACATCTCTCACAGTATAAACCTATTTCTAATGACTGAAAAACAATTCTAATTTAATATTCCACAGTGAACTCAATCTCAATTTGCAAAACTGAATGGATCTTACTTTCACCTATAAACCCACTCTTTCTCCTCCTGTGTTCCTGATCTCATCGGCTGGCACCAAGATCATCCAGTCACTAAAGCTAGAAACCAAGATAACACATTGATTCTTGCTCTCTCCCTTTCTGCCACCAATGACATTATAAGCCTCATTAATTTTACCTGAAGACTATTTTCAAAATTATCTTTCCTGCCCCTTGTTTCTAACATTTAAAGGTGGCCACTTGGATGCAGCTCTGTCAAGACACCTCTGTCAAATGGGCATGGAAAAGACGATCCCTGAGCTAAATTAAGTTCTCCTCTAAGATTAAAAAAATAAACTTTTTTAAAGCTTGCCTATACCATTTTAAGGTCTGGACTTGATGTTTCTGGATATTTTGCTGACTAATAAAGCCAGAACTGTGGAACTGTTTGGGTGGCTATTTACTTCACAATGTATCAGTTTTCTAAATAAGGTTCCTTTTTCATAAGTAAATGACTCTCCATTATATAGCATAACTTTCAAATGTTACCACCCTAAAGTATTCGTCACTGAATTATAAAACATCTTTCCAAGCTTTGAATGGTAATGACTAATTTATTGTGCAAAATGCTTTGGAAGTTAACTTAAAGGTGTGCTTTTCTTTTGAGGAGAATATTTTGATTTCCAGTAAATCTGTCTACAACCTGTCCTTTAAAGAACTGTGTGTGGCTTCTGAATGTGGTAACTTAAATATCCTATACCTGAAGATCTTTGTTACTGGTTTATTTGTATTGAAAGTGCTCTCTGAAAATGCTTCCATATAGGATGAAAGCTTCTAGTCAATGCTGTTTGGAAGGTAATGTTTCATGTTATATTTTCATACTGTATTGTATTATACTTTTCAGTAGAAAGTCCACAATTTTAGATCCAAAGTATCTAAAATATGAATACTCTCTAGAATACATAATGTAGACTGGCTTGTTAGTAAAGGGAATATTTAAAATACTACTTTTTGGCTGGGGACTTAGCTCAGTGGCTCTGGCACCTGCCTCGAAAGTGTCAAGTCCCGAGTTCGATCCCCAGTACCAAAACAAACAAACAAACAAATAAATAAATAAAATACTACTTTTTAAGCAACTGAGAGTGGAATTGTATCAATTTAGTAGTTTAAGGGAGAATACTTTTATTTTGTGTGTTGTGAAATATCATGGGATTTATAGTAGGACTGAGGTAGATTTCTATGGGTTACACATACTAACTTATTACTGCTATGACCTCAAATGATTTACCTAAATTTTTTAGTCTATTTCCTCATTTTTATTATAAGGATGATAATGACTATTGCTCAGGGCTAATATAAATAAAATATGAAACTAGGTCTATTAAACGTGATATATGCAACAAAATAAATTCTTAATTTATGTTAGTTATTCTTCAAAGTAATAATAGGAAGATTTTTTTACTAAATTATAGCAAAAGAGAATTATGAAATACTAAGTTGTACATATACATGGGATGGGGGCAAGGTCTCACTATATAGCCCAGGCTACCCTCAATCTCATAATCCCCTGCTCCAGCCTCCCAAATGCTAGGATTACAGGACTGCACCACAACCTCTGGCTTCTATACAAGAGGTGATGGAAATGCACAGTGAATAATGTCCCTCAAAATACACCCCCACACACACTTCAAACACACTACTTTCTGAAGCAATTTTGGAAGTCCTCTTTCATGTCTTTAACAATAAGTGATCAAAAAATAGTCTGAATGCTGTTGCTAAGTGTCATCCAACAGAAAGACAAGCTCATAAAAATATTTCAGGGTGTTCTCATCCACCTTGCTCAACAGATGTGGCACCATGTGATTGCTGGCTCTTCCCCAAAGTCAAAATGACCATAAAAAGTAAACATTTTGAATCAATTTAGGGCTTTGAGGCAGCCACAACAGTGCAATTAAAGACACAAAGAGCTACTTCAGAAATTGGCAAGAACAATGGGATGAATGTGTTCAGGCAAAGAAAAGTATTTTGAGGGAGATTAATGAAAATGGGCCTTTTACGATAATAAATTTTCAAAATTTAAATGTTCACCATATTTTATAATCACAACTCGTATATAAAAGACCACAACAACTGAATAGCAAGAAAATAAATAACCTGTTTTGTTTTAATGGGCAAAGGACTTGAACAGACATTTCTTCAAAGAAGGAATGGGAATGACTAATGTATAAAAAATGCTCAATATCACTTATCATCAGATAAATGCAAATTAAAACCACAATGAGCTATTACTTCACTCCTGTTAGAATGACTATTATCAAAAGGACAAAAGATAAATACTACCAAGAAGTAAAGAAAAAGAACCACAGTGCACTACTGATGGGCATGCAAATTAATGTAGCCATTTTTTAAAAAACTATAGAAATTCCTCAAAAAAATAAAAATAAATTATCATATCCAGCAAAACTATTTCTGGATATATATCTAAAGGAAGTGAAATCAGTATGTGAAAAAGACATCTGCACTCCAATGTTCATTGCAGCATATTATACTTGGCAATTAAGATATGGAATCAACCTAATGATCCATAGATGCATAAGTGGTTAAAGAAAATGTGGTATAAGTACAAAACAATACTATATATCCTTTTAAGAGAATGAAGTCCTGTCAACTGCAACATGAATTAACCTAGAGTACATTATGTTAAGTGAAACAAGCCAGAGACAGAAAGATAAGTACTGCACAACTTCACTTATATGTGGAATGTAAAAAAAGTCAAATTCATAGAAGTAGGGAATAGATACTGGTTACTAGAGATCTTGGCACAGAGAAAGGGGAAGAGGAAAGGAATGATGTTGCTCATAAGTATAAAGTTTCAGTTAAACAGAAGTAATAACCTGTAATGATCTACAACACTGCACAAAATAGAAGTTGCTAAAAAAGTATATTTTAAATGTTCTCACCACACCAAAATGATATGTTAAGAGAGGAATATGTTAAATAGCTTGATTTAATCATTCCAAGTGTCACAACATCATATTGTACTTTAGGAACATATCAACTTTTACTTATGAATTCAAAATAAAGATGAACACAATTTTAAATATAAAAAAATGAAAGTAGGAAAATATTTAAATAGACATCACCACCAAAGAGGATACAGAGATGACAAACAAGCACATGAAGGATGTTCACCATCGTATGTCATTAGAGAACTGCACATTCAAAGAACAATGAGATATCACTACATGCCTATTATAATGGCTAACGCAGGAAAAATAAGAAAATACCAAATTCTGGAAAGAAATGGAGCCATGGGAACTCTCATTAGGTGATAGTGGGAAAGAAAACGGTATAGCCCCATGCTGAAAGACTACCTGAAATTCTTACAAAAGCTTACTATATATGTTCTAGCAATAATACGTCTAGATACTCCTAAGTATTTAGGTTGAAAACAGTCCACATAAAATCCTCAAAAATCTTTTAATTTGCTAATAATTGTAAGAAGCCAAAATATCCTTCAATTGGAGAATGGATATAGAAACTGTGCATGGCTATAAATGGAATATTATAGAGCAATAAATTATAGAGCAACAAATGAGATGTCAAGTCACAAAAAGACTCCAATTAAGGCAGTGAGACAAACTGATATCTAGAATACATGAACTCAAAAAAAATCATTCCCCCCCAATTTAAAGACCCAATCCATAAACAGGCATCTGAAATGAAAAGACACTTCTCAGATGAAGAAGCAGAAACAGCAAATAAATATACGAAAAAATGTTCAACATCACTGGTCATTCAAGAAATGCAAACTAAAACAACACTGACATTCCAGCTCATTCCAGAAAGAATGGCTATCATCAAGAAATCAAAAAGCAACAAATGCTGGCAAGGCTATGGAGAAAAAGGAACCCTTTTTGGTTGTTGGTGGGAGTGTAAATTTTTACAATCAATATAGAAATCAGTGTGAAGATTCCTCGCAACCAGAGGTTCCATTTGACCCAGCTATTCCCTTCTTGTTATCTTCCTGAAAGAATTAAAAGCATCATACCACAGCAATATATGCACACCCGTGTTTATAGTACAATTCATAATAGCTAAATCGTGAAAACAGCCCAAATGCCCATCAACAGATGAGTGGATAAAGATGAGTTGGTTTTTTTTTACACAATGGAGTAGTACTCTGCCATAAAGAAGAATAAACTTGAGACTTTTTTAAGTAAATGGATGCGCCTTGAGACCACACTTTGAGACCATACTTTTAAGGGAAATAAATCAGACATACACTTTTAAATATCGCATTGTTTCTCTGGTGTAAGAATTTGAAAGGGTAAATAAGGACCAAAATGGATGACAGATATTGGGAAATAGGAAGAAAATGTTCAAATGGTGAAGGGGAACAAGGGTGGGGGGAGGAAAGGAAGGGAAAAGGAAAAAAGAAAGAATAGAAGGGAAAAATGGAAATAAAGCTTTCATAAATAAGGAAAAAAAGGCTGAAGGGAGGGAAGTGACACAGGGAAAAAGAAGAATCAAGATATATTAGGTACAAGTACAAATTCCCTACGATGAACGTGATCATTACGTATATAAAAAGTATACCAACAAAATTTTTTTTTTTTTTTTTTGGTGCTGGGATCGAACTCAGGAACTCTTGCACTTACAAGGCAGGTGGCAGCACCACTGAGCTAAATCCCCAGCCCCAAATAAAATTAATTTCTAAAAAAAGAACAGAAGGCCTAAACATAATAGTATTAAAGAAGCAATATGTCAAAATTAGAGGAGGTATGATCAATGAGAAAAAATTTAAAGAAATTCTTTCTTTACTCTAAATTTTTTTTTAATCTGAGAAACTTTATTTTTCTAATTAATTTTATTGGTACATTTTATTGGTACATTTTAGGTATACAATTCGTTTACATTTATCATTGGGTGTTTGTACCTGTACATGATATATCTTGGTTCTTATTTTTTTCCCCATTATCTGTGCATCCTTCACCCCCTCCGCCCTTACCTATTTACATAGATTTTACTTTAAATTTGATCATATGCAGGGGAAAAAATACTCCAAGAGCTAAGTTCAACCTAGAAAGCCAAATGACTGACAGGAAATCCTAAGAATCTTACTAGTGCCTTTCACTACAGAAGCAGGCAAGGCTAACATAACCATAAAACTTACATGCTTAGTTTAAAAGTGAGTTGCTCAAAACATTGCTGGAAGAAATTAAAATAATCTGAATAAATGCAAAGGCAACCTAATGTATGGACTGGAAGACTTAACACTGCTAAAAGGGTAACACTACCCAAAATAATCTAAAGGGGTTTTTTGGTTTATTTTTGGTACCAGGAATCGAACTTGGGACCTTGTGCTTGCGAGGCAGGTGGCAGAACCTCTGAGCTAAATCCCGGGCCCAATCTAAAGGTTTAATACTGATTTTTTATCAAAATCATCCCACATACACACACATCCCAAAAAGCAACCCCTTTAGAGTTCTCAGAAATGGACAAGCTTATACTGAAATCCATATAAAACCAAGGAACACCCAAATAACTAAAACAATCTTGGAAAAGAAAAAAAGTTAGAAGACTTACATTTCCCAATTTCAAAACTTCTATAAAACTAGAGTAATCAATACAGTGCCAGCATATGGACCAACAGAACATACACCAACAGAAGAGAATTAATAGACTTGAGCATCCAGAAATAAATCCATGTATCTATAACCAAGTAATCTTCAACGAGAGTGCCAAGGTTATTCAATACCAAGAGAATATCTGTTTAACAAACGGTTCTGGGACAACCAGACAGCCACATGCAAAAGAAATAGTAGACCTCCTACCTCACACTGTATCTTTAAAATTGCCTCAAATTGAATCAAAGATCTAAATATGAGTCATAAATCTCTTAGAAAAAAACAGAGGTACACCTCCATGACATTAATTTGACAATAAATTCTTAGATATGATATTTAAAACACAAAGAAAAAAATAGGTAAATTGTACTTCTTTAAAATTAAAAACTTTATAAAGTATCACAGGAAATCTACAGAATTCAATAAAACATTTGCAAATCATTTATCTGATAAAAGTTAAGTAAAGAGAATACATTAGCAACTCTTACAACTTAACAAAAAAGCAGAGAATGCAATTAAAATAGGAACATTCCAGCAAGAAAATATACAAGTGGCCAACAAGCACTCAACATCATTATTCATTAGGAAATACAAATCACAACCACAAATTTATACAACTTCACACCCTTTAGGATAATAATTTTTAAAACTGAAAAATAAAAACAACTTTGGGCAAGGTTACAGAGAAACTGGAACTCCTGTATAGTGCTAGTGGGATGGTAAAATAGTACAAATGCTCTGGAAAGCAGTAGTTCTTTGAAACACTAAACATAGAATGACCATATGACCAGCAACTCAACTCATGTTATATACCCAGAAGAATTGAAAGCAAGTATTCAAACAAATACTTGTACTATTAATCACGCTATTTATAACAACCAATTTGTAGAACAACTCAAATGTCCATCATGTGATGAATGGAGAAAGTATAGTATAGCTACATAATTATGTATTATTCAGCCATAAAAAACAATGAAATGCTGATACATAACATGTATCAGTGAGGAAAAAAAAATATATTGTGCTAAGTTTAAGTAGCCAGATCCAAAAGGATCTTATATGATTCCATGTATATGAATTATACAGAAGAGGTTAATAAATAGAAAAAGCAAACTAGAAGTCACAAGAGGGGAAGAAAAGCAGAAAAACAGGGCGTGACTTCTTAGGTACGATGCTTCTTTCTAGGATGGTAAAAATGCTTTATTCCTACTGAACTGTACACTTTTAAATGGATAATTTTACATTACATAAATTTTACCTTAGTTTTAACATATAAGCTGCTTATACATTTTAGTAGCTTGGCTACCTTGGTAGAATAACATGGCAGTGGTAAATGCAAATGTCAGAATCAGACAGCCTGGGTTCCAATCTCAATTTTGTACACATAGCTAAATGACTTATATTCTCTGTGCCTCAGTTTAGCATCCCTAAAACCAAGTTAATAAGACTACTCAGAGGATTGTAATAAGTAAATGTTAACACATTTGAAACACTTGGAATGATGCCTCACAGACACTAAATAATAAATATAAGCCAAAAATAACTATTGTGTTTATGGCAATCAAAAACAGGGAAATAGTTATATATACAGAGTGAGAATTCTAAGGCCAAAGGTTATATGAATTCAGAGATTTAAAAAACCCTATCCCAGAAGCAGATCATAAAGGCCTTAAAGTACGGATATATCATTTAGCTCTAGGTTTTTTAAAGAGCACTGAGCACAAAGCCAAATAACAGGTGACTTTCATGAGGTTGGTTAACATCTCTCACGGCATCTATGTAGTAAACAGAACATGCTATTCCAAAAAATTAAGTGATAAGAGATATAGCAACTAGAAAAAAACAAGTAAGTACTTAATAACATTAAACATAAAGCAGAACATGGCATGTAACTGAAATTCTAGAATCCCTTGAGAGAATTTGACAATTCTCATTGAATACTTCAAAAGTACTTGAAATAAGATAAGATGCAAACCACGAATGTGATGCTATCAAATATAAATAGTTGCATAAGCAGCACTGGGGACTATACAACCAAGGAACTAAATGAACCCAATTTTCTTCTGCATGCAACCGAATCTAGCTGTAAAGAGTGGCAGAGATGAGGAATAACCATCACTCCTTCCCCTCCAGTGTGTGTGCGCGCACACGCACGCACACACACACACATACACTCCTACTTTTAAAGATTATAAGTAAATCAGCTACTGAAATAGAGGCAAATGAGAAACCTCAACTTCTTACCTTCTTCTGCTTCATCCTCTTGAGGTGACAGTGGACCCCCTCCACTAGTAGGAGTAACTGGTTCCTCCTTGTCAGACTCTCGCTGTAGACTCACCACCTCATATATTGCATCTCCAGCATTGGCGTGGCCTTTTCCCTCAGACTGTGAAAGATGTAACCATATATTTTAATATTGTGCCAATTAGAAGGAAATACTAAAAGTGCTTCATTGGTTCATTAAAGAGAGCTAAAATTAAAAGTAGCATGTCATATTTATCGACACCATGTCTGAAGTTGAAAAACTTTTTTAAGTGCACTGTTTCTTCACATTATAATATAAATGTATGGTTCTTTTAGCATTGTTTTAACCAATATAAAGAAACATATTAACCATTTCAAAAGAACTCAATTTCTTTTCATCAGAAAAAACCTGAGATACCACAAGTTTTGGGAAGATAAGCAAGTGACGTTTGACGATTAGAGCTAACTCACACTCGGGTGGAAGTATCAGCTACATGCACCAATTAATTCATGGAAGTAAATAGGGTTTACCTTATAAACAGTATGCACTCTAAATGGTCAGTTTCTTGAGGAGGGAAAATAAAGGCAACTATCAATTAACCCAACTTAGCGTGCCCAACAAAACCCTAGACCAGTGATAGCAAACCTATAGCATGTGTGCCACAGCCGGGTTTTTTGATCATTGAAAGCTCTAAAAGGTTCACCATCATTGGTGAACAAATTGGCCCTGCCTCTCTCTCCAGCCTCACCTCATACCCAGAGTTTTTCACTACATTCCAGACACTTGGGCCTTGTTTCAGCTCCTTGAGACCTTCAAACTCTTTCCCAACTCAAGGCATTGAGCCATCCTTTCCTCCCTGCCAATACAGTTACTCTCCAAGTCTTTACTAACTCTCAGTACCTTGGATACTTACTTCAAATGAAACTTCTATAAAGAAGTTTCCAAATGCCTCCTTCCCAATCTAAACTAAGTTCCCTGTATTTTTTATCAAGCCCTGTTCTTTGTCATTAGTACACTTGCCATGTTATTATGTATTTCTTTTTATATTTAACTGTTTAACATCTGTCTCATTCAAAAGACAGTAAGAATCATAAGGACAAGGACTGTGTTAATTTCGATAACAGTTACGTGATACATGATATACAGTAAATGTATGTGGAATGAATGACTGGAATAATGATAAAACATATAGATTTCAGAGTCAAAAAGATCTGAATTTGAATGCAAATTTCACTACTAAGAAGATGTGCCACACTGGATAAATTACTATGTGGAGTCACAGTATTTGAACCAATAAAAATTAAAATAATATCTCCTCCAGATTAAGATTAGATGTCATAATATAGTGCCTGAAACAAATTTATTATTATGTTTTCAGCACTACATCAGGATCTAAGGGACACAAAATAAAAATGTAAGCATACAGAGAGACAAAATCTCTAAACATATCAATTAAAAGATTATTAGATTATTTTTTAAAACAAGATAAAAAACATTTAAAATATAATAATAGGGCCGGGGATTTAGGATTTAGCTCAGTGGTTTCATTCACTGCTGCGCAAGTGCAAGGACCCGAGTTCGATCCCTGGTACCAAAAAAAAAATATATATATATATATAAACACCAGGTTAAAAGTAAAATAAGGAAACAAGATATACCATGAAAACACTAATTTAAGGAAACTCAAAGAAGAGACTGTATTAATATAAGACAATGAAGATGTACCAACCAACTAAAAAAAGTATTAGGGATGAAGGACCTTACACAATGTTAAAAGGACCAATTCAATGAGAACACCTAAGAATCCCATGTTTATGCACCTAACAAGGTCTCAAATATATGAAGCAAAAACTGACATAAATGAAAGGAGGTTGACAAATCTACATTTACCGTTCTACACATCAATATTTTTCTTGCAGTAATCAACAGAAAACATGCACAAAAATTCATCAAGGCTACTGAAGAAATGAACACCATTACCAACAGGACCTAACACTTACACACCATTCCATACCACTCCACCCAACAACAGCAACAAACACACACTTTTACAATGCATACAGAACATTCACCAAAACAAATCATTTCTTGAGCTATAAAACAAGGAAAGCTTCAAAAATTGAAATCATATTGTATTCAGTGACCACAATACAATTAAACTGGAAATCAGCAACAGAAATATATTTGAAAAATTCCCTAATACTTGTAAATAAAATAGCATACTTCTAAATAATTCATAGATAGAAAAGCCAAATTAGAAGCCCTTTGAATGGAACAAAATTGAAAATACAACCAATCAAAATTAGAGAAATACATCAGTGTACACAGATTGCTGTAAGTACTTATATTACAAAAGAAGCAACCAAAAAATAATCTCACCTTTCACCTTAAGAAACTAGGAACAGAAAAACAATACAATCCAAAAGCAAGCAGAAGGAAGGAACTTAAGGTAATAACAGACATAAAACTGGAGAAAGAGAAACTTTTAAACAAGGGAAATCAAAGGTAGCGGTTTGAAAAAAAATAAAAACCTGTAAATTAGTAAACCTCCCGCTAAACCGACAAAGAAAGAAAACATAAATTATCCATACTAGGAACAAAACTGTGTGTATCATTACAGATGCAACAAACATCAAAAGGAGTAATAAGGAAATATTCTGATAACACTAGACATCTTAATTGGCCTACTCAGATTAACTAATTCTTTAAAAACCATTAACTACTGACACTCACCTAAGAAGAAATAGACAACCTGAAAAATCCCATCTCTAGTAAACAAAACTAAATTTACAACTCAAATCTTTCTGAAAATGAGAAATTCAGACCCGATGGTTCCAACAACAAAATTTTTTAAAACACATAAAGAAGGTGCTATGGTTTGTATCTAGACATCCCCCAAAGCCTCATCAAGTCATAGATGGGGCTTTTAGGAGGTGGTTGGATCTAGGGTGTGTGGTGCTGGGATCAAGGGTGTGAGTGCTAATCACCCTAAGGGTGCTTAGCTTGGACAAGGGACAGAAAGGGGCTTGTTGCTTGTTGCTGCTTGCTTGTTGCCTTCTGCCTGCCCTGTTTTTCCATTTACTGTTTCTCCTCTCTAATGCCCCCTGCCATGCCACCTTGCCTTGGAACCAGCCCGCTATGGACTGAAACTTCTACAAACTGTGAGCCAAATAAACCTTTCCTCCTTTAACTTTGGGTGTCGAGTATTTTGTCCCAGCATAGAAAAAAGCAACTAAGACAGAATTAATAAGAAATAACATTAATGCTTTAAAATTTTTTTCAGAAAATAAGTATTTATCAACTCATTGCCCAGACATCAATTTTCCTGATATAAAAACTAAAGAAGGGATTACAAGAAAAGAAAAATCACAGACTAATATCCTTTATAAGCATAGACAAAATTCTTTAAATATTAGCAAATTTAAATATTTATACACTCAGCTAATATGTACTTAAAAATCCAATCCATACATATAAAAATTTCAAAGCAAACATAATCATATATATTATAAGTCAAATACATATATAATACAAACTCTAAATTGTGTATATATGTATAAGCAGATTTACTTAGGAAATGCAAAGCTGGTTCAATACTGGGGAAAATCAGCATAATTCATCATATGAACAGACTAAAAAAAGAAAATCTACATGATCATATCAACTGATTCAGAAAAAGCATTTAAGGAAATTCAGCATTTATTCATATTAAAAACTTATTAAACTAGGAATATAAAGAAACTTCTTATCCTGATAAATATTGTCTGTGTAAAATATACATTATATTTATGGTGAGAGACTGAGTGCTTTCCTCCTGAGGAGAATAAAAAAAGGATGTTCGTTGTCATCATTCCTAGTCAATATTCAATGGAAGTCCTGGCCATTATATAGAGGGAAGGAGGGAGGGATGGATGGAAGGGAAAAGGTAGCCAGATGTGAAATAAAATTTATTTACAAACATGGTAATTGTCTTTCTCTGGAACTTTTCCATCAAGAGTGAGTTAGAAAGTATTTTAGGCTTTACAGGCCATGTCACAACAACTGAACTCTGTAATTTTAGTGTGAAAGTAATACAACAGCAGTAGATATGTCATCAGCACTCAGTTTCCTGTACAGACAGGATCTCTACTACTTTTTCATGTAGAACCTAAGCACTATACCTAGCAATTAAGTTTAAAATACTTTTCACTAAAATTTCTTATTTCTAATAATCACATATTATTCAACTAAAAAACTGATCTGTATTTATAAAACAAATTGTCTGGTTGATAGCAGAATTCATTACATTTTAAGAACATAAACTACTCGGTGTGTTAACTTTTTTTTTTTTGGTACCAGGAATCAAACTCAGGACCTTGCACTTGCAAGGCAGGAACAGTGTCATTGAGCTAAATCCCTGGTCCCAGAAATACCTGGTATGTACTCAGTAAATAAATATAAGTTAAGTTATAAATATTCATCACACTTATACAAATAAACTCTAAAATCTTTTTCAGTTCATCAAATACAAAACAATGGATCCAGATATATTCAATCACATGGAAAAATATGTCTACATATGTAAAGTATACAGAGAAATATATAAGTATATATCTATCCATGCAGCTTCTATTGGCCTCTACATTGGTGAAGGTAAAAGAAAACCAAATCAAAATTAACCAAAAAAAAAAATCACCTTCCACAGCTTTTATTTTCCCACAATGACCTTATTAACTTTGTTAACTTTCATCTTTCTGCACGTAAAAGAGTTACTATTATTATTCAGGTACTATTGCTTATTTACTAATTAATTATACTTTTATTTAAACAGGTTTCATTCAACAAATATCTTCAAAAAAAATTTCCCTTTTATGCTTTTTAACTCTAACAGTTGATAAAAGGCTTTATCTCCAACTGTTTGAGGCACTCAAAAGCAAAAGATTTCATGGAGAGAGCAGGAAACATTTGCTGTTTTAACATTAAACCTACAACTAGCTCACAGTCCAAATCAAGGCTTTAGGAGACCTGTAGCAGGAAAAAGGCATATGAACAAGCAGCCACTTCCACCTCCAACCAGACTCATGTCCTCCTAGAGAAGACTGAAAAGGTGGGTCCCTTTCCTAAATTGAAGGTAAATCAGAAAAGCTTCTGAGAACAGGTAAGATTATTAAAACTTTCTATCATGACCTAGAACCTATCCCTTTTTTAACAAGCAAACCTCCTTCACCCAAACTCTCTCTCTGCCTAAAAACAAAAGACAGGAAGATAGCATTTGGAGAACAGATATATCAAGAGAAGGTTTTTCCTCCCTCTTAGCACTTCATCTGCTGTACCACTTTCTCTTTGGCATTTTGACTCCTCTTGATTCATTCTAATTGTACTCCTTTCTTGTTTCTTAATTTTCTGTTTTCTGAATCCAAATTCTATGCCTAAGTCAGACACAAAAGTAAAACATTTACAAGAATACTCAGCACTCAGAAAGCAGTACACGTGTGTTACTTCTTGTTACTGATTTGTGTTGTTTGACATAACACTTTGGGACATGAGAGTGTAATCTGTGAAACAATATGCAAGTAACATTCAAGAATAATAAAGGAGGGCTGGGGATTTTGCTCAGTGACATGGCGCCTGCTTTGCAAGCACAAGGTCCTGAGTTCAATCGCCAGTACCAAAAAAAAAAAAAAAAAAAAAAGAATAACAAAGCAAAAGTGTCTTCCATATCCTATTAAGTTGTTACTCTGTCAATCTTTCTGAACAAATAATTACAGTGGTAGTAAGGGTCACAAACATGCAGTCCCAACAACAAACCAAGCTTGTCTGTATCTTAAGGACCCTTGCATTCGCTGTTCCTTTCAAAGTTCTTTCCCTGAATCTTCCTATATCCGTTATATTCCTTCTTGTCATTCAGACTTCAGGTAGTCAACTATCACCTCTATCCTTGTACTGCTGTGGTCGAACTCCCTCAACTCCCACCTAAACCACCATAGCATTGTGGAAACTCTTTTCATTTCATCATATGCAACCTTCTATTATAGTTACTGTTATATGTTCTTTATTAATATGAGGTAACACAGAGCTCCTTTGAAGGTAAGGATTATACTCTGACAGTATTCCTTTACTATGGACACCTACCATACCACAGATACCAAAGGTATGCCTTTGGTCTTTGAACTGACTTTATTGTAACAGCCATGGAATTATTTGTGCTGAAAATCTTTTGTAACTCACTAAATCCAATGTAATGGAATTTTAGATAAAAAAAACTTCAGTTATACTATTAGTGAGATTCTTACAATAAGAAAACTGCAGATTAGAGAGATAAAGTGACTCCTGCTGGGCCTTATTTTTTATTTTCTATTGAGAACCAGCCTCATCTGACATACTTACTCTATATACAAGTTCAAAGCATTTATTTCAGATACTAAATCTAAAATATACTCCCCAAATATAAATTGAGGTAGGTAACTCTTTTTCAAGAAATGTAAAGTTCAGTATGTCTTTTCAAGACTAATGCCCCCAATAAATAAACACAGCTTCAGCTGTTGTTGCTTCTTCCTCTTCTTCTTTTCCTCTTCCTCCTCCTCTTCCTTCTTCATTATTATTTGAAAAATCTCCATATAAGTACCAATATATTTTTTATAGAAGTTGTTCATTATGACATCACATATACTAATAAAAATTATTTTAATAATTTCAGCCTCATTTATACTATAACATATGCTTTCTAACTATCTCAGTAAATGTCAATCTGCATTAAAATACGATACGCAGGCCTCAAAATGTCCTGGAGTTCCCAAACTAAAATAAATAACATTGCTTAAGGTTAATTTTAAAATGAATATCACTTAAATTTTTCTTCCTTCGTGACATTATTTTTTTTCAATAACTGCTTTAAATTCTCATTTATAGTTTATCACATATCCCCAGAAGAATTCAAGAATCACTCCCTATGTTTTCACTACTGCTGATTCAACTGTCCCCTTAAAAACTGAATTGTTTTACAATTATTTCATCTTATCCTCCAAATCTGCTCCTATTTTTCCAGACACGTTCTCCTAGATGCCTAATTACATAATAAGATCACTGAGTTCATTGAAGTGTTACATTTTTCAAGCTCCCTTCTCTGTGTCAATTCTTTCATGCCTAAAATAACTGTATCATCAATTTTCACTCCATTTTGACACTAGAACAAAGTAGAAAACATTATTATGAAGAACACATTTTACTAAAAACAGGCTTCAAAATGTTGAACAAGTAGTATAAGATTAAGCAAAATTTCACCATTAAGTATCAATTACGTTCCTCCTTCCCTTATTGTATCTAAATAGATCTCTTTATTAGACGCTCTTTGTGTGGTAATAAGGCTATTGTTTTTGATAAATTTTTAACAGTGCATGAATACAAGTCTTTAGATAAGTATGCTAAGTCTCACTTGCAGGCAAGTTGGGAGTGCTTTCATAAACTCCACTAAAGAAAGGGAAGGAGAAAGAATGCTGAAACTTAAAGGAACCCAGGACACTGTGTTTGCCATCTTCCTTTGCTTAAAATATGGTGTATTTTTTTAATGCACTGCAGAAGAGTAGATGTAAGAATTCTTTCCTTTGTAACTTACAACTTCAAATTTTTTAACTGCTAGTTTTTCAAAACTGATCCTAGTAATTCACCTAAAAATTCCACGTTTTTGATGGAGATCTATAATACCAATGTGGGACCAAATTGACTCTATTTTGGAGCCGTCTCCTTTGTTCTCTCAAATTTGTGCTTAAACTAGAAATTTACCACTTGAAATTCCTGAGTTTATTACCCAACCACCTGTGTACCCGGGGAGAGAGCGTTCCAGGCACACTATCTGTAGGATAAACAGTTAATGAGCTGACTGTCCACACAAGATAGATGCGGCCATTAGT
>NW_004624771.1:7596581-7618583 GCF_000247695.1 Heterocephalus glaber
AAATAGCCTTAAAGATTAATCTGACACTGGCCACTCAGCTGCCCGATCCGGGAAGTGCAGCCCTACCAGAAAAACCCCAGTACACTGAAGAAGATTTAAATTAGATAAAACAATTACCTATGCCTCAGTGCCTCAACGGGTGGTAAAAAATCTTCTGATTGTAAAGTCATCTTGCCTAAAGCGCTGAGAGAACAAGTTTTCTCCAAGATGCACTGGACCACCCACATGGGCACTCGAAAAATGCAAGATCTCCTGAGACATGCTGAAATTAAGATCCGTGATGCTAATTCTAAAATTAAACATATTGTTGCTACCTGCAAAGCCTGTCAATTGACAAATGCCACCCACAATAGGGCCAACCCAAGAAATAGGCTGAGGGGAAGCCGACCTGGAGCGTATTGAAAATTAGACTTCACCAAGGTAAAACCTGAAAGGTATGGTTATAAATACTTGTTAGTTTTTGTAGACACTTTTTCAGGATGGACAAAAGCGTTTCCTACGTCACAGTCCTGACCACGCCCACCGCTCTCAAGGTCGAGATCCTCACGCTGTCCTAGAGGACTTCGTTCCATCATGACAGGTGTCCAAAGACCAAGACAATCCCCTCAAACTCAAGCTGCGTCGTCAAAGGTCATGATTGTGGTAACTGTACTTTTGACACCGATTTTAGGAAGACAGAACCCACATGCTCCCCTAAATTTAACCTGGATGATCATCAGTACCGCCACAGGTGACATTATTAACAGCTCGTCCAAAGCGAGCCCACCATTAACCTGGTGGCCTGCTCTAGAGTTTGATCTCTGTCGGCTAGCCACTGGCAGCTGAGATATCGGACACTGGAGCCTAGAGTCACGGGAAAGGCCTAAATGTGGAAAAACAAAAAAGGGGTGTACCCTCCCCCCGGTCGATTCACGAACACCGGGTTACAACCATGTAATTCACAGGACAATATTACGAGACACCCCCTTCTACAGGGAGGACTCTGCGTTGCCTTAGGTAAAAAATGTTGCTTCTATGTAGATCATTCAGGAGTGGTCAAAGAGTCCATGGCTAAAGTTAGAGAGGACATCGCCAAACGTAAGCGAAAAAGAAAACTATCTCAAAACTGGTTCAAATCTTGGTTTAATTCTTCCCCTTGGCTAACTACCCTAATCTCTACCCTGCTAGGCCCCTTGCTTATCGTGTTACTACTGTTGACCTTTAGACCTTGTATGCTCAATAGACTAGTTTCGTTCATCAAAAAACGAATTAACGCTGTTCAGTTAATGGTGCTCAGGTCCCAATACCAGCCAATTCCTACCGACTTGATAAAATTAACCCCCAGAGGCCCATGATTGGCCCTCTATAACATCATGAGAAGGGGGGAATGTGGGACCAAATTGACTCCATTTTGGAGCCGTCTCCTTTGTTCTCTCAAATTTGTGCTTAAACTAGGAATTCACCACTTGAAATTCCTGAGTTTATTACCCAACCACCTGTGTACCCGGGGAGAGAGCGTTCCAGGCACACTATCTATAGGATAAACAGTTAATGAGCTGACTGTCCACACAAGATAGATGCGGCCATTAGTGGGTCTGCTAACGATCAGTATGTAACAACCGGCCGTTAATCTTTGCCCCTTTTCTCCCTCACAAAAACCAATACGTAATCCCCTTCGACCCCCAAAGCCTAGCCAACCAAAACCCTACACTTCATATGTATTAAATATTAACCAATCACCTGGCTACTAATAACCAAAGCTTGTTATATTCTCAATAAAAACCCTGCTAGTTAGGGACTCAGGACTCTCAATCTCGATCCGCTGTGTCGGTGACAGTTAAAAGTCCCTGCTTAAGCTTAAATAAACGACCCTTGTGTGCTTACATCGGAAACGGCCTCCTGGTGGTCTCTGAGACTTCACAATCTGGACACAACACCAACTATTCTCACTTGAATACCTTACGGAAATAGAGCTGTATTCAGTTTTATTTTCTTTGATGTAATCTCATGATAAGATCTGATGAACTTAGGGTTATGCTACTCCAAAATATAGCATCTTGAGACAGCAGTAGAAAAAGGTCACTCTCACCTTACCCTTGCCTCTCTTTCCCTGAAGTGGGCCATAAAAATCTAACCAGAAGTAGGTCATAAAATTTTTATTTCAATTGCCTCATTTTCTCTGAGTACCCACACTCTGCTCTTGAGTACATCCTGTATCTACCTCTAATAAACCATTCTCAAGTCTCTTTAAAATTTTTTTTATTTCAGAGGTACCCTCCCTCTGTCCAGAAGAAAGGAATGTCCTTATCCTTGAAGACATAGAGACTCCAAGAACAAACCAAATAGACCTGAATAGACCTTGCTAAGTTCCCCTTCAATTTATTACCATTAGATCATACCACTTTTTTGTCCAATCATATTTCTACACACTTCCACTTATCAAACCTAAGCATAAAATATATCTTCCCTGTGCTGTCTGTAAACATATTAAATAAATTTATATGCTTGTTAATATTTCTTTTTTTTTTTCTTTTTGGTACCAGGGATTGAACTCGGGACCTTGCGCTTGCAAGGCAGGCAGCGAGTGTTTCTTTTATTATAAGAATCTTAACCATGAATCCATCAATGAGTAAGAAAAAGAAATTGTTTCTCCCCTAATCTACTTTAGCACAATATACTGGAAATCGAAATATAAGTGGTGGCACCTAAATACTCCTAGTATTCTATACTTATTTTGGCTAATCATTACCAGCAGAATATAGAATTATTCTGTAACATAAAAATTAGAAAATCAAGCAATATAAAACAAAACACTTCTACAAAGGTTATATTCCACAATCAGTTCCTTATCAAGGAATCCTGCCACTAAATATCTTATGGGTAATGGAATGCATGTCATTTATTTCCAGTAAAAGGAAAAAGAAGAAATAATAGTTCATGAAATCATTTCTTAGGAAGTTTATTAGAGTAGCTAGCTGACTTTTACTTCTTTACAGACTCTTACCATTTCATTTTTTCTACCATCCCCACTGTCTTTCTCCAAGCCATCATCATCACTTATCTTGGCCACAAAAGCCTTCTTACTTTGTATTTACTGTGTCTATTCTCAACACTGTTTTCCCTGCTATCACAATGGCTTTTCTTAATTATGAATGTAGTGTCAATTACAGCTTAAAAACCTACCATGGTTCCTCTCCACCTGAGAATAAAACCTCCAAATTCCTGAACAATACTAATGATCTACCTATCCAGAACAATTACCTATCATGTCCACTGATGTCCCAGCAATATCTAATTTCCTACAAATCCTAAATATTCCATATTGCCTCAATTTTATGAATTTATTCAACTACTTTCTCTGATTAAACTCTTCTCTGCCCTTTCGCACTTTAAAAGTCTGACTTTTTCACCATAGTTAATAATTTTGCTTGCTGATTCATTCGTTCATATTATACTAAAGAAACACAGTGTGGGGAAAAACTTTTGCCAGCTGTTCCTCAGAAAAAGGACTAATATCTAGAACACACAGAGAACTCAAAAAAAAATCAGACCTCCAAATTTAAAGACCTAATCCAAAAATGGGCATCTGAAATAAATAATCACTTCTCTGCCAGAACCTGCAATATTGATGGTGCCCAGAACATGCTGTAAGCAGTGCAGGCTGCAAAGAGTTAATTCCCTCAATTGGCTTACCTTAAGAAGCATGTCTGACTGAAGCTGGGTAACTCACAAAAGTATCTCATAAGCACTGCTGTAGCTCATAGATCAATATGACCTCCCCGCTAACAGCCACAAATGAGACCAGAGTGATAGCCTATGAAGCTGTGGGGCTAATATGAGATAACATTCATAGCTGAGGTCAGAGTAAATCGCACCCAAATTCCATCCCCACAATTAGTGCCTTCATAGCTTGAAGGACAATGCTGTAATTATAACCATATATTTTGTCTATCTTCCTTCTAATTTGAAAATGCTTTGACTCTTCTCTTTAAATCCTTGCCTGCATTAGTTTCCAGGAAAATCTCATGTATTGCACATTTATACACATAGTTCACCTTTTACCCTGACTGATGAATAATAAAATTCAGTGGAAGATTACCTATTATGCATTTAGTCCTTATTTACACTTTCAGTTTCTCACACCAGAGAAACTATTCGGTATTTACACATGTGTGTCCTATTTATTTCACTTAAGAGAATCACCTCAATGTGCATCCACTTAGCTATAAATGTCTCTAATTTCTCATTTTTTATGGCTGAGTAGTACTCCACTTTATTTAAAAAAAAAATTCAGTGGAAGAGACAGGCCAGTGCCTTTTGCCAAAGGAGCACTGACCCTCCCAGTTCACACTTTCTCTTAACTCCGTCTAAAGTTTTTCTTCAACCTTGCATCACACATTGGGCAGGTGGGGGCTAGAGACTTACTGCAGGAGTCTCCGGCACTTCTCAAATGAAGAAGTACAAATAGCAAATAAATATAAGAAAAAAGTTCAACATCACTGGTCATTTGTGAAATGCAAATGAAAATAATGCTGAGATTCCATGTCACTCCAGAAAGAATGGCTATTATCAAAAAATCAGCCAATAACAAATGCTGGTGGTGCTGTGGGGGAAAAGGGACTTTTCTCTACTGTGGGTGAGAGTGTAAATTAGTACAACCAATATGAAAATCAGTATCAAGATTCAAGATTCCTCTAAAAACTAAAACTAGAGGCCGGGGATTTAGCTCAGTGGTTTCGCCACCGGCTGCGCAAGTGCAAGGACCCAAGTTCAATCCCCGATACCAAAAAAAGAAAAACAAAAAACTAAAACTAGAGACTCCATCTGACCCAGCTATTCCCCTTCTTGGTATCTATCTTTCTGAAAGAATTAAAAGCATCAAACCACAGCAATATATGCACACCCACATTTATAGCAACACAGTTTGTAATAGCTAAATCTTGGAAACAGCCCAAATGCCCATCAACCGATGAATGAATAAAGGAGAAGTGTTTTTTTATATAATGGACTACTACTATGCCACACAGAAGGATGAGCTTGAGACATTTCTAGCTAAATGGATGTGTCTTGAGACCATATTCTTAAGTGAAATAAATAGAATACACATGTATAAATACTGCTTTGTTTTTCTAGTGTGAGAAACTGAAAGTGGAAATAAGGACCAAAATATGTAATAGATATTACCAAAAAATAATAAAATAAAATAAAGTAAGTTACAGGAAAAGAAGTCAAAACCAAATGGTCAAAATGTTTGAAGAGATCAAAGCAACATAAGCAAATTCATAAGCATTTAGCAAGCTTAAAGAGGGTTTAAATAAACAGGTAAATGACTTAATTATTGCAAAATATTCACCAAGCTAAAAGAAGAAACAAAAAATAAGCTGAGTTAAACAAGACAATATAAGATATGAATGACCACTGAGATAAAGAATTAGAAATTATGAAAAGAAACCAAGCAAAAATTCAAAATATGAAAAATTCAATGGAAGGCATGGGTAGCACATTTGACAAATATAAGACAATGTCAGAACTTGAATACAAAGTTGATATACAGTGGACTCTCAAGTTACAACCAGCCTGACATAGAAACAACTTGGGTTATGACTGGAATTTTAGTTTTAATTTCCAAACAAAATCTTGAGTTACAACCCGAATGCCAGTCACTTGTGCTTCCATCTGGTCTCAGATACAGAATTCTGGAAGGATTGTTACAATATCCTTTCCTGTGCGAGCCTAACTGAGAAATCCTGGGCCAATGTCTCTCCAAGGACACTGAGATCTGCCTGTATATAGGAGAGAGACTTGAAGGCTATGTAGAGGAGCCTGAGCCTTCATTGGCCAACCTGAGTTACAACCAGCCCTCAGAAATGAACTGAGTTTATAAGTCAAGGATCCACTGTAGTAGACTGAATTCAGCAACACCTTAAAAACAATAAGACACCATGAAAGCTGAATCCAATAACCACTAGATAACAAAAAAACCTCAGTTTGGGCCGGGGACTTAGCTCAGTGGTTTCGCTGCCTGCTGTGCAAGCGCAAGAACCCAAGTTCAATCCCTGGTACCAAAAAAAAAAAAAACAAACCTCAGTTATAGGAATAAAGAAAAAATTAGATGAATTAAAAAGTATAGTGCCAGGGATTTAGCTCAGTGGTTCCGTCGCCTGCCTCGCAAGTGCAAGGTCCTGAGTTCAATCCCCAGTACCAAAAAAGAAAAAAATATATATAAAAAATTCATTAACCCAAGTCACAGCAGAAAATTTTCTAAATTTAGGAAAAGAATTCAGGATACAAAGTACAAAAGCATATAGAGCCTCACAAATAGCCATAAACAGAAAAGAATCTCTCCACAATACATCATAATCAAACTTCCAGAAATTCAACAAAAAGAGAGAATACTAAAAGCTGCACAAGAAAAACAGCAAGTAATCTATAAAGGCAAGCCCACCTGAATAACTGTAGATTTATCAGTATAAACCTTAAAAGCTTGGAGTGACTTTTTTCAAGCCCTAAAAAAAAACAACTGTCAACTGAGACTACCATATCCTACAAAACTAGGCTCCAAAACTGATGATGAAATAAAGACTTTCATGACAAAGAACAACCTAAAGAAATATACAACCAGTAAACCAGTACTGTAAAAATATTAAAGGAAATCCTAGAAAGAGACAGAAGAGCCACCAATACCAAAAAGCCCAAAGGAAAATAAGAATCTAATGGAGAAAATAAACAAAAAGAAAAAAATAAAGGAATCAGCATTACAAAAATAATGCAATGACAGGATTTAGTAAATATCTTGCAATAATAATTCTTAAAATCAATGACTGTAACTCCCAATCAAAAGACACAAACTGGAAGTTTGAATTAAAAAAAATAAAATCTAACCACACATAGACTGAAAGTGAAAGGATAGAAAGTAATACTCTATGCAGACCCTGAAAGCAAGTAGGAGTTAGTTCTCTTATTTTCTGACACAGCAGATTTCAAGTTGAAACTAATCAGAAGAAACAAAGATGACCACTATATACCAGAATAATTCAACAGAGTTAACAATTGTAAATATCTATGCAGTGAATGTTGGTACAGCTAGGGTCATAAAACAGAAACTACTGGACATAAAAGGAAAGAAAGAGACCAATATAATCATATCAGGGGACTTTAGTACACCATTCACAAATGGGCAGGTCAACCAGACAAAAAAAATCAACAAAGAAATATCAGAGTTAAATCTACCGTTGAACAAATGGAATTAAGAGCTACCTATAGAGTGTTTCATCCAACAACAACAAAATATGTATTTTCCGGCAGGGGAGGCCACAGCTGGGAAAATGGCGGACGGAAAGGTGGGAGAGGAGAAGCCTAAGAAGCCGAAGAGAGCTGGAGGCGCCGGAGGACCTGAAGAAGAAGCAGAAAAACCTGTGAAAACTAAGACTGTTTCTTCCAGTAATGGAGGGGAAAGTTCCAGTCGCAGCGCTGAAAAGCGATCAGCTGAAGAAGAAGCTGCAGACCTCCCAACAAAGCCTACAAAGATCTCCAAGTTTGGATTTGCCGTAAGTAGTCAGACAACAAAGAAAGCATCAGCTATATCCGTCAAACTTGGATCAAGTAAGCCTAAAGAAACTGTTCCAACTCTTGCTCCAAAAACCCTTTCAGTAGCAGCAGCTTTTAATGAAGATGAAAATAGTGAACTAGAGCAAATGCCTCCAGAAGCAAAGATGAAGATGAAGAATATTGGAAGGGATACACCAACATCAGCTGGATCAAACTCTTTCAATAAAGGAACATATGGGTTTTCTGATAACCAGAAGCTATGGGAACGAAATATAAAATCTCACCTTGGAAATGTCCAAGACCAAGACAATTAAATGATGTGTTCTGAAATGGGGTGTGGGGTGGGTGTAAAGTTAAAAGTAAGAGTTTCCTTTTTTAAAATGGTATAAGACTATCTTTGGAGCTGCTTGTTCTTTTTCTTTTTCATTTTTTTTTAAGATTGAGTGGTACAGTAATAAGTGAGTTTGAAATTAGAGGTAATTTGTGGTTTATATACAGATTTCAAGACATTTGCTAATTTTGTAGTTTCATGTGATTAGTTCCCAAAGGTTACAGATAATAAAGAAATCAGAAATGGTAAAATAAATAAATAAATAAATATGTATTTTCCTCAGCAGCACATGGAACTTTTCTCAAAGTACACTATATCTTAGGCAATAAAGCATGACTAAATAAATACAAAAGAATTGAAATAATCTGCTGCATACTATTGGGTCATAGCAGAAGGAAACCAGAAATCAAAAGCAAAAGAAACCACAGGAGTTATGCAAACACATGGACATTAAATAGTACACTACTGAATAATCAATAGGTCACAGAAGAATTCAAAGAAGAAATTTAACAATTCATAGAAATAATGGAAACAAAAATCTATCAAAACCTATGGGACACAATGAAAGCAGTGCTAAGACGGAAGTTGACAGATGTGAATGCACCCATTAAAAAAAAAAATGGAGCAATCCCAAATAAATAATTTGATGATCCATCTCAAGGTTTTAGAAATATAACAACTGAAATCCAAAACCAGTAGGAGGAAAGAAATTATAAAGATCAGAGAAATTAAAGAAATTGCGACTGTAAAAAAACACAAAGGATCAATGAATAAAAGTTAGTTCTTTTAAAGGATAAACAACATTAGTAAATCCTTAACCAAACTCACCAAAGGAACTTCTTAGAAACACTATATTGACATATTTAGAAACAAAACAAGGTGAAATCACAATGAATGCTATCCAAATCCAGAGGATTAAAATAAACTATTTTGAAAAATTTATAACCTAATAAATTAGAGAAAGTAGAAGAAATGGAGAAATTTTTAGACATGTATGAATTAGCAAGAAGATACATAAACCTTGAATAGAGCAATAACAGGTAATGAAATAGAGGCAAATAATAAAAACACTACCAAGTAAAAAACCAAAAAAAAAAAAAAAAAAAGCCTGAATCTGATCAATTCACCACAAAATTCTACAAGAACTTCAGAGGAAATCTAACGTTAATATTCCTCAAACTGTTCTGTGAAACTGAAAGGGAAGGAGCACTGCCAAACTCATTGCTGGAAGTGAGCATTATTCTCATATCAAAACTGGATGAAGACTTAACCAAAAAAGGAAAACTATAAGCCAATCTCTTTAATGAACAAAGATATAAAAATCCTCAAAGATAAGGAAAAATTGGAACACATATATACCTGTGCATTAGTGGAGGGAAAATAAAATGATTGAGTAGCCTGGAAAAAAGTCTGGTAGTTCCTTATAAAGTATACCCTTAAAATATCATATAGCAATTCCACTTATAAGAAAAATCTTATAACAAAATATTAACAGATGCTCAGGAGACTTCAGTTTTAAATATTGCTCATATAATGCTCATTAATAATATGATGCAAAATAGTACACAGTAATAAGAGCTGACTCAAACTAGTTACAATAATCTTATGAAAGATGAAAATAATAATTTCAAAGTATATGAGGCCTGAGCCATGACAAAGCTTTTTAATATAAAAATGGCTAAGTAGCTTCTATATCTGAAGCAGCAAGCATTTTAAAACTTGGGCAAGTGAGAGTACCAACAGACAGCATGTAAAATATTTACATCACTCAACAGAAATTCTACCCTTGTTTTACAAAACTGACACTGTTAGAATTTAAATTATTTTTCCCTATTACCTTCTTTACTACAAAACAAAAACTACATGTCACCTATAAATACTGCCTAATTTAAGGATGTCATGGAAATCTTAATTTTATTCATTTAATATAACAATAATTTATTAATCTTACTGATGAGCCAAAGGATATACACATATAATATGTAGCTTACCTAATATTGCAAGCAAAAATAACTGTGACAATTAGGTATTTCCTGGAAATTTTTTCATTTAACTTTATCAGTACCATATGACATTTCTGTATCCTGTCTCTTTTAAGTAATTATAAATAAAAGCCAGAAAAGTTGTTTTATATTCAGACTATGCATTTTTCTTATCTTCCTACTTTACAGGTATACATGACAGGTTTCTACGGGGGAAAAAACTACCTAATTATCACCCTAGCCAGGCTTTTTAAACTTGTATGTTAGCTAGATGTGGATTTTTCAGTCTGCTAGTTGACTTCAAATATCATTGGGTTTTTGGAAGAATGTTATCACTACCTAAGGAACTATCTTGACATTAAAAATGAAAGATAAAAAGTATTGTTATTATATGAAGAGAACAAAAGGTCCTACCTGTTTTAATCTCATGAAGAAAGTCTCTGTGAAAGTCTTTCTGCTGAAATACCAAAATCGCTCATTTGCAGGGTACACACGAACTACTGTCTCCAGGAGAAAGCGGACAGGCTCTACCACCTCCGTGACTACCATATCCACTGCCACAGTCATGTACACTCGTTTATCTGTAGTAGAAATTTTCTAGGTTTTATGCTGGTTTTATTATTCCTTCATTATTTAAGAATATAAAGTTTTCTCATTTATGAAATTATGGTTCCTTACATTACCTACTATATATTTTAAATGTTTTAATAATACTTTAAGTAACGAACTAGTCCAAGTATGTTTCTCAAGCACTAATGATCCTATCTTAGTTAAGAATACAAAACTCTTGACCGCTTTTTCCATATCCCAAATCAGATCCATAACATAAAAAAACATAAATAAAAACTGGGCTGGGGGTGTGGCTTAGTGGTAGAGCACTTATCTAGCATGGGCAAGGCCCTAGATTCAATTTTCAGCACCACAATAAATAAATCAATAAATTAATTAATATATTTTACCCTAAAACTACCGAATTTCTTAGTGAAGCTCCGGAAAATCAGAGATTTTTTTCCTTCCATCTTAAAAAAAGAGATAATAAAAATTGTTAGGTTTGTTTAATGAGTTGTATGGGGAGAACTGTCAAATCAATAGAGATGTACAGCTTCTATGTGTTAAACTTGTATAGGCAAAATGTTATTAATATAGACAATTTCACGTTGTATGCCTTGAGAAATCCTCAGAGGTTTGTCAGAATCTTCACTGTTCATAACATATATTTACCCTCAGGAAATCATTAATCAAAGCTCCAGCAAAATACTTATGTGAAGTTCTCATATATAGGTGTGTGTGTTTGTGTATGTGTACATACATGTATGCAGTTGTATGTATGATATATATATATATATATATGAGGCCTGACATGGGCTTTGATCCAATAGCAGTACAGTGCTATCAACCTAAATGCTAGTTATTATTTAAAATGTTTACTCTGCCACAGATTACATTTAATTTGTACCTAGAATCTTCTAGGCTAGTTTCCATTGGTTTTCTCCAGTTTCCACTATGATAGGTCAAAATATAGATTTCATTTTATTCTATTTACTGCCTGATATTCAGTGAGGTTTTTGAACCTATGGCCTGGTCATTCCTTATCATTTTGTATTTTCCACATTAAATATTTCTGAAATTTAAACTTTGTCCACAATTTTTAGTTCTTAAAGAAAAATCCAAACAAGTAAGCCCACTATTAGAAGAATCATTCAATAGTGTTTTTAAGGTACTGTAGAACATTTATACTCATCAACTGTACTTTGATTGATATAATTAAATTCAAAATGTTATTATATCCTATATATATATATATATATATATATAACTTGTTAATTCAGGAGAAACTAAGATTCTGTAGACATTGTGCCTGTCCTAGAGGACTTTAAAATCTAAAGGGAATACTGAAGAGAGGTAAAAGAAAGCAACACAAAACATAAAATATATTACTCAACTAGATCTTAGTGCAGTAGAAAGATCCAAGACATTTCATTTCTCAGGGCATAAATTTCTTCTATAAAAATCAAATGTTTTTTGATTCATAAGTTCTCTGAATAATGTGTAATTTCAAGGTCACCATTTGCAAATTTTAGAAATCAAGGCAACATGTTTATGTAACATATGAAATAATTTTAAATTTAAAACACATAATAATTAAGACCTGAATATTATTGTAATATAGCATTATAAGTTTATTTTACTCATACAAATAAATTATCTTTCATGTGAGATTAAATATATTAAAACAAAATGAAACTGAATTATGTGTTACATTAAAAATGGATAAAGTTACTTTTGCAAGTTGGTATTTGAAATTCCTGTATTTTATTCTTCAAAAATTTCAACTGTCTTATTTTTCTCATCTCTGTATTTTCTTTCTGAATAATTTTAAGAAAGAAGTTTACAAGCTGTTATTTACAATCCTATCTCCAAAAATAGAGAAAAATCCTTTACTGCTAAAATATAAAAAGCTAAGTTTTATATAATCTTTTTTCTCTTTTTAGCCTCTATTTTAAGACAGCTTATTATATGATCAAATGCATGAAATTTACTCAACTGGTGAACACTCTTTAAGGAAAACAGAAAGTATCATTTTAATGTTCTTCATTAACACATTGTATTTCTATATTAATATTCACTAATGCTTCCTCTCATTAACCAAAAGTCTCCTGTGGGTATAAACTAAATAATATAAGAGTAAAAATAATATAAATTGATCCATCATGTTCCAAATATAAATATTTGGTTGAATGACAATAAGCATTTAGGGTAGTTCAGTGAGTAGGACTCAGCAAGTAAACCTTAAATTTACTTTAAATGCAGATGATGAATGGGCAAAAATACAGGCAATTAGCAGATGCCTGGATAAAGGAGTAATTAAAAAAGATAATAGGATGGGCTGGGGATTTAGCTAAGTGGTTCTGCCGCCTGCCTCGAAAGCACAAGGACCCGAGTTCAATCCCCAGTACCAAAAAAAAAAAAAAAAGATAATAGGAAAATTGAAAAATGTTACTATTTAACATTTATAAATTTCTGTCCAACTACACATGTGAAAATTAAAAGGTAGGAAACTAGGGGGAAAAAGTGTTTGCTACAAATAAAATCTTTAATACACATTGTTAGGATCTCAAAGATCAAAAGACAAGAATGAATAATAAGTGAAAAAATATAAGTAACCTCTAAAATAAAAAATTAAAACAATAATCAAAGATATGCAAAATTCTAGCATTTGTTTGCTTTTATCAACTCTATAGGGATACATAAAACACAAAGCCCAAATGCCTTCTATGCAATCTAATCAAATTAATTCACAAGTCTTTTGGAGAAAATCTTTTCAATGGTGGGGGTTCTCCCTGGAAGCATGGAGTATTAAAAGCAATCTCAAAATTTAAAAAACAGTGTATTTATTTTAAATAAGCATCAGGATTTTTAAAAAATATAACAAGACAAAACTGCTCATAAAATAATTTTTTTAAATAATAAAAGATTTTTTAAGAAAAGTCACCTTTTGGTGTTTCTTCATTAAGTGCTAGAAATATTGGTGCATTAGGGTCCCACATGCCAGTAATAACATAGGCTCTCCCATCATAACTCTTTCCCATGGATTCCTGTAAAAGTTAAAACAGCAATCAGTGATAATTTGTACAGCAATAAAATCATCATTATATATTATATCTTAATTAAAGCAACCCAATTTATTAAAATTTGGATTTACAATCAGAGGGTTTATTTTATTATAATTTTTTTCATCCTATAAAAGCATTTCTTTAAATATTATAACCTCCTATAGCTTTCTTCAAACACAGCTTATATGTAAGGACATATATCCCTGATATATGTCAGAGGGATGCACACACATATTGTCTAAGGCATACACATATATATTGAATCATAAAAACAGAATACTGCTATGAAGTTATATTTAACTTCACCTTGTGCTAGTTGTCAAAATTTCATGTATCTATGGATATGAGGATACACCACAGTCTCCATAAAAACTAAAGTACCAAATTAATTGAAAGACTGAATTAACAGCTAATCACAGAGCAGAAAGGGAATATTTGTCTTTCAATGCTCTAATTTTTAACACATTCTTAAAATATTCATTTACTTTATAGCAATTAATACCTTCAAACATTACTTTTCTATTTTCCACATGTCAGATACTCTACACTTTCTTACAATCATAAATCAAGCTTAGGAAACTAATATTGGTTTGTAATCAATACTCAAGTATTGACTTTTCCTCTCCCTATCCTTACAGTAACTCTCTTCTTCCCATCTCTTCTTCCTCTTGACTGCCTCCATTTTATGACTTTATTCTTCCTTAAAGAAGCAAACAACTACTACAGTCAAAGCAAAGCCACACACAGATTATGTACATGTGCAGGGAGAGGAGGATGAGGGGTGTCCCATGGGAAAACTGCAAAAAAGCATATGAATATGTACATAGCAAAGGAAAGTATCCATGGCACTTTGAATTTTCTGTATTTCCACACAGCATGAATAGAGTGCTAGAAGGGTCAGGCTAAAACAAAAACTTTTTTTCCATTATTACCTCCTCCCAGATGCTTCTCTGAATCCCTATAAAATTGTGCCAGTCACTTGGTAACTACTAAGTATATTTCCCTAGTGTATTCATAATAATTCACTAGTCAGATTGTACAGTTCTAGCGCTGATACCCCTGCATTCCAGAGATGAAGTACACTCAAGGCCATTTATAAATGAAACCTTCTCAGAACCTCCAACCTATTCATAATCAATCAGTCAAAATCAATCCATCTCGCTCAATATCTCTCTCCTTCTCTTTTACATACACACACACACACACACACACACACACATACACACAACCCCCACATACAAATTCCCTTAACCTTCCACTTTCCCTCTGAATCAGGTCCCCACTCAGCAAAGGGTCTCTGACCCACAGATTCCAAACTATTTCTGGACTAGAACTTTTGCTGTGCTTAAGTCCAAAAAGATAAAAGATGAGCTGGACAAAGTATAATAATCTCTTTCAATTAATACAGATCAAGGAAAGTGGGAAGTTAGAGATGGAAGTTGAATGCATTTACTGAGAAGTCAGGCTGGGACAGGCCATATATAAAACAGTGTTATAAAATATGAAGTAGGAAGAATGCATGAAGAATAGCAGAGTATTAAGAAATTGGTAAGTGGTAAAAGAAACGGAGAAAATAAATGTTAACAAAAACCACTGAAGTTATAAATCGTGTAAGCAAAACACAAAGGTAGATACTGGGAGGCTAGAAGGGAGGGGAATGCAGGTAGAAGCACAGGGCAATGAGATCAAAGAGAAGGGGCAAGGGAGTAAGCAGAAGAGAAGTAGCAGAGTTCATCACATGTGTAAGAACTAAAGACCGCTTGGCATACTGGATTAAAATATGAAATGCACTTGCAACTATGGGTCAAGCTTCTGTTCTAGTGTCAATAAGAAGTTAACTGTAAAGATCTACAAAATTTACTGAAGAATCTTTAGAACTTAAATTTTAAACTGTGCTTCAGTTCCAAGAAACCTGGCTCTACTGAGTTCTCTGCTTTTCTTGGTACCCTGCTGTTACGCTTCTCCTAGGTACCACAGCTATAGGTTAAAAAAAAATTTTGTCCTTATTTGGTCAAGTTCCTTAACCCAAAATATTGTTGTTATTGGAAGAAAATTGGGTCTCTTTTACTACGCCCAAGCTAATTTTGGGAATGTGATTTTATTTGTGCGTGTGTGTGTGTGTGTGTGTGTGTGTGCGCATAGCTGTCTTTTTTATAAAAGTCTATCAGAATAAAATGGTAAAAGATATTTTCAATTTTACGTGACATTTGGGTGTGTCCAAAAAGAGCACAAGTATTAAAATCTTCCTCTAGAAGCCAGAACTAAGACTAATTAGACAAAGCTACAAGGAATTTGATTTCAACAGATTCCAAAGAAATAACTTTATAATAATGAGTACTGACTGGGCCAGGGATTTAGCTCAGTGCACCGCACCTGCCTCGCAAGCACAAGGTCCTGAGTTCACTCCCCGGTACCCAAAAAACCCAGTACTGTTCCTTAGGCTTCAACATAAGGTAATGAGTTCCTTTTTATGAGATGTAATCTAGCCAAGAATCAATGACTACATATTAAGACATCACAGAAATTAAAAACACTAGCTAGTAATAAATCACAACTGTTGAAAACTGCAAATGCAAACCTTCCTATGTGCCCATTTGCTGTGTAGTTTAAGCATACTGCTCTTTCCAGAAACATGACTGCTGATAAGGCCTTTGATGTTGATGCCTCAAAGGTGGAGGATTGCTCTGTAAATTAGATGTGACAAAAGGACCTCAGAAAGTCACACCAGTTCCATAATTTTATAATCTGGATTAGATTTTATAAACAAATCTCTACCAATGATTCATCTTAATATTTTAAGCTCTGAAAGACCATAATTAGGACCCAGGATCTGAAAAGTTTTTATTGCCTCAACATTTCCAAAATACCACCTCATAGAATTGTCACGACTCTCAAATGGGATAGCTTGCCTTAAATAAAACCACACTCATTACTGGTATGTTGGAGAAACAGATAGATCAGTAATTAATTTATGTTTTCTCATTCAGTGTAACCATTGTCCTTACTTGACCTATCCAGGCAGTGCTTCCTCTGTATTTTCATGGTTCATGGTTGCAAATGAGAAAGCACTGCACCCATTACATAGTTACATATTTAAAAGGTATGTTTCCATGGCAAGACTACGAACCCACAGATGGAAAAAGCTGTGGTTTACTCATATCTATAATCTCAGCACTTCATATGATGCTTGGCACACAAATAGGTACCCAGAAGCCTGAAAGAAAGCATTCTAATACTATTAGAAGATTAGTGTTAAAATTGCTATGAAATAATTCAAGAAAAACTTGACATAATTAGTGATATTTAACTGACATTTACCTAGCACAGTTGAAAGGAAGAACGGATGTCATGTCTATTATCACTAAATATAAAACTTCCAGTTTACTAAGGAACATTATATTCACCCTAAAATGACTATTTCCTACAAGATTGCTAAATCAAAAAGTAAATGTTTTCATTAATTGCAATATTAGAAGGTATATCTAATAATGTGAAAAAGTTAAGATGGCTTGCTACTTGTATATCAAATATTAACTCTTGTATATATATATATATATATATGAGGTTATAAAAAATAAGAACAAGACACTGTAGCTCTCTGATATTGTATTAGTGAATATACTATATATATATATATATATATCTTTAAGAGTATTCTTCAAATGAATATAGTAAATATACTTTGCTAGGAAAAGGTAATCCAGGAGAAGTTCAGAAAGAGAAATAACTGAAAAACAGGCATCATTCCAACACTCAAATTAATAATGCATTAAAATAAATGAAAGGTACCATATTCACTTTGGAGATACTTGTTATAATCATATTCTTGTTATTTTGGGCTCAAAGAAAAGACATCTTCTTAAGTCAAACAGATGAATAGATGGACACTGTCATAATACTATCCTTTTATTTGCTTTCAAATTGCATGACTGCTTTGGATGAAAATTTCCCAAATCCCTCCCTCATAAGTAATTTTAAATCAGCAACCAAATTTAATTAATATTATATGCAGTAAAAAGAAACAATTCTGACAATATGACAAGCTTTTTAAATAGAAAGTACTTTAAAACTATAAAATGACTACTATCTAAACTTGGTTAAAGTGCTTAAGATTATCATTACCATATCCAGTAAATGCATGTCACTGTTCTTCACGTTTCGACCTGGGCTTAATAACATTCCAAAACATCTGAAAATATTGGGGGGAAAAAGGAGAGATAAGGTATCAAGAATATATAGAAGCCCAGAGAGCAAAACGCTTTTGTAATAATTATACAATCTTAACTCTGAATTATAAATACCCTTTTTTGTTACAGGAAGATCAAAAACAAGAATTCATTAAGATACATAATAAAATCACACAGAAATCAAAGAAATGAGTTATCAAAATTCCCAGATTTTTATTTTATATGTAAAATATTACCAAGATTAGAAACTGCCATGAAAATGGCCCTAAATTGTTAACTGAAAGAAAACATGGTACTGAGATATGAATTAGTTTCTAGGAAGATAAGAGATTTTATTTGCTTTACAGTTATTCCAAACATATAGGTCACGATCAGGGAATCCAGCTAAATAAAATATGAGGTTATAAAAAATAAGAACAAGACACTGTGGCTCTCTGATATTGTATTAGTGAATATACTATCAACATACTATTAATGTACTATTAACTGCTTATTCTGTGCTTTCTGGTGTTAGAAAAGCTTCAGGAATCCTACCAGTGTTACCAAAATATTGCCACAATTTTTTGGGGGGGGAGTATCGGGGATCAAACTCGGGTACTTGCACTTGCGCAGCAGGCAGTGAAACCACTGAGTCAAATCCCCAGCCCTGCCACACTTTTTGATAAACTTTAAAATTCAGTTAAATCTAAAATTTTTATATTTGTTAGGCTATTATTAACTGTACCTTACTGGTAAGTAAAGCGAAGTCCAGAAAAGTTAAAAGAATTTACTCAGATTCAAGCTGCTATTAAATCAATCTTGTACCTCAAGAAGCAATATAATCTGTCCAGAGTGTCCCTCTCACAACAGTGCACACCCAACTTAATAGTTTGTATCATAGTCTCCCAACATCTAAGGTATGTTGCAGTGCTTTATAGAAGGGGTAAAGAATGCAACTAAATTAAACATAAGATGTTTTTAATTTCAAAAACTGGCAGTTCTAATCTGCCATAAAGGATAAACTTGAGTCATTTTTAAGAAAATGAATACACCTTGAGACCAGAAACCCATAAATGAAATAAATCAGACACAGAAGCTATATGAGAAACCCAAAATATATGTAAAGAGCAAAATAAAAGATAGAAGGAAACAAGAAGATCTTTTGCAAAATGAAAGAGAATCAAGAGATATAGGGAGGGAAAGGAAAGGGAGGGAAAGGGGATGAAAAAGGGCATTAAGGTATGTTATGAGCACCTGCCAACTCCCAACAATGAATGTAATCATTATGTACTGCAAACATGTACTAATAAAAATATTTTTTTAAAGTTACAGTGGGCCAGTCAACACTTCATCTGCTTCTTATTGTTTGCCAAAGGTTTACTTTTCCTAGTAACGTGGTCTTCTGTTAAATGAACAAGATAGGTAATTGGTCTGATTCAAGTATGAGCTTAGTAAAAATACATACACCTCTGAGTACATAAGGATGCTTTGCTGAAGACTCCCTTTTGGCACTGAAAAATGATCATGCATATAATGAAAGATAAAGTTTATAAGCTTCAAGGATAACTTTCTAAACATGTACCAGTAAATATAATCTATAACATAATTAATTCTACTCTACTATTCATTTCACTCTAATTACTATATACTGCTAGGTTCTCTGTACAAATTATTGCCTTAAATTTTTGTTAAGTAACAATAAAAGATTTAATTCTTTTTCATATAGAAATTTGGTCTCCTCAAGTACGGCCAATGAGGACAAGTTTGTTTATTTTCCTATATACTTTCATCCAACTTGGATTTGTGCTAGGTTTTTGTTTTTGCTTTTAAACAACAGTTTTCTTTCTTTTTTTTTTTGTAAGTTCTTTTATTGGTACATTTTAGGTATACAATTTGTTTACATTTATCATTGGGTGTTTGTACCTGTACATGATGTATCTTGGTTCTTATTTTTGTCCCCATTACCTGTGCGCCCTTCACCCCTCCACCCTTCCCTATTTAGACAGACATCATTTCCATTTTTTTTCTTTTCTCATAGTTTTTCCTTTCCCTCCTTTCCTTTCCCCTTCCCCTCCCTTCAACCCTTCGTCTTTGGACCTTTTTTCCTATTTCAAATTATCAATTATTCATTTTAACCCTTGGTTACACTATCAGTTTCTATTTTCTATACTATAAAGCTTTTAAGTTACAAAAATATTATATACTCATTGTAATAAGTTAACAAATACCAACATGCTATATATTTTTAAAATAATAACTTCGTTCATCTATCTCAGCCCCCTTTTGGAACCAAAGGCAGTAACAGCTTGAAATTTATCCTCTCTACCTTTTTGCGGCTCCTTTTGAAAATCTAAACTTTACACTATTTTTTTCTCAAGCACTGCCAAGTAAAGGTAAAATGGATCAGATTTTACATTTTCTAAATATAATATTCCCATATTAAACCACAAAAGGACCCTTAGAAGTTTGGATTTTCCTGAAATGGTAATACTTATCACCTTAGTATGATGATCTTTGATGCACTGCTCTCTTTCTGACTTGTGAAATATCCTGCCACCAATCTGCACTGTTACTTTAGGGAAAGCACCTAGCACCCTGGGGCCTCTGCTTCCTCTTCTGGAAGATAGAAGAGGTATAATATATGAACTTTAGTGCTCTAAGCACTAAAATTATGAAATTTTTTCTATCAAGCTGTATTAGTCATTTCCAAAATTATACCTCATTAAGGCACATCAGGCTTCCAATAAGACCAGCAAGAACTATTAAGAATAATGTGTCAGGAATTAGATATTATTAGTAACACAAACATCTAATATGAATATTAAATGGCTCACTGGAGAATTCAAAGCATTTGACCTTCTCTTAGCAACTCCAAAGTAGGGTAGAAAACATACAGCTATCCCACTGATTTTCTCAAGTCCACAGCTGAATAGTGGAAGAAAGTAAGTAAAGAGACCATAACAATCTAATATGGTAAGTTCCAAGATACCTATAAGTACTGAATATTAAAGCAGAGAAGAGACACACTCAATATTATTTATAATACAGAAACTGCTGACCTAACCCAAAATTTGCAATCAAACCTGAAAATAAGATGGTATTATCACATTAGCAATAATGACTGTATTATATCAGCCATTGTTTATTGAATGTTTTAATACAGATACTACCATATAATTTTATTTATATATTTAAAACCATGTAATTTTATTAATATTTCAAAACAACCCTCACACAACAAATAATTAAATCAATTTTCAAGAAGTAGAAGTGATTGGCCAAAACCACATGGCTATTAAGTTACAGGACTAGAATTCAAGCCCATTCCTATCACTATAAAACAATATGGTCTTTAAATCAGCCTGAGATTTAGAATCCAGAGGAGAATGAAAAAAAAAGGAGGGAAGTAGATCCCTAGGACCCAGAAAAGATCTGATGGAATATTTTTTTTTTTGGACCAGAGATCGAACTTGGGACCTTGTGCTTGCGAGGCAGGCAGCAGAACCACTGAGCTAAATCCCAGGCCCGATCTGATAGGAATATTAATACCTAGAGAGAAATTGAAAAAATGGAACACAACTCAGAAAGGGGAAGGGGCACAGTAATAAATCCCTGGCTCCCAGCTCTTGGCTCGTGAGAAAGGCAAGCAGAATCTACACAGACAGTATAAAAAAGTAAAAGTGGAGGACTCCCGAGGGCTGCAGGGAAAAACACAACAGTGGACTGGCCCAGTAAATGCTGTGAGTTGCAACAACTGGTGAGTGGCTCCAACCCAAACACCTGCCATACTCCCTGAAGAGTGCTTGGTCAGATACCACTCCAGGGAGGGACTGTTTGAACCCAAGACTCAGTCAACCACAGGATGGCTTCAATCCAGGACTGCCAGGGTTGCATTCCCACAGTGACTAGGTGAGAGGAGGGCACAGGCAACACATGTGGTCAGGGAGCTTTGGTGAGGGTGACAAGAGACCTGATGAGGGTTTAAGCTGAAGGGCGAAAACCTCACCCCCACAACCAGGGTCCACACACAGCCTAAATTGCTCTACATTTGAAAGTCACAGAACTGGCGACCTAGCCCTAATCCTAAGGCCTGTGGGTGCCTGTACCTACGGCTGATCTGGAGTCTGACAACCCTCTTTATCCACCACCTTGAGCAGAGACAGGTCTTGACATAGACACTGCCCCAAAATTGTAGGTCCCAGGAGAAAATCACACATGCAAAATCACAGAGAAATTTCTTTTTGTTGTTTTTGTTTTTAGTTTTGGTTATCATTTTTTTCTGCTTTTTCCTCTTTTTTTTTTTGTATTAAATTCTTTTATTGGTACATTGTAGGTATACAACACAATTACATTTCTCATTGGGAATTGTACCTTTATATAAT
>NW_004624771.1:7619002-7629232 GCF_000247695.1 Heterocephalus glaber
ACCTATTATACATTTAGTCCTTATTTACACTTTCAGTTTCTCACACCAGAGAAACTATTCGGTATTTACACATCTGTGTCCTATTTATTTCACTTAAGCATACTGCCTCAATGTGCATCCACTTAGCTATAAATGTCTCTAATTTCTCATTTTTTATGGCTGAGTACTCTACTTTTTGTTTCGTGTGTGTGTGTGTGAGGGCACGTGTGTGGTCCTTTTAGGTTTTTTGTTTTGCTTTGTTTTAGATTCTTTTTCTCTTCATTCCTTACCTGTTTTCTTCACCAGTTTACTAGGGCTTAGCGAATTTCCTTTGTCCTTCTTCCTTATGTCTTTTTCTTACTTCTTGTATCTCTTTTCCTTTATTATTTTTCCTATTCTCCTTTTAAATTTTTCTGTTTAATCTTTTCTCTCTTATTTTTAGTCTCTCTATGATTTCTTTTTTTCTCCTTTTTCTTTTATCTTCTAATTCTGGTCAGTTTTTTTTCCTCACCTTCGCCTAATTCTATAAACATCCTTCTACTTCCCAATAAGATCTTTTGTACCAATTCTCTCTCTTCCTTCTCATATCATAGAGTTTAAGCTTTCAAAATGTTCCTCTTGTTTCCTCTAGTCCCAAACCCTGTATCATTAATAGTATCGGCACAAACCTTTGATCTTTTAATAGTTGCTTAACTCTATAAAATAACTGCTTTCCACCATTAGTGAAGATAAAACTGTTGCATATATTAGCTATAACTCAATACCTAGATTATCTTAATGTTTACACTATAACAGCAGATTTCTTCTCTAGGATTAAGGGTGGTACATAATTTGTTCTTGTGGTATGTTAATATCCAATTTGTCTTGGATGATAATGCTATAGCTGATTTTCTTGATATTAACAGGTTCAAATAACTGTTGCTATTTTTCTGTAAACCAACACTCAGATTGAATTTGTGATTTAATAATACTAGAGTACATTCCCAGAGAACTTGGTAGTTAGGCTAACTATACCACACGCTTCTCTCCCAAATTAACCAAGGTGGTTGGATCTTGGGGAAATCCTTGTTTTTTCCACTTACTCTTGCTACATGATTCCCTAGCCCATCTATCACCATTTAATCAATATTACCTAAGTGACTATACTTGTAATCTTATTGGTTGATCATAGTTTTGTCCCACCTCGTATCCCACTGGATCAATATTACCTAAACAACTATACCTGTAATCCTATTAGTTGACTGTAGTTTTGACCCACCTTGTACTTGCCTCATCTTATGGCTTTGCTCCATAAAACACCTTTGAAAGGGCTGGGGATTTAGCTCAGTGGTTACGCTGCCTCTCTCAAAAGCTCCAGGACCCAAGTTCAATCTCCGGTACCAAAAAAAAAAAACACCTTTGAGAAGTGGGGTAGATAGGCAACCCACTTTCCAGTCCCACTTCTATCTCTCATAGAAGCTATCTTTCCCTCAATATATTCATCCTACTCTTTAAAAAAAAAAAAAAAAGAGAAATCCAGGAGATTAAAAAATTATCGATAGAATTGGCAGCAGAAGCAACCAGTATAAGGACAGAATTTCAGAACTAGAAGACAATGATGCCAATATACAGATAAGTGAGGCATATAGGACTCCAACTAGCCATGATCAAAAACATTCTATACATAGTCATATAATAATCAAGATCCCTGAAACCAAACAGAAGAACAAAATACTACAAGCAGTTAGAAAAAAGAAACAAATCACATACAAAGGGAAGCCCATCAGAATCACAGCAGACTTCTCAACACAAATCCTCAAGTCTAGGAGAGCCTGGAGTAAGGTATTTCAAGCCCTAAAAGAACACAACCTCCAACCTAGACTAACGTATCCTGCAAAACTATCTTTCAAAATTGATGGGGAAATAAGATACTTCCACGACAAAGAACACCTGAGAATTTTCATCAATACCAAACCAGTACTCCAAACAATTCTAAACAAAATCCTGGAAAAAGAAAATAAAGGTCACAACTCAGTAAGGCCCAACAGAGCAAATCCACCAGGCAAGGCAAGAAATTAAAGGGAGAGGGGAGAAAATAAAAGAGCCAACAACAGGAAAATAACATGACAAGGATAAGCCAATATCAGATATAACCATCAATGTTAATGGCCTCAACTCACCAATCAAAAGAAATAGACTGGAAGAATGGATTAAGAAGCAAAATCCAACAATATGCTATATACAAGAAACCCACTTGGTTCACAAAGAAATTCACAGACTGAAAGAAAAAGGATGGAAAATAGTTTTGCATGTGACAGGAGCCTGGAAAAAAGTGGGGGTAGCTATCTTATATGCAGAAAAAATAGATTTTAAACCAAAACTAATTAAGAGAGACAAAGAAGGCCACTACATTCTTGAAAAGGGAACAATCCAAGAGGAAGAGATGACAATCATGAATATATATGTACCAAATATTAATGCCCTCAACTATACAAAACAAATGTTAATGGACATGAAAAACCAAATAAACACTAATACAATTGTAGCGGGGGACCTGAATACCCCACTGTCACAAATAGACAGATCATCTAGACAAAAAAAAACAACAAAATAATAGAACTGAACCAAGCTTTTGAAGAAATGGACTTAATAGATGTCTACAGAGTGTTGCACCCCACAAAACCAAAATACATGTTCTTTTCGGCTGCACAAAGGTCATTCTCCAAAATAGACCACGTGCTTGCTCATAGAACATGTTTAAGTAAATGCAAAGGAACTGAAGTTATCCCCTGTATATTATCAGATCATAGTGCAATTAAACTGGAGAACAATAGCGTAAGAAAACACAAGAACTGCTCAAAGAGATGGAATTGAATAACACCCTCCTGAACAACCAATGAGTAACAGAGGAAATTAAAGAAGAAATTAGACAGGTTCTACAATTAAATGATAATGCCAATACAACATACAGGAATCTATGGGACACAATGAAAGCAGTTCTGGGGCTGGAGATTTAGCTCAGTGGTTCCACGGCCTGCCTCGCAAGCGCAAGGACCCGAGTTCAATCCCTGGTACAAAAAAAAGAAAAGAAAGCAGTTCTATGAGGGAAATTCATAGTAATAATTGCCCATATTAGGAAAACAGAGCTCAAATAAACAATCTAATGCTGAACCTTAAGCTCCTAGAAAAAGAAGAGCAAGACAAACCCAAAGCTCATACAAGGAAGGAAATTATACAGATCACAGCAGAAATCAATGCAATGGAGACTAAGAGAATGATACAAAAAAATTAACAAATCAGAGTTGGTTTTTTGAAAAATGAATTAAATCGATAAACCCTTAGCCAACCTTACCAAAAAAAGGAGAGAAAACGCTCAAATTCACACAATTAGGAACGAAAAAGGTGAAGTCAATCAGATCCAGCAGAAATCCAGAGGATCATCAATACCTATTTCAAGAATCTGTATTCTAATAAAATGGAAAACACAGAAGAAATGCAGATTCCTAGATACATATGAATTACCAAAGTTGAATGAAGAAGATATAAAAAGTCTAAACACCCCAATTACAATCAGTGAAATTGAAAATGTAGTTAAAACTTTACCAACAAAGAAAAGCCCAGGTCCTGATGGCTTCACTGCTGAATTCTACAAGACATTTAGAGAAGATCTACTGCCACTACTCTTTAAACTCTTCAATGAAATTGAAAGGGAAGCAATATTTCTAAACTCATTCCTGGAAGCAAGTGTTACTTTGATTCCAAAACCAGGGAAAGACCCAACCAAAAAAGAGAACTACAGGCCAATCACCCTAACGAACACAGATGCAAAAATCCTCAACAAGATACTGGCAAACAGACTACAGAGGGTCATCAAGAAGATCATACACCCTGACCAAGTCAGATTTATCCCAGGGATGCAAGGATGGTTCAACATACGTAAATCAATAAATGTAATACACTATATTAACAAACTCAAGGACAAAAATCATATGATCATCTCAATAGATGCAGAAAAAGCATTCGATAAAATCCAACACTCATTCATGATAAAAACCCTACAGAAAATTGGAATAGATGGTCTCTATCTCAAGCTAATAAAGGCTATCTATGAAAAACCAACAGCCAACATCATACTAATGGTCAGAAACTGAAAACCTTCACGTGAAAATCAGGAACAAGACAAGGATGTCCACTATCACCACTCCTGGAAACATTAGCCACAGCTATTAGGCAAGAGAAAGAAATAAAAGGAATAAAAAGAGGAAAGGTAGAAGTTAAACTGTTATTATTTGCTGACGATATGATACTTTATAAACAAGACCCAAAAAATTCTGCCAAAAGACTTCTAGACTTAATTGACAGATTCAACAGAGTAGCTGGATACAAGGTCAACACTCAAGAATCAATAGCCTTCTTGTACACAAATAACAGACTCACTGAGAAAGAAATTAAGGAAACAATTCCTTTCACAATAGCATCCAAAAAAATGAAATATCTAGGAATCAATCTAACAAAGGAGACAAAAGACCTCTACACTGAAAACTACAGAACTTTGAAAAAAAGAGATCAAAGAGGATGTAAGAAAATGGAAAGACATCCCTTGCTCATGGGTAGGAAGAATCAACACAGTGAAAATGGCCATACTTCCAAAACTGCTATACAGATTCAATGTAATCCTGATAGAAATCCCAACAATATATTTCACAGATCTAGAGAAAACAAGCCAAAAATTCATTTGGAACCATAGGAGACCTAGAATAGCAAAAGCAATTCTTGGCAACAGACACAATAGGGAGTATCACAATTCCCAACTTGAAATTATACTACAAAGTCACTGTGATAAAATCAGCATGGTATTGGCAAAGAAACAGACCCAAGGATCAGTGGAATAGATTAGAAAATACAGAACAACTCCAGACATACTCAGCTACATCATCTTTGACAAAAGAGCCAACCATAATCACTGGAGAAAAGATAGCCTCTTTAATAAATGGTGTTGGGAAAACTGGATTTCAACCTGCCAAAGATTAAAAGTGGACCCCTATCTTTCACCAAGCACTAAACTAAAATCTAAGTGGATTAAATATCTAAATATTAAAGCAGAAACACTAAACTTACTGGAAGTTAAGTTAAGTAGAACTCTCCAAGACATTGGCGTAGGAAAAGATTTCATGAACAAATCCTCAGTAGCATGGGAACTAGCACAAAGAATCAACAACTGGGATCTCATGTTATTAAAAAGCTTCTGCACTGCAAGAAAAACTACCAACAGAGCTAACAGACAGCCTACAATGAGGGAAAAAATTTTTATCAGCTGTTTCTCAAACAAAGGTCTACTATCTAGAATATATAAAGAACTGAAAAAAGTCAGACCCCTCCAAATATAAAAACCCAATTCAAAAATGGGCATCTGAAATGAACAGACATTTCTCAGACAAAGAAGTAAAAGCAGCAAATAAATATATGAAAAAATGTTCACCATCACTGGTCATTCGAGAGATTCAAATGAAAACAACACTGAGATTCCACCTCACTCCAGGAAGAATGGCTGCTATCAAGAAATCAACCAATAACAAATGTTGGCAGGGTTGTGGGGAGAAAGGAACCCTTCTCCATTGTTGTTGGGAGTGCAGACTGGTGCAACCACTGTGGAAATCAATATGGAGATACCTCAGAAAACTAGGATTAGAGGTCTCATTTGACCTAGTTATCCCTCTGCTGGGTATCTTTCCAAAAGAATTAAAAGAATCATACCACAGTGATATATCCACACCCATGTTTATTGCGGCACAGTTTGTAGTAGCTAAAACTTGGAAGCAGCCCAAATGTCCATCAACTGGAGACTGTATAAAGAAAATGTGGTTTTTCTACAAAATGGAATACTATTCAGCCACAAAGAATAAGGAACTAGAGACATTTATAGCTAAATGGATGCACATTGAGGCCATACTCTTCAGTGAAATAAATAGGACACACGTGTAAATACAGAATAGTTTCTCTGGTGCGAAAATACTAAAAGTGCAAATAAGGTTCAAATGGTATATTTGATAATGTGAAATAGGAAGAAACGGTATAAAGGAGTTGGGCAAGTGGGAAGGGTAGGGGAAAGGAAAGAAGGAAAAAGAAAAAATATGAGAAAAGGAAAAAATGGAAACAAAGTCTCTGTAAATAGGAAAGGGTGGAGGGAGTGAAGGGAAATGGGGAAAAAAATAAGAACTTTGATACATCATGTATAGGTACAAGATCCCAACGATGAATGTAACTGTATTTTATACCTAAAATGTACCAAAAACTTAATGAAAATAAAATAAAATTAAGTTTAAAAAGAAGACAATGACGCCAAAGACCAACTATTCAGACAACTTAAATACAACAGAACATGAGAAACAGGTCCAACAGCTGCTGGGTGATGCAAAGAAGACTAATCTAAGAGCAACTAGAAAAAGTTAAAAAGCAGAAAACAGCACATATGGCATAAAACACTGTTCACAGAAACAATGGCAGAAAACTTCCCAAATATAACATAAGAAATAAACATACAGATAAGTGAGGCATACAGAACCTCAAATAGGTACAACCAAAAGAGAACCTCTCTGCACTACATTATATTCAAAGTACCAGAAGCTCATCACAGGGACAAAAATCTCAAAAGCTATTAGAAAAAGGCAATAAATCACATATAAACGTAAACTCATTAGAATTACAGCTCACTTCCCTATACAAACCTGAAAGGCTAGGAGGGCTTTGAGTGAAGTGTTCCAAGCCCTAAAAGATGACAACTTCCAACTCCTATGTATGTATCCTGCAAAACTTTTCTTCAAAATTAATGGACAAATAAGGTATTTCCATGAGAAGGAGCGCCTCAAGAAATTCATGACAAACAAAACACATTACAAAAAATTGTCAGCCAACAATGTCAATAAGTCAAAAAGAATGAATATACTTGGAGGATGAGCAGCTAAGCAAATGGAAAAAAAGAAAAAGAGGAAATCAGCCAAAGGAAAATAATTCAAAGACAGGAATAACCAATAATTGTCAGTACTAACTCTCAAAGTTAAGGGTCTCAATTCCCCAATCAAAAGGCACAAACTGGCAGGATGGATCACAAAGCAAAATCCAACAATACACAGTATACAAGAAACACATTTAATTCAAAAAGAAACTCACAGATTAAAAATCAAAGGTTGGAAAACAATATTTCATGCAACAGGAACCCAGAAAAATGCAGAAGTAGCTATCCTAATTTCAGACAAAGTAGATTTCAAGCCAAGACTGATTAGAAGGCACAAAGAAGGTCACTACGTACTAGTTAAGGGAACAATTCAACAGGAAAAGAGTTATAAACGTATATGCACAAAATACCAGCAAACTCAATGTCATAAGACAAACACTAGTGGACATGAATAATCAGATAAACACCAATACAATTTCAATGGGGAACCTCAATACCCCACTGTCACCAACAGACAGATCAACTAGACAAAACGTCAACAAAGAAATATCAGAGTTGAAACAGATCTTCAAACAAATGTACTTAACAGGTATCTACAGAGTGTGACATCCAACAATAGAATACACAATGCTCTCAGCAGCACATGGTACTTTCTCCAAAACAGATCACATACTAACCCATAAAGCATGCTTAAGTAAATGTAAAAAGCACAATTATCCCATCCACATTATCAGATCATAGTGCAATGAAACTAGAAAGCGATGGCAAAAGACACCACAAAAACTGTACAATCGGATGAAAATCAAGTAATGTCCTCTTGAATAATCAGTGGGTCACAGATGAAATGAAAGAAGAAATCAGACAGGGCCAGGGATTTAGCTCAGTGGCGCCATCACCGCCTGCCTTGCAAACGCAAGGTCCCAAATTCAATCCCTGCTACCAAAAAAAAGGGGGGGGGGGATTGAGCTCAGTGGTTCCGCTGCCTGCCTAGCAAGCGTTAAGGTCCCAAGTTCCATCTCTGGTACCCCCCAAAAAAAGATATCAGACAATTCAAACAATCAAACAATAATGCCAATATGATATATTGGAATCTACGCGACACAATGAAAGTAGTCCTAAAAGGGAAATTTACAGCAATGAATTCCCACATCAGAAAAAACAGCAAGGTCAAATAAATAACCTAATGATGCACCTCAAGGTCCTAGTAAAACAAGAATAATTCAAATTCAAAGCTAGTATGAGGAAAGAAATTATGAAAATCAGAGCACAAACTAATGAGATTGAGACTAAAAAGACAATACAAAGAATCAATGAATTAAAGAGCTGGTTCTCTGCAAGATTAAACAAAACAGACAATATTACCAAAGTAAGGAAAAAAAGACTCAAATTCATATTTCTACAAGAACTTTAGAGAGGATGTAACACCAATATTCTTCAAATATTTTAATGAAACAGAAAGGGAAACAGTACTCCCAAAGTCATTCTTGGAAGCAAGCATTACCCTGAAAGGACCTAACCAAAAATAGAGAACTACAGGCCAATGTCTTAAATAAACATAGATGTAAAAATCCTCAAAAAGCCGTTGGTATAGTGGTGAGCATAGCTGTCTTTCAGAAATCCTCAATAAGATACTGGCAAACAGAACGGAGCAAATCATCAAACAGATCACACACTAAGACCAAGTAATCTTCATTCCTGGGGTGCTGGGATGGTTCCACATATGTAAATCAATACATGTAATTCACTACATAAACAAAATGACAAAAATCACATGATGCTCTCATACACAAAGAAAAAGCATTTGACAAAATCCAACATCTGTTCATTATGAAAACCCTTAAGAAAATAGGTATAAAAGGATGTTATCTTGGGCCAGGGATTTAGCTCAGTCACGCTGCACCTGCCTCGCAAGGGCAAGGTTCTGACCTGGATCCCTGGAATAAAAGTTTTTTTTAAAAGGATGTTGTCTAAATCTGATAGAAGTCATCTATGACAAGCCAACATCCTGCTATATAGAGAGAAGCTTACAGCTTTCCCTTAAAATCTAGAACAAGACAAGGATACCTGCTAACATCACAACTGTTTAATATACTTCTCAAAACACTAGGCAGATTCATTACACAAGAGAAAGAAATAAAAGGGATATGGATTGGAAAGGAAGAAGTTAAATTACCATTATTTGTAGATGACATAATTTTCTACACAAAGAACCCAAAAGCTCCACCAAAAGACTCTCAAAATTAATAACCAAATTCAGTAACATGGCAGATTATAAAAACAATACTCAAAAATCTATAGCATTCCTGTACATTGACAACTAACTCATAGACAGAGAAATTAGGAAAGCACCACCTTCCACAATAACATCAAGAAAAAATTAAATACTTAGGATTAACCTAAGCAAGGAAATGAAAGACCTCTACAATGAAAACTACAGAACTCTGAAAAACAAGATAGAGGAGGATATCAGAAAATGGAAGATATCCCCTATTTCTGAATAGCCAGAACCAATATAGTCAAAATGGCTATACTTCCAAAACTTTTATACAGATTTAACACAATCCCAATCAAAATACCAATAGCATTACTCACAGAACAAGAGAAAGCAATCCTAAAATTCATATGGAACCAGAACAGATCTAGAATAGCAAAGGCAATTCTGGGCAACAAGGGCAAGTCAGAGGGCATCACAATCTTGAACTTCAAATTAGACTACAAAGCTACACTGATAAAAACGGTATTGGCAAAAAATATAAGACTAGTGAATCAATGGAACAGGTCAGACCATGCAGGAACAACTCCAGCTGCACTCAGCTATGTTATCCTTGACAAAGGGGACAAACAGTTTTAACTAGTGGAAAGGTAGTCTCTTTAAAATGGTTCTGGAAAACAGGCTATCTACATGCCAAAGATCGAAACTACAACCATATTTCTCACCATGCACTAAAACTAAAATTAAAAAGAAAATGGATCAGAGTTCTAAATATTAAAATAGAAACAATCTGCCAAAAGATAAAATAGGTAAGACTCTTGAAGATATGGGTGTAAGCAAAGACTTTCTGAACAGAATCATGGTTGCACAAGAAATAATACCAAGAATTATCAAATTAAGAAGCTTCTGTGGGTTGACCTTTTATTCAGCTACTCTACTGAATTTGGTTTTTAAGTCTAGAAGACTTTTGGTGGAGTTCTTGGGGTCTTCTATATACAGTACCATGTCATCTGCAAATAATGACAATTTAACTTGTTTCCTATCTTTATTCCTTTTATTTCTTTCTCTTGTCTAATTGCTGTGGCTGTTTCCAAAACTATATTGAACA
>NW_004624771.1:7629542-7662574 GCF_000247695.1 Heterocephalus glaber
TGTGAAATAGGAAGAAAAGGTCCAAAGGGGAAGGGGAAGTGGGAGGGGTTGGGAAAAGGAAAGAAGGGAATGGAATTAATATGAGAAAAGGAAAAAATGGAAACAAAGTCTTTGTAAACAGGGAGGGTTGGAGGATTGAAGGGAGGGCAGGGGAATGGGGAAAAAATAAGAACCAAGATATAGCATGTAAAGATACAAATTTCCAATGATGAATGTCATATTGTATACTTAAAATGTACCAATAAAATTAAATTTTTTAAAATGGGAAAAAAAATAGAAGCTTCACCACAGCAACGCTAACCACAAACAGAGTAGTGGTATAGGTGGTATAGGTGTCAGAGACAACCTACAAAATGAGAAAAAAATTTTTGCAAGCAACTCCTCTCAGTACTAATATGCAGAATATACAAAGTACTCAAAAAAATTAGATCCCCCCCAAATTAAAAGACTCAATCAAATAACAGTCATGTGAAATAGACACTTCTCAGAGCAAGAAGTATAAACTAACAATAAATACATGAAAAATTTTTCAACATCGCTAGCCACTGAGAAAAGCAAATTTAAACAACTCTGAGATTCCATTTTACTACAAAAAGAATAGCTGTCAAAAAGAAATCAACCAATAAAAAATGCTGAAGAGGCTGCAAGGTAAAAGGAACCCCCTTCTTCATTACTGGAGTGTAAACTGATACGACTATGGAAATCTGTATAGAGATTCCAAAAAACATTAAAACTGGAAATTGCATTTGATTCAGCTATTCCTTTTCTAGATATCTATCTTCCCAAAAGATTTAAAGACATCAGGACTGGGGATTTAGCTCAGTGGTTCTGCCACTTGCCTCTCAAGCACAAGGACCCGAGTTCAAACTCCAGTACCAAAAAAAAGAAAAAAAGATTTGAAGACATCATACCACAATGAAGTATGCATACCAGTGTTTATACCAGCATAATTCATGATAGCTAAAGCTTAAAAGGAGCCTATATATCTATCAACAGATGAATGGATAAAGAAAATGTATTTATACACAATGGAGTATTATTCTGCCATAAAAAATTATAAATTTGAGTTATTTGTATAAAAATGGATGCATCTTGAAACCACAATGTTAAGTGATGTAAATCAGGCAGACAAGCTTAAATATCTCTTACAGGGGAAATTCAATATATAAATAAGGTCAAAAATAAAAGACAGGGGCAGGGATGTAACTCAGCACTGCTGCACCTGCCTGGCAAGCACAAGGTCCTGAGTTCAATCCCCAGTACTGAAAAAAATATAAAAGACGGACAACAGGGAAAAAGTCAGAGAAAAAAAGTTATTGTAATCCAGCATGAACAATATATCTAAAAGTGTGCCTTGATTTAATATAACTGTCTTTTGTGTTTTATATGTTTTTTGGCCCATTAGTCTGGCTGTTAATCTGTATGTATGATAATTAACTTAATAAGAATTTTTAAGACATACAAATAAATCAATGCTGGCAAATAAAAAGGGGAAGGGGGTGCTGGGAAGTAAAAGGAACTGAGATGTGTTATGTATGTGTACCAAGATCCCACAATGAATATAATCATTATGTACTACAAACATGTACTAATAAAAAAAATTTTTTAACTATATGGTCTTTTACATTATCATCTGCCACCTCCATAGGCTATCAGTATAAAAACTATCTGAAATACAAATATCACTTGTTTACATGTTCATTATGTTAATGGAAAGCTGAAATTTAAAAATTCAGTGAAAGTGCACTGTAAGGTCTAAAGCAGTTGCCAACCATGAATTATTATTATAATTACTACTATCATTAAGGAAAATTTCTGCCTTCCATAAAGTAACTTTTTAACTCAAAATACAGCTTTACTAAACTTTACTAAACTTTAACCCCTAACAAATACCACAAATACAGCATCTCTTTTGTTTTACTTAACTATAGAAAAAAGTGAGAAAACTAAATGTTTTATTAATGTCCTACAAGAGGAACTTTTTTTAACCTTTACCTTTAGCCCAGCAAAGTAAAAGGAGTTCTGATACTTCTAAGAAGACTACAGATTAAACTTGGGAAGGAAAGGGACATCTGATTGTCAGTTAAAATTGTTAATTAAAAAAATATTGTCAATTTAAAAATAGTCTCCTACTAGATTAAATTTTGTTTTTAAAATGAAAAATGACACCATGACTAAAGAAGATAAACAGAACTGCAAAGAAGAAAATCTGTAATTCAATCACATTTTTCACGACAGTACACAAAACACTAAAACTAAATGACTTTGTTAAAATCTTAATCCCAGTCAGTCTCATCCTTAAGAGACAAAAACAAACACCTAGTTTGGAACGTCTCCTATTTTAAGAGTAAATGAGCTTTTCCTCTTCTTACCGAAGAGATCAAGTAGAGAAAGATGCACAGACGTTCTTCACCGTGCACAGTAGTGTGGAATCATAAAATCTATACAAAAGCTGAAGCTGTGCAAGGTGGCTGTAGCAATGGAAAAAATTATGATTGTTCTGTGACCTTTAAAAGTTTTTTTAAAACTCTTATCATTCATGAATGTATAGGGAAATAAAAAAAGTAAAACCATTATTTATTTAGTATAGCACTTTGTCACTGAAAGCACTTAGCAACATTAAAAATTATTTTGCTTTTTTGAAAAATTATCAGAATAGTTTGAACAGTGTTTGCTGCTTTCTCATATAATTGCCAATATGGAGTATCTTTTCCATGCCTTATAACAAACTGTTATATACCTTTCCTAAGTTTGGATCAGCTTCCAAAATTTCTTCCTTTGCATTTTCCATGTTGTGAAATAGCTTCAAGAGTTCCTTTACAATGTAAAGTTTTTGCCAGAGTCATGTCTTCCGAAACATTGATCTTTTTAACTAGCACTTTTCTTATTTATGTGGAAAATTCTTCCCTAAGCGCCTCTGACTTCCCTGAGCTCCTCATATATAGAATCAACTGAGTAGCAGCAGTGTGAATACTCCCATAGTTTCCTATTTGTTCTGTTACTCCATATATGTGTTATTCATACCTTGAAAAGTTATTTCTACAGGGAAACAGAATTTTGCTATACTCCATACATACTATTCACTGTTGCCTCCTGCCATGATGGTTGAATATTTCCAATTGCATGCTTTATATCACATTACTTCCAATTCACAATTTAGAGATCAAAAACTGCTGGGGATTTATTTAGCTCAGTGGTTCCACTACCTGCTTCGCAAGCACAAGGCCCCAAGTTCGATCCCTGGTACCAAAAAAAAAGAGAAGAGGTTTATTTAAGGGCTGGGGATTTAGCTCAGTGGTTTCACCGCCTGCTTCGCAAGCACAAGGCCCCAAGTTCAATACCCAGTACAAAAAAAAACTTGTCTGTACTGAAGCACAGAGAATTGAATAACTTGCCCAAGGTCACTATAGAGCCAGGACTCAAATCCAGATGAGGGCACTCAATAGGTTAGTTTTGATCTTCAAATTTTCACTCTACAATCTTTAGTGCCATCATTAAGCCTCATTGTTTTTTTCCACATAACAGGGATGGAACTCAGGACCTTGAGCTTGCTAGCCAGGTGCGGTGCCACTGAGCTACATCCCCAGCCCATCACTGAACCTCTTACCAATCCAGTTATTTAAATACAGGATGACCAAAAATTACATATTTTTTTCATTAATTGTTATAAGGTAATATAACAGGAAATAACAGAAATGACAATTTTATCAAATTTATTCAATACAAGAATCGACTGGTTGAAACGACACCTGCCTTAGTGACACTCAGGATAGTCACTATATAAACATATATACTGTCCAAGTAACACTCAAGGTAAACTGTTAATGGAAATGCAGTTAATGGAAAGCAGTCTCTGCTAGGATTTATACCTATCACCTCGTGAGATCTAAACACTGGTTACTCCTTTCTTCTTCATTCAGCAGGCAGGAAATTTTATTTGTTCCCTGAGCTAGTCAGCTTTGTTCTACTAAAACAGATTGCCTGAGATAACCTAGTAAGAGAAAGCGTTTATTTGGGCTCACAGTTTCAGAAGTTTTGGTCCATGGTCACTAGGCCCTGTGGAAAAACACATCATGGCAAGAGAGCATCCAGAAGAAGCCTATTCACATCATGCTAACCTGAAAGCAGAGAGAGACAGAAAGGGGCTGGGTCCCAGTAACCCCTTCAAGGGCATACCCCACTGACTTAAGTTCCTCCCTAGGCCCCCCACCTCTTAAAGTTTCCACCAACAGCACCACAGGCTGCTGACCAAGCCTGTAATACATAGGCCTTGGGAGACCACAGCATTCCCCAAAGATATCCTAGAACATTAGGACTAATTACTAGGAAAACAATTTAAAATAGATACCTAGAATAACCTTAAATCTCCTACCCATGCACAAAAATTATTCTACAAAAAGGTTATAAAAGATAATATTTTAGGTCAATTTTTTTTAATATCAACCAATAACTTCAAAAGCATACGACTATCTTGTATGTCATACTTGGCCAACAATGTTCCCATTAACTCCCGGATTATTGTGGGTCAAAATCTGAAGTGTCTAACCATCAGTCAAATATGAGTACTTTTACTAATTCTCTTCAAAAAGCAAATGAACAGGGGTTGGGGATTTTAGCTCAGTCGTTCTGCTGCCTACCTCAAAAGTGCAAGGTCCCAAGTTCGATCCCCAGTACCAAAAAGAAAAAAAAAAAGCAAATGAACAGGGCTGGGGATTTAGCTCAGTGGTTCCAGTGCAAGGTCCTGAGTTTGATCCCTGCTACAAAAAAAAAAAAAAAAAAAAAAAAAAGGGGGAACTTAACTGTAGTCAAATTAAATATAAAATAATTATAATAATCAAACTAGTAAATTTAAAATCTAACATGGTGAATGCTAAAATCATTTAGCAAATCAATTGTTCTGCTTTTCCATTCAATAAGTAGTACGTGAAATCTGGTTAGTGATACATTTTCTGGGCTTTTGCATGTACCAGGCACATCCATCAAAATTAATAAAAGCCAAATTACAAATATTTTTATAAATGAATATATTTGCAAATACATTTTTAAAACATAAAAAATCATAAAGAAAAGTATTTTCTCTCTATAATGTCAGCTGGTTAACTAAAGTCCATTTTCTCCTTCATAAGATAATTCAAATGTGGTCAAGTTGAACCAAACATTAACCAAAAATGATAAATTCAATTTTATGAGAAACTTTACAGGATAAGCAAGTTAATTTTTTGATAAAATAAGAATATCAGTACCGGGGATTTAGCTCTGTGTTTCTGCCACCTGCTTCACAAGCGCAAGGACCAGAGTTCGATCCCCGGTACCAAAAAAAAAGAATACTAGTGATTCCACTTGGAGTTTCTGCTTCTGTTTCTTTCAATTTTCACTTCACTTATTTTTTTCTTTTATTGACAGTCTACATTTTCTTCTATGGTTACTCATACATGTTTTTTCATTCAGCCCTTTCCTCTAAAGTTTTAACTTCCTTTATGTAGTGGGAAGCATAAAAGGTATCATTTAATGAAGAATGTGATGTTCTGTGAGAGAAAGAGTCAAAAATGACTTCAACTTTTTCAGCCTGAGTAACTGAAAAAGTTAAGTTACATTACAAGAGGAACAAGTTTGGATCAGGTTTGAAAATTAAGAGTTTAAGCATGATAACTTTGAGATCCCAAAAGAAGATATGAAGTTCTTATATATATATATGAGTCTGGAGAGCCCAGATCAAAGATAAAAATTAGGAAGCCATTCATTTATAGATATATTTAAATCATGAGACTAGACGAGCTAATCTGAGGAACAAGTATGCTAGTGGAAAGACCACTCAAATGTTTTTGAGAAGTCAAAATGGAATAAAATCTACCACATAAGTAGAAAACTGATATAAAACAGGGATCTAGAGTAGCAAGAGGGAATGCAGAAGATATGGGTACTGATAAGAAAGACTGGTAGGAAAGGTGATGGAATATCTAAAGTTCTATTTCCATTGCTTCTATTGCCGGGGATTTAGCTCAGTGGTTATGCCGCCTGTCTCCATTGCTTCTATTGTTTTAAGAAGAGATTGTTGGGTAACCATAGACATGAAGCTTAAAGAGCAGGAGTGAAATAGTCTAGGATGTTTGAAAAGAAAGTGTAAAATAGTCCAGCCTATCTAGAAAAATGCTAAAGAGGATTTCTTACAAAGCTTAAGTTCCACCTGAGTTTATGGTCATGAACCTAAAATGAAGCCAATCTACATGATTACGTATTTTTTGTTTATTTTGTTGTTATTGTTTGTTTCCCCAGCTGCATTCAGTTACGAGAGTTGGGGGGGGGGGGACAAAGTTGGATGCGACTGGAGTTAGGAATATGCCAGAATAAGGTGGGAAAGAATTTTGGTAGTGTATTTAAAAAAATAATTTATAAAGATAGATAATGGAATCCAAGCTGGGAAGGAAACAAGAAAAACCTAGGTGAAAACCCTGGGTAAAAGACAGTAAAAACCTGGTAGAGCCTTAGAATATTAGTCTCAGTGGGATCAAAACATCAATGGAATTGAGAAAATAAGAATGAATTAGAGAGATAAGAGATGTTGATCACAGAATAGGATACTTGAAATTGAGATTATGAAGGGAATGCAGTTATTGGCAATAATAGCTCCTAGGGTACGACAATGAAAGCAGGTAGCTGAGGTAGGAAGCAAAATATCTACATAGACATTGAAACTGCCAAAACTCAGCAACTTGCTTTTGCTGAGAAATCAGTAGGAAAGACACCAGGACACTTGGATGCTAACAAATGAAGTTCCTGGTGCTGACACAAGTTGTCTACAACTACCATGACTCTTGGAGTTCTAGTGAATATCAATCTCTAAGTCAACTCCTTCCAGGGACAGCCTGAGCAAAAGAAGTCTAAGAAGGAGGTTTATAGCAATAAATGCCTACATCAAAAATGAAGAAAGGGGCCGGGGATTTAGCTCAGTGGTTTCACTGTCTGCTGCGCAAGCGCAAGGACCGGAGTTTGATCCCTGGTACCAAAAAAAATGAAGAAAGATCTCAAATGAACAAACCAACGTTATACCTCAAGGAAGTAGAAAAACAAATACAAACCAAGCCGCAAAGTACTAGAAGAAAAAAAAAAAAAACAGGGATGAGGAAAAGATAAGCAAAACAATGACTAGAAAAAAAATAACAGAGGTTGACAAAATGAAGAGTTGGGTTTTTTTAAAAGACAAAAACAGTCTTTAGTAGACTAAGAGGTAAAGAAATAAAACTCAAAATCAAAGATGAAAAAGGAGAAAGCACCTTTGATACTTCAGAAATAAAAAGAATTGCAAGATACTATTATTTAAAAAGAAACTATACACCAATATACTGAAGAACCTAGAAAAAAATAGACAAATTCCTGGACACACACAATCTAACAATTTAATCATGAGAAAATAGGAAACATGAACAGACTCATGATGAGTAATGAGAGTGAATCATGGAAGGTCTACCTCATCAACAAAAACTCCAGGATTTTCTATGAGCTGAGCACTACTCTGATTACAAAACTAAACAAGGACACAACAAAAAGGAACACTGCAGGCCAATATCCCTCATAAACGTAGATACAAATACACCCAACAAAGTACTAGTAGACAAATTCAATAGCACATTGGAAAGACCATTTATCATCTTCAAGTGGGATTCATCCCAGGGATACAAGAATGGTTCAACATATGCATATCAATAAATGTGGCAATCACTTTAATAGAAACAAGGACATAAACTATATGTTCATTTCAGTAGATATAGAAAAAGCATTTGATAAAAATCCTCATCTCCTGATAAAAACTCAGCAAGAGCTGGGTATAGTGGCACATGTCTATAATCCCATCACTTGGGAGGCTGAGGTAGGAGGACTGCCTCAAGTTCAAGGCTATCCAGGGCTATACAGTTCAAGGCCAGCCAGACTATGTAGCAAGACCCTGTCTCAAACAAACAAACAAACAAACAAGACCAAAAGAATTCTCAGCAAATTAAGTACAGAAGTAACATATCTCAACACAAGAAAAACTCACAGCTAACATCATACTGAATAGAGAAAAACTGAAAGCTTTCTCTCTAAGATCTGAAACAAAAAAGGTGTCTATTTTCACAACTTTTATTCAACACAGTACTAGAAGTTCTAGCTAGAGTACTTAGGCAAGAAAAAGAAACCAAATACATCCAAATCAGGAAGAAAGTCAAACTCTCTGTATTTGCAGACAATATGATGATATATAGAGAAAACCCTAAAGACTCCACCAAAAAATACTCCAACAAACAAACTGAGTAAAGTTGCAGTATAAAAATCAACATAGAAAAATGAGTTTTCCAGCAAATTACCTGGAAAAGAAATCAAGAAAATAATTCCATTTAGAATAGTTACAAAAATAAATAAGTAAATTTAACCAAGGTAGCAAAAGATCTCTAAAGTTAAAACTACTAACATGTACAGTTTAGGCACAATGAGTCACTTCTGCCAGTATTGGCAGTGACAGAAACCCTCTCAAAATGCAAGTTTCCTGATGCAAGTCAAGGGCCAAACTTACAAGCATGCCTTTAAGAATAGCATTTTCAGGCCTTCTATGTCAATTATTTTCTGCACAGCCCTATTTTAGTAATTACATTGTAAGTAAAGAAAAATTCAATATAAAACAATATCATCTCTGTATAAAATAATATAGATTCCTAGAAGCTCCATTCCATTAAAACAACTGAATCAATCTATATAAAACTTTTATCAGTTAACAAAGAATAGCAATTTCCTATGTTTCAGTGGAATGGAATTATACATCTAAGTAAGCTTATTAAAATATACTAAAAAAATTAATATTTAAAGTACATATAAGACTTTACCTGTAAGATTTACTTTTGTTAATTGCTTCAAGTCCTAAATAAAAATAACATTTTAAATCCTCTATCTTACCTTCAAATAACCCAAAGATCTTTAAAAGAAATGCTGCCATTATAAGAACAATGTATTAGTAGCTAAGCAAAATTTACCAGTAAAATACAATAAATATATCCTATCTAGGGACTTAGTAATTCCTCCGACTCCTTCCACCTCTAAGTCTTTCAGAACAATTAAATGGAAAGGCTTTGGGAAGAATAGCAAGATACCCTGATTCAATTCTTTGTGTTACCTCTCACTAGCTAACTATATTTCCTAGCACGACAAAATAACATGCTTTAGCTCCCACCAAAAGAAATAAAGAAATAAATAATGTAATCCACTTTTCAAAGTTTCCTACTTTAGTATTCAAAGGACTGTGCATGAAACACTTGGAATGGAATAAACATATGGCAAAAGTCATTAAACGGTAGTTACTATTCTTGCCATTATTATGACTGTTAAAAGACTATCTAAAATAAAGTTTTAGTTCCTTTGTTTGGTTTTTGCCAAAAAAAAAAAAAAGTACCAGGAACTCTATCTAAACTAAATTCTATCTATCTGAATTAGATACTAATTCAATTAGATAATATCAGTTGGTGTCCAATCAAGAGAGAGAACAACAATAATATGATCAGGAAAAGTTTACTAAAAAGAACCATCAACTATAACAGAAGGATAATTTTAAAAAAGGAAAAGTATTCCAAGGAAAAGCAACTTGGAAGGTGGGGAAGGGTCCTTTCCCTAAAGGTAATAGTGTTCAAGTCTCCCTGGAAAAGGTATGACTGCAGCTCTGTAGGTGGCAAAGAAGTTTGCCAAACTGTCCAGACAAAGCTGGGGTGCAGGCAGCCAAGACTGGAAGGCAGATAAGAAAATCAAGGCTCCCAGAAATAGCTCACTAGAAAGGGGTGCAGGCCTGGGGCATACAACATCTGTGTCAGGAAGGCTGCAGAAGACCTCACTGAGCCAAAACCAAAGTTATGAGCTCACAGAGGGAATATGCGCATAGCTGAGGAACAGCATGACTTGATGCAAAAACAAAAAACAATCAGCACATTAGAACTGGGAAGACAAACCCCATCTTCCTGCAATGTTGTTCCAGCACCCTCTTCTGTCACAATTGAACACTGTGCTTTGCTATACAAAGGAGAAATGTGTAAAGTTCCATTAGTATAGATCAGCTAAGAGGGTAGATGTGGAACCAAGAGGCAATGAACTGATAATTGGCATATAGAATACAATAAAGATATCCCATCTGTTGTAATTACATAGACCAAGTTACAAATTCAAATCTCTTAAGCTGATAAATTAAGAAATTACTGTTACAGAAGTATACTATAATTAAAAGATTCAGAAAGAGTTCCAATAGAGGTCTGTAGATTGTACCAATGTCAATTTTCTAGTTGTAATATTATACAGTGGTCATGTAAAATGTTACACGGAGCCTGTCTGTACTAGTACTGTAATTTCCAGTGAGTCTAGTTACTTCCAAACTAAAAAAGGTAAAAACAAATGAGCTCTAAGTCACCTAGAACCAATCAACTCATAAAAACATTATAGAAAACAATGTATTTCTCATCACTCATCTAAAAAAGTATGTCTTAAGATATGATGCTGAAAAAGAAACAGTATTACATACACATACCTAATACTTTCACCTCTATTGAGCACCAGCAGAAGCTAGCAATGGAAGATGCTGAAATGTCTGTCCTAATTAATTACAAGATCTAGTGCAAAGTCTGAGAGACAAGACAGAAGTTTCCAATTATCCACTCCACAAAGTATCTGATAATACTAATTGTTCTCTACTAATTGTCACTTAAAATGACTATGAGAGAATGCTGAAATTATTTTTGTTTTCCTAATTTAAAAAACTGCCTTGAAAGAAAAAAAAACCGGGGATAAATAAATAAATTCATTTAATAGCTTTTAAAATATTATGCAGAGTATGGAGTTTTTTATTTTCATAAAAGGGATACAGGAGAAATTATTAGAACATCTAATACCATCTAACACCTGAGTACGCTAAAAGAGTTCATAGATACTAAGAAAACGAAGCATGCATATCAGACTAACATCTACACAGCTAATCAGTGACTTGGGCTTTTTTTAAAAATAAAATTGTAAAAACTTACTAGAGGCAAACATAAGTAATAAATTTAGCAAAAGACCCTCAGAATGGTTAATGGTCAAGAATGGTCAAGAATGGTCAGAATGGTCAAGTCTGATCAACCACTGTGATGAATGCATTTATTTTGTATTACAGACATGTACTAATAAATTCTTTTTCTTTTGCATTAGTTATTAGTACGTATAGTACAAGTTTACATCCCTTGTGGGAAGTTGATAATACATATAATACACTGTCATTCCTTTTTTTATCCCCTTCCCTTCCTTCTCTCCCCCTCCCCCCTTCCCTTGATCCCCTTCCTCTTTTTTGTTTGTAGTACATGATGTTTACATTCCTTGTGTGAAGTTGGTACATGTACATAATACACCTCAATTCCTTTTTTTCATCCCTTACCCTTCCTTCCCTCTCTTCTCCCTCCATCTCATTTCTTAATCTCCTTGCCCTTTGGGAATAATCTTATGTCGCTACTACCACTCATTTCGTTCTAATAAATTTTTGTAGGTTTTTTTTTTGGAAACTGGGGATCGAACTCAGGACCTTGTGCTTGCAAGGCAGGTGGCGGAACCACTGAGCTAAGTCCCTGGCCCTTCTTTCTAATAAAATTTTACAATAGCAACCATCATAAAAAATTTAAAAATAAAAGTACTACATCTTTAAAAATTTTGATCAGCCAAAAAAATTCAAATTCTACCATCCATCAACTTAAGTGATATGAAATCATACTTTAAAAACTGTAAGAATAGGGCCGGGGATTTAGCTCAGTGGTACTGCCACCTGCCTCGCAAGCGCAAGGTACTGAGTTTGATCCCCAGTTCAAAAAAAAAAAAAGTCACAAGGAAAGAGCTCCAGGTAACTGATTTTCCTACTCTTTGGCTAGAAAATCTTTTACTCAAAAAAAAACAGAAGGAAAGGTAACTGTCAATGTTTCTTGCTCTAGATAATCATATTAATTACTTCAATTTCTCATTATATGGTTTTTGCAGCAAGCCAGCAAGTATAAATTAAGGACTGACATAGAAGTTGTTATTTAAATAGACACATCTTTGAATCACTGTGAAAATGATAAAACTGCATGGGGGATCTTAACTCTATTGCTCCACATGGTATAATATATGATCATTGCTTTCCGGTAATGATGTGCTATATTTTTTCTAATGTATACATAATTAATTGTATCCCTCCAAGTTAAAGTGAGATGAAAATGATTCATTAAAATCTTTCCTTTCTAGTAGTGTTGGTTAATAGTGAAAAGTGAGTTGTGAGCTTATAATAAATCTAATCCTTGTTCTCAGCTTGCTGTTATCATTACTTCATTCTGATTACCACAACTGCACAAGACCAAAACCCTGAGAACAGACATAAAGCTCTGAAGCCAAAATCTCTTCTCAATTATCCTTCAACAAGGCTTAAAATTATCACCATCTTAACACTTCTTCTTAGAGAATTGTAGAGATATCCATTTGCTACATACATACAATATACATATATATAACATACAAGTATATATATTTAGAAATATATGGTATGTGTCCTAAGTCATTTCACTACAAAATAAACAGTGATGGTCAACAAAAAATCAACTAGTCAGAAAACTAGTATAGCAAATACTGAAAAATTTCACTTTCCCTTTTCTCACTTGTTGAATATCAAGCATAGTTAACAATCTCCTGAAGGCATCCAAGTAGGTGCTTGATAATACTGCTATTAAAATACACTAGTATTTTAAACAATAAGGCTTTAAAAATCCATAGCTATGTACACAAAATGCCAGAAAACATTTCACTATAGTTCTACATGTGGCGAGACTAAAACCCAGGGAAAGATCAGGACAGACATGACCACTTTTGCTTGGGGAACACCAGAAATGCTTGACCTGATCAACTCTGCACTTGGTTTGACATTTCTCCTGGAGTTTCCCCAACAACTAGGGTAAGACCTTCCTCTCTTCACATATTTCAGATTACAGTCATCCTGCTTTTTCATCTTAATATAATGTTACTTTTTTCTTCTACAAATCAGTTCACTTTTTCCCCAGAGATCAGATTTTAAATCCTTCAACAATCACTTGGATACATAAACATCTGTTCTTAATTTCAAATTGTGCTGAAAAGACACCAAATATTACCAAATCATTTATCTTCTAACTGGTTTAATTTTAAACTTAGTGTAACCCAGATTTAACTGAGTTCAGTCTTTAAGAGTACACACTCATGGGCCAGGGATGTAGCTCAGTAGCACTGCACCTGCCTGCCAAGCGCAAGGTCCTGAGTTTGCTCCCCAGCTCTGCCAAAAAAAAAAAAAAAAAAAAAAAAGAATACACACTCAGGAATCAGTCGACCTTAGTTGAATCCTTGCCCCTTAAGCCTCTGTTTCATCATCTACAAAAATGGGGTAATAATAATAGTATCGTCTTCATGTGTTAAGACAATTAAATTTTCCAGTAGCCACTGAATACTCAGTGCTTGATAAATGTTGGCCATTATTATTACTGTTCTCTATCTTATGTCCAGTTCTTAAAGATTTGTATGTGACAATGAATACGAGTAACTGAGAAAAGGAAAAATACTGGAAGTTATGTTTCATCTCCTCTAAAAATATTTTATTAGGTACAATAATTCATTCTATACTAAAATAAATTTAGCCAAACCTCTAATACAAAATTCTGCATACCTCTTTATTCATTTATCCAAGTTTTTTTCATGGAAACAAAAAGAAAGTATAAACATTTATTCTACTACTAGATGGACTCAATTAATAGTTTTATTACCTCATGCAAGTTACTAAACTGCTGTGCTTCAGTTTCCTCAACTGCAAAACAAAGATAGCATTCCATTTAACCTAGCTATACCCCTTCTAGATATCTTCCAAAAAACGTTAAAGACATCAAATTACAGTGATACTTGATAGCAGCACAATTCATAAAGGCTAAATATTGAAAGCAGCCTATATGTCCATCAACAGATAAATGGATAAAGAAAACATGGTATTTACACACAATGTAGTACTACTCTGCCATAAAAGATAAACTTGAGCTATCTGTAAAAAAACGGATGGACCTTGAGATCATAATGTTAAGTAAAATAAATCAGATACACAAGCTTAAATATCACATAGTTGCTCTTATAAAAGAAATCCAAAATACAGATTTTTTTTTTTTGGTACAGGGATCAAACTCAGGACCTTGCACTTGCAAGGTAGGCGGCAGAACCACTGAGCTAAATCCCCAGCCCTGAGAAATCCAAAATATAAATAAAGAACAAATTAAAATAAAATAGGAAGTAGGGAGATAGATCTTTCCTAAATGGGAAGATGATCAAGAAATGGAGGCAGAGGGTAGGGGAGGAGTGAAAGGGGATGAAAAAAGAATTAAAATGTGCTAAGTTCATCTACCAACTCCACACAAGGAATGTAATCATTATGTACTGAAACATGTACTACTAAAATTTTTTTTAAAAGAAATGCACAAGGCCGGGGATTTAGCTCAGTGGTTCTGGCGCCTGCCTCACAAGCGTAAGGTACTGAGTTCGATCCCCAGGGCCAAAAAAAAGAAAAGAAAAGAGAAGAGAAGAGAAGAGAAGAGAAGAGAAGAGAAGAGAAGAAATGCAGAGAGCCCCCCTATTGGTAAACACATACAGGGTACTAAGGGAAATGAATCCATCCTGCTCTCCTCAGAGTCCCACTGCTAACGCCACCTCAGTTAGCTATAAACTCAAGTGAGCATCAGTTACAACACAAAATATGAAGCAGCCTATAACACTCATTTTTCTCTTTCAACTGGAATGTTAAAAGAAGGGTTAACATTTCAACAAAGATAGTAATATCTACATTTCATTGGTAGAGCAGTATTGAGCACAGAGAAAATGCTAAGGATGAAGTAGTTAATTATGGAGCCCTTTACTGCAAGCACTGTGCTAGATGCTGAGATAAATAACACAGTAACTCCCTACAAAGGAGTTGAGACAGACAACTGCAGTTTAATATTTCAAGGATCAATATATGAGGTATCCCTGAAACTATGAATGCACACAGACATGCTTCTATAATAAAAAAATTTTTGAGCCAGGGATTTAGCTCAGCTGCACAGCACCTGCCTGGAAAGCTCGAGGTCCTGAGTTCAATCTCCAGTCCAGAAAAAAAAATTTTTTTTAAAAAAACAAAATACTAATAATTAGTATTCCATATAGGTAACGGGTATACTGAGGTTCAATGTATTATTGTGCTTTTTTGTATGATGTAATAAAGTTTTAAATGATAAGTTCCAATTTCACCTACAGAAGACAGACCTAAACATATGATTTGAAGGATTTTCTTTAAACAACATCTTTATACTATACACTAACTTTGTAGACAAGTGTTAAGATGAAGAGTTACTAAGAATTCTCTTGATAAGATTGCCACCTACTGGATCTCTTAAATTCCACAATTTACAGTTTGTAATTTAAATACATTAAATATCACAATTAACATAATAAAATGCAAAAATTTTTTCTCCACAATAGATAAATATGAGTATTTATAACATTTCTCACATCACAGGTAATTCTGTTTGTTAAACCAAAGTACTGTTTGGCCAAAACTCACTAGTCAATGCTGACATCATCTGACAGAGTCAGTGAAAAAAGGAAGCAAAGAAATTTAACCTGAATTTAGTAATTACTGCTGAATATAAGAACCCAGACTTGCAAGTGTTAGACATTATCAACAAAATAGTTATATTAAAATCAAAGTAACATAATTTAGCCATTGTACAATGCATACAAATTTCAAAACAACATAAATACAATAAATATATGAAATTTTACCAATTTTTAAAAACTAAAACTATGTAAAGCAATATAGTAAATGGTTATAAGAAATTAATTTTTAAAACAATGCATGTAAGTGGGTACTTGTATCTTCGAAAATTTCTAATGATAGCAACATGTACAGTACTTTTCCAAAAAGAGGTTTGTTTCAAAAAGAGGTTTGTCGCAAATAACTTAGGCAAAAGTTGAAATACAGTGATAGCTCGGTTGTCCAATTGCTCCAAGCTTGAACTTTCCACTATTCAAACAACAAAGTTGGAAAACAACCTGCTCAGTGTTCATTAACTTTGCTCAATAGTCGAATCAAACATCCGACTTGAAAACACCTGTAAGGGCCAAGTGTGAGTCACGGGGTGTATCTCGCTGCAGACACAAAGGCTGATGCTTCACTGGAGGCACTGCTCTCGCCTAGACATCATACAGTGCTTGTGTTAGTGAGTTCAAACATTCATCAATCACTGTGCTTTTTTTTTTCTGCACTTTTTTTGTGTCCAATATAACCATGGCTCCAAAGAAAGTTAGTGACACCATCAGTAAAGCTAAGAAGAAATATGTGAGAACCACAACAGAGTTAAAGAAATCACTGTGAAATGTGTTAAAGCCCTGGAAAAATGAATTTATAAGTGTAATTTTGGGGTCTCAGAACCAATTATGTGGTTTTCCATTATTTCTTCTGGGAAAAATATTTTCAGTTCTTGAACGTTTTGGTGTTCGAACACAAATCTGGAATGAATCGAGTTTCACTGTAATGTTGTCTGGACAAATGTCTATGCTCTGGGAAAATTATTCAAAAAGTAGTTTAAATGTATGAAAATATTACAAAAGAAACATTATTTTGTACAACTAATATGTACTACTAATTATAATATTTTTTGAAGTAGGTTAAGTGATAATGAAGACAATAATACTAAAGATTAATGGGAAGAATCTGAATATTTTATGAAATATAAAAGTAGTCAAAAAATAACATCCTAAGTTACTATAAAAATGTATATTTAAATGTATGTCTAAATGTTTAACCAAGTTAGTAAACAAAATATAGTTAAGCACTCTTCCACCTATATTTGTCAATATTTCTATACTCAAATTAATCAAACTTGGAATTCACGGTGTAAAAAATAATTGATTAAAAAAATTGATTAAAAAATAATTGCTTTATTTTCAGGCATAGCTCATTGATAACATACTATTTAATCATAAAACTCTAATATTTAAAAATAATATTTATGGACCGGGGATTTAGCTCAGTGGTTCCACTGCCTGCCTCGCAAGTGCAAGGTCCCAAGTTTGATCCCCAGTACCAAAAGAAAAATTAAAAAATAAAAATAATATGTCTTTAAAACTAAATTATTCAAACCAACACCTAATACTTACTTCATTGCATGTGTTACCACAGACTTATTAAATTGAAAGCTGGGTGTTAGTGTTTTTTGTTTGTTTTTGCTATGTCAGAAAGGAAATGCACAAGAAATGTCAAAAGGACACAGGGTTTGAAAGTGCACCCACTAGCTAATTTTCAGGTATCTGACTGCCAAAATAACTAAGTACTATAGTAAATTATAAATCACTGAGAAAAATATGAAATTCAAGAGTCTATAACCAATAATAAGTAGGTAACTTGTGGGAGAGAAAGGAAAGCTCTTCTTCACATCAGAATGCCAAGGACTGACTGGCAAGGAAGAGAGAGTGCAAGCAGTAGAAAGTTATCATTTTGTGGTCACCATAATAAAGTAGAATCAGATAAGACTCATGAATGAAACCTAAGTCGAGGAGGAAATTTTGATGAGAAGCAATATATTTTGTAGTCTTAAAAGTATTTCCCCTCAGGTCACTTACTAGATTCAAGAAAAAAAGTAAACAGTGAAGGAATCAGACATTTTTCAGGGTTTTCAAAATTAGTATCACCATTTGGACCAGGGATTTAGCTCAGTGGTTTCGTTGCTTGCTGTGCAAGCGCAAGGACCTGAGTTCAATCTCTGGTACCAAAAAAAATTAGTATCACCAGCAAGGGACAGATGACGATCAAGCATCTTCAGAAGTGCTATCTTGGAAAGTATACAATATTACCCACAGAGTAACCCACAATCTGAATCTAACCATGAGGAAATACTGGACAAACATGAAATGAACAATGTTATATAAAAAAAGAGGGGAAAGAAATATGTTTTTTATTATATTTCTTGTCTTAAAAGACAGAGAAAGGCTATGGAAATGTCCCAAATTAAAGAAAGCTAAAGGCACATGGCAACTAAATACAGTATCTGATGATAGGATAAATTCTAAACTGGAGGAAGAAAAGGGATATTATTGGATTAACTGACAAAATTGGCAGACAGAGTAGATTTAAGAAAAAGTAGAGTTCAGTGAATTTAGTAAATACGAAACTCACTGAAGTTGATAAGGATACTATGTAAGTGATTCCTCATTATTAGAAAATGCACATTGAGGTATTTAGGGGTATATTAGGGGCCTACTGTATGTAACATATTCTTAAACTGTTCAGAAAAACGTGTGTGTGTGTGTGTGTGTGTGTAGGTAAGAAGGGGGAGCACAAAGCAAATGAGGAACAAAATTACCAGTAAGTAAATTTTATTAAAAAGTATACAAGTAGTCTCAATAGGTACTACTTTTATTTTAACTTTTAACTTTGAAATTACTTCCAAATTTGAAAAAGTAAAACAGATATATCTAATGCTAGCCAATATTTTAATTAAAAAGTTGGTATATAAATCTAATCACATTCTTTTAGGACTAGGATATTCAACATCAAGAGTACTTTTTCTCTCCAACTACTTATTTTTATCGATTTTAAGACTCAACACTATTTATTATACAACTAAGAAAAAGAAAGGTGACAACTATAACATCATCACCAGGCACAGTGGTGCACACACCTAATCCCAGCTACCAGGAGGCTGAGGCAGGGGGATTACAACTTGAGGCTATAACTGGATAACTTAGTGAAACCCTGCATCAAAATAAAAATTTTAAATGCTGAGGATGTAGCTTAGCACTAGAGCACTTGCCTAACATGCACAAGGCTCAGGTTGCAACCTGAAGTAACACACACACACATACACACACACACACACACACACACACACACACACACACTTGTATTTATATATTTTTTAAATATGTCCTCAAAATAAGGGAAGCTGAGTCAAAAAGGAGCCTGAGGCATGAGTCCTGCCTGGGCAACTTAGCAAGACACTATCTCAAAACAAAAATCAAAAAGGGTTAGGGATGTACCTCAAGTGGTACACCACCCCTAAACTTACTCCCCGTACAGATTTTTTTAAGTATATTTTTAAGATTTTAAAACTCCAGAAACTAAAATGAAATATAAACTAAATGTAAATAAGAGACAGCAGGAAAAAGAGCTGTGAACAAAAATTTGAAGCTGTTGTTACTTAAAAGCTAAGTCATTTCATGTTTATTTCCCCCATCAACTGAAATTTGTAGTGAATCTGCTACATTTAACTTAAAGTGGAGACTGCATTGTTATTCTCATCCTTATTTTTAACTGGATAAACTGAACTGGTGAAAAGCCACAATGGGTAAGGGGGGGGTGGGGTTCAATTATACACCTTTTGAAACAGGTCAATACAAGTTTTTAGTAGCATTTAGGAGACAGCTGCTTACCTTTCAATAGCTAATTCTTTGTTAGAAAGTTGTTGCACTGTGATCACAACCTTCTTCTCTATTCCTTGTTTTAATTTGAAATAAAATTTATCTCTATCCTTAGGCACAGGACTGAAATATTCAAAAAGAGCAAGAATTATCAATATAATCTGATTAAATAAATGATACAATAAAATGATTAATCTCTTCCAAGCTTAGAACAGGACAACAAATTATATATGCAACAATATTCCAATTCTCTTTTTTTTTTTTTTGGTACCAGGGATTGAACTTGGGACCTTGCCCTTGTGAGGCAGACAGTAGAACCACTGAGCTAAACCCCAGGCCTTACATTCCAATTCTTAAGATGTACTAAACTCTCACTTTGCCATAGGTAGCAAACTATGAATTTTGTAGTCAGCAACACAGAATTTCTATTAATTTTTAATTTGGACTTACAAAAGCCATATATTTTATCTCAAAACCAAGATCTGAAATGATGCCAATAATACAAGTTTTATTTCATTTTCAAGGTTCACTTCATTTTTTTTTTAATGACTATCACATTTCTCATTTACCTGGTTGAGTAGTCATGAGTACCCATAAAATAAGGAAACTCAAGGCAAAAACAGAGAGAATTAAATCTTACTTTTAGACACCTAAAACTTGAGGCAAATGTGATAAATCTAAGTAAATATAAATCAGATGTAATGAGATACAGGTTATGGCAAATTAATCAAATCCAAATTAAGTGAAACTGAGTATTCTTGCAATGAATTAGTTCATCAAAACAAGTATCTAAAATATGAATTGTTAGGGCCGAGGATTTAGCTCAGTGGTTCCACCTCCTGCCTCACGAGCGCAAGGACCCGAGTTCGATCCCTGGTACCAATAAATAATAAATAAATAAATAATGAATTGTCATATTTGAAAAGGAAAATTACCTTGAGCAACTTATGACCCATGAAATTCAATTTCTACACACACTTGGTAGAAAAATGGATGCACCTTGAGATCATGATTTAAGTGAAGTCAGAGCACAAACTTAAATTATCACATGGCTTCTCTTACATGAGAAACCTGAAGTACTGTAGATGTAAAGAGCAAAATAAAAGACAGACAATGGGAAACAGAGAGATAGATCTTTTCCAAATGGGAAGGGAATCTAGAGACAGACGGAAAGGGGAAGGGAAGGGAAGGAAAGGGGAAAGAAAAAGAATTAAGGTATGTTACGTACATGCACCAACTTCCCACAATGAATGTAATTGTTATGTACTGCAAACATGTACCAGTTTTTTTAAAAAAGCCTACCTAGCAATATTGTTAAATGAAAGGCACATTTAAAGAATACAGGTAACAATATAACTGCCTTCTACTGTCTATTTCTAAACTGGGAAAAAATTTTAAATGTATAATAAAAAATGATTGATTAAATGATGCTCAAGCCATATAATATACTATCAGTAACTATTAGCAATGATTTTGAGTACGCACATTTTTACAAATTCTTACATCATAAAGAAAAAAAACTGTAACTACAATTATGCAAAATGACCTCTAGAAATAAACAAAGAATAAATTAAATGTTAAAAGTGATTATCTATAGCTGGCAAGATTACAGTTTATTCTATTTTCATTATTTTACTAAATTTTCTATAATAAATAGAAGCGTTTTATTTTATAGTAATTTTCTTTTCTATAACACATTAATAACACAAGTAATGGGTTTCATTGTGACATTTCCATATATGCATGTATGATACATTTTTTAAATCATTAAGAAAATCATCTAAATATCCAAAAGACATGAAAACAGTAAATATTAATTTACCAGCCAAGTATTTTATTACCATTTTAAAGCTTTATGCCAACATTTATCTAATTTCTAGAAATTTTGTATTAGCCAACATTATATTTGAGACACATGCTAATTCTTATTATTTTCAAATAACCTCACCTAAAGTTTCCTTTTCCATCATCTTCTTTTACCTCCAGAGAAACACTGAAGGTAAACACATCACTGTCGGGGGTAGGAATAATCAAGTCCTTAACATCAGACACTTGTCTGGAAGAACGTTTAAATGCCGTACAGAAACTATATAAAATTCTGCTTACCTAAAAGAATAAAAATAGAAATGCCATTAGGCGTAAGTTTTAACTGCATTATGATACCCTATCCATGAATATATCTTTATTAAGGTATATTTACTCTAAGCATCTGACAGTTGTCTAAATACTGCATTTAAAAATTTTCATCACTTATGCCTTAAGAAGGGGTAAGCAATTGTATATGGTAAATATAAGCCACTCTAACTCTAAATTATTACAATGTAAAGACCACTATCCACATGAAGGGATAACATTTCAAGTTCCCTCAAATGGTAAATTAATGTTTAACTTTCTTACATTAATATTAGGACATCACTTCATTTTAAAGAAACTTGAGTTCAAATATGAGATTTGTTTCCAAACTTAAGACAAAATTCTACAGCAAGCACCACCAGTACAAACATTATAAACAGTAAGAAAATTAACATTTAGGAGCTGCAACTAGAATCTGGGCCTCCTAAGAGTGAAAAAAGGAAGGAGGATAAGGCCCACTCAGCAGAGCCAATTAAGCTGACGTCTTTGACTATAATTTAGAACATTTCACATTACAAAATACACAAGAGGCTTGGCCAGAAAAAAATACTGTCAGTACCAGAGGGGATCATTTCATTATTATTGAAAATTTTCTTTGAAGAGGTTCTTAGATAATATCTAAAAAGGCAAGACTGTCTTCAAAAAACCAGAGAGATAGAATATGCACATCATTTGTCAAGAAAAATTTATTCAGTAGATCAAAGAGTACTTTATTATCATAGTTGTTTCTCCCCAGTGTAAACAGGCAGTATCTCTTTGGTGCCAGACACATAAATAGGTTATGCCTCTGTTAGGGGTTAGATATTATTTACTGTTATCAATCAATAATGATTTTTTTACACTTATATACCTTTTTAATGTCCAAACTCCATTTACACACAACACACCATTTGATCCTCCAAAATAATCATATAAAACAGGTCTAACAGGCCTGAGTACAGTAGGGTTTATTAAATTCCAAAATGCTCATAACTAATTAGTTTTGGGTCTGAGTCAAGGGATTTTTAGAGATGGCTTCCTAACATTACTTTGATTGGTTTCCTGCTATCAATGAGTTCCTCTCATAGAACAGTAAATAAGAAAACTAAGTTCAATGAATTTATGTATATGTGCCCAGCTAAAGTATACAACTATGTCAAGTATATTCATATGGAGAAATGTGGCTTCACTAAGAAAGAATTCTTTAAGTCATCTTTCAAATACTCTTGTTCTTTCAACTCTAGCATTTAAACATGGCAATAAAGATGAACTAAGTTCGCAAAAGAAACTATATAGAGGTCTCTAAGCTTCAAAATACACTATAAAACATTGCAATGAATGGGTTCTAAGATCATTACTAAGATGATACTAGCATCCACATCTTCCCAATGAACACTCACAAATAAGGTTTTAGCTCAAGTCTTCAATTTCTTTTCACTTCTCTCAATTTCAGAGGGCTAGATATTGAGCCACAGAATGAAAGCAAATAACAGGTTTTAGCAATAAGCATATATGGTAACATGGTCTGAAGAGCTTCCAGCATTTTTACTCAACATTGTTGTGATACAAAGTATTAAAGCATTCCCAGAAAGAATGAATAGTGAAGTGGTCTTAATATACTCTTTAGAATTAGATCACTCTAGTGACTATACAAAAAGAATGAGATATATACCTTTTCCCTGAAGCAGCAAAGTACTATTAATCCCACAGTCATTCTCTTCCTTGGTTCCAAAAGAACATCTCAAACTCATGTGCTTGAAGCACAAATGACTCTCCAAATCTCTCAGCCCACCCACAGGTTCAATAATAAAAATGAGGTGAAATGTGAGGAGTTAAAGATTATAATGTTCAATACCTCACATTCAGATGTACCAGTAAGGCCACTGCTCTGAATAGTAACAAATCTTAGATAACATTAATTAAAAATATTGTTGAATATAACAAATTTAGGCATACAGTATTTTATAATTTGCTTGAAACAAGAGCACTAATAAGAACTGTAGTCCTCAAATTTTACACATTTAAGACAATGGTAAATTCACTCACCCAATAAATTTTTAAGCACCTTCTATATGCAAAGTATTATTCTAGGTGCTAATGATATAGAAGAGAACATGGAACTCACACTCCAACAATACAAACTGAAATGTGGGGCCGGGGATTTAGCTCAGTGGTTACGCAGCCTGTTTTGAAAGTGTAAGGACCCAAGTTTGGTGCCCAGTATGCAAAAAAAAAATTTCTCAAACTGAATGTGCTTGGGTTAGGTAAAAAGGAAACTAAGCCAAAATCAGAAGTGTGTAGCCTGAGCTGCATACCAACTGAACTTAGCCAAATAATTTAAGTGTTATCAAGGAAAGGAGACTCAAAGAACATTCTAGAAATATGCCATTGAAGATTACACCTACAAAGTACAGTGTAAAGACTTTAAGCTACTTTTAGCTGTTTGGGTACACCCCACTTCCAAACCCCCAAAAATGTGAACTCTATACTCTGCTTTTTATTACTTTAACCTCAGTATATTTTTTTAAAGCACTATATGTGAAAACAGAGGACCATCTGTACATAATTGCATGTAAGTTAACAGACAAACTGCAAGAAATGTTATTCTCTTTTTTCTCTTTTCCCATCTTTTCTTCTGTTTCATTTTCTTTATGATAGAGCTATCAGCAAGCTTGCCACATCAGAAGGCCACACCAAAAATGTCAAAGAATTCAGCAAATTCTAAAGGGGATGGCAAGGCATCAGGAATTTGTTTGTAAAAAGTTAAGTACACGGGGCTGGGCCACGGTGATAGAGGTGATGGGAAAAAAAACTGACTGCACCTTTCTCTCTTTTGGAGAACAATGCACACAGTATTTTAACTTCATTAACAATAACCAAAACTCATTTAATACTAACCATGTTTTACAAGTTGCTATTTCCACCAAAACAGTTAAAATCTTTTTTTAATTCTAGAAATTGTGAATAGGCTGAGGTGGTGAATCTAGGACTGCTAAGTTAAATTTCAAAAATAATGATTATCAATATGTATGGTTTCTAGAACAAAATTGGATAACCAATTACATGAAGAAAATTTAAATATATATATTTTTTTTTTCACAGCAAAGATTCCAAAAAATGTCATGTTATTAAAATATATACAAAACACAAAAATGACCTTGAATGAGTATTTCTTTGCAGAAGGCAAAGGTTTATTGAGAAATAATACAACACATTTTTTCCCAGAAAACAGTACCTTCAGCAAGCACTAATTTGAAACAGAGATAAGCAAAAAACTTAACTGTGGTAGAAATTTGATCATCTTTTATTCTCTTCTTTATTTCAATCTTTTTCAAAGCTTCAAATATGTATTACATGGTAAAAGTACAGTTATATTAAATAACAAAGATATTTACTTAAATTAAATATAGTTAGCTTTTCCAAGATAAAGTCATCCATTAATATTGGTTGGTGTAAGATAACTTACTCTTTTACAAGTACCATATATCAAGAAAATGTTCAACCAAGAAATAAATATAGAAAAAAATTCTATGAAAGGTATTCTAAAAGATATATTAAAATTTTAAAACCAACTTGTTCAAATACATTTCACTGAAAAGAACTAAAACTAAAAAAACTTCTAAAAAATGTATTATCCATGGGCCGGGGATTTAGCTCAGTGGTGCTGCTGCTGGCCCTGCAAGCGCAAGGACCCAAGTTCCATCTCCGGTCCCAAAAAAAAAAATGTATTATCCAAGAAACTTTTTAAATTATAAAAACCAACCTAAGGAAAACATTAACAAGATAACTTCTGAATTAACTTCCAAAATAATGCATCTAACTCAAAATACCATCTCAATAAATATCCACTTGGATTATTTTTTCAATGTAAGAAATAGTTTTCTTTCACATAGTGCCATACTGGGAAACTCCTCCACACCCAAAATAAAAGTGCATTAAAGGGGCCAGGGAAGGTCCCAAATGATATCACTGATATTTATCTTGAAATATCTCTGAATGCCTTTAATGACAGATGAGAAAAACTGTGTTCTAAAATATAACATTTAGAGTTGCTAATACACATAAGTATATTAAAACCCACAAAAAATCATGAAAATCTGCTTTAAAGAAAGTAGTTACACTGGCTAATAAAAATAAAATCTTAAATGGAGTCAACTCTGACTTTTAAAGTATCATTTAAAAGTTTTGTTTATCTCTACAAAGATGCAACAAGAATAGGGGCTTCCATGGCTTCTTTTACTATTTCCAAAATTTTGTTTTGTTTACAATTGTTCAGCAGAAGCCTAACACATCACTCTCCCTGTCCATAGATCACTGACATTTAAGTTTGGTTCCAGGGGTCAAACTCAGGTCCTTGCGCTTTCGAGGCAGGCGGAGGAACCACTGAGCTAAATCTCTGGCCCCTTGGAGTTTCAACTCTTTTGTCCTGGGTTACAGAGATTCACTCCAACAAGGTCCTGCAGAAAAATAACCAGGACAACCAATCAAATGTGCCCTGACCCTTCTATGGGTATCTCTAATCTTTATATCACAGATGTCCCAGACAGCCATCACCCTAGGCTTCCCTCTACCACTGTTGGTGCTTGCTGCTTGAAGAGTTTTACAGTGAAATAAGAGCATCACAGTGACAGCTGGTAGTGGCAGCCATGTTGTAACTCCTGCTTGAGAAAGTATCTTTCCTCTAATGGAAAAAAACACTTCAGTAATCATCCAAGGACTCTGGGGAAAAAAAAGAAAAGAAAGAAAACAAATAAATCAGTGGCACTGCACATCCCTAAGTGATAAGAATATCTGTGTCACAGTTCCTGAGCTATCTGTGCTAATCATTTGTCCCCATCAAGAGGGACTCAAATACTAAGGACTACAAGTCAGGAAACTTCTAGGAACCAGTAAATATAACTGAAACACTTCAGACTGGAGAGGAAGATGTTAACATCTTCTGTAAAAGTTATGTGGCTGCTGAATGTCTTTATAAAACAATTGAAATACAAAAATCTACATTTACTTTTTATAATATTTAAGAAATAAGAAAGCTGTTGCTGAAAATGTGTAACTCTTCAGAGTCAAAGACTTCAATTTGAAACCCAAGGCTATTATCCAATTCCATTAGCCTCAGGGGGCGTAACCATACAATTTATCATTAAAACCAGAACACTTTTGAGAATAAACAAAAGGATTTTAATAATATACCTGAGCAACAGGTGTAAAGTAAGACTGTTCCAGACAAAGAGAATATAAGTCATTCATCTAAATAAATACTACCTATGCCACTGGAGTTTGAGTATCAAATAAATGCTCAGCACAATCCCTTGCATAAGATGACTATTTACATTGTTTATTCCTCATTTAGAAATTTTGTCTCATAAATATTTTTAATGGCCAAGGTTAAATATTTCTCCTTGAAACAATGCATTTCACCAATGATCTACAATGTAACACTTTCAAAATAGTACTCAAAAAAAAGAAATAATGGGCCAGGGATTTAACTCGGTGGTTCTGCTGCCTGCCTCGCAAGCGCAAAGTCCCCAGTTCAATCCCTGTTATCAAAAAAAGAAAGAAAGAAATGGGCCGGGGATTTAGCTCAGTTGTTCTGCCGCCTGCCTCATAAGCACAAGGTCCCAAGTTCAATCCCCAGTACAAAAAAAAAGAAAAGAAAAGAAATACTATATGGAAAATACTTTTCTCTCAATCTACAATGTACTGAATATGCTCTCTAGAAATATAATTAATATTATTTCATTCTATATCCAAAATAGGTCAAAAATTTCCCGTTTTTTTTACACTGCTTACCTACACTGTTGAAGCTCAAAAATAACATTTCCCCACTTATAAGTAGATACTATAATCCTCAGAGAGTTTCATACCATCCAAGTTACGAAAACTGCTTGCAACAGGTTCCTTTTCAACATTCTTCTACAGTAGAGTTCATATCTCTCTGAGCAGCAGGTTCTCCAGTTCTTCAAAGTTAATTTCCTTGTTGTCTGGCTCCAGCAATCCAGAATTCACACAGGTTGTGTTAAATTGCAGCTGCCAACATGAAATGCCAGGACTCTACCATCTGCTTCCCCACCTCTGTAGCGGAGTTTTTAGGGATCAAACAAGCTCCCCTCATTAAAAAATACATGTATTCTTTCAACACACCTACATTCATGCCTATTACATACCAGACACACTAGTAGCACACTTGTACTCATTCACTTTCCTGTGTACCACATCCTTTTGAGGAATAAGTCAGTACGTGTGCGTGCATGTGTGCATGCATGCATGCGTTAGGATGAAACAGATTAAGGCCTATCTAAAATAATACACATAAAACTTGAACTTCTTACACAAGGCATGTGTTCTGGCACAGGAATTTCTACAGTTACAATCTAAACTATATGTCTGCACATGTTCAATTTAGTGTGAAATAAACTGATTACCAGGGCTTAAGAACTGGTACACCCTCCATACTTAATATCAAACTCACAAAGATCTACATGTATATAAATTTTCATTTTGTGGCTAGAATAAACTCTCAAAATTCCCATTAATACAATGATTTACCTATGTTTCATGGTAAATGGAGACTAAAGTAACTGCTGCCTTTAGCATCTCCTGCAGACAATTTATATTTTCTTTTTCTGTGTGTGGTACCAGGGATCAAACTCAGGACCTTTGCACTTACAAGGCTGGCACAAAGCCACTAAGCTAAATCCCTGGCCCAGCAATTTATATTTTCAAAAGCAAACACACCTGAAACTTTGCCTGTTCAAACCCATTTATCAATACCTTTGAAATGGTTTCAAGTACTAAACTAATAATTCAAGTTAATTTGCAGGCAACTCAGTAGTATAGAAAAGAGTATTTCCCCATGTATTTTATAGCTATTTGATTCTGAATTATTTCTCCAGTCTAAGAATGAACCAGGAATTAATAATTACTAAGAAGTTACTGGAATCTTCAGGGGACCAAAAGGTCATACTCCTGATCTATGTGATCATTTATATTTTTAATTAGGCCAATGCTACAGAGCAAAATCCAGCCTGTGCATGAAACAAATAATCACCAGAGAAAACCACAGGGATCTATGAACAATTTCAGTGCAATTTCTAAGTGAAAGTAGCATGTAACTATCAGGCCCATTAGTAAAATAGGTATTGTTACAAGCCCTTTTTTGAATCACTTGGACCTTTCTACCTAAGCAAAATAATGAGAAGTGCCAAAATATTCCCTTCTGAGAATAAACAATTACTACAGTGGTAGGGTAAGAATTCAATAAGTGGGCCAGGGATTTAGCTCAGTGGTTCTGCCTCCTGCCTCACATGCTCAACATCCCAAGTTCGATCCCTGATACCAATAATAATAATAATAATAATAATAATTCGGTAAGTAATATTTTTCTATTACGCCTGCTAAACTGTGAAAGTGCCCTACCTACAATATCATTTCAGTATACAGACATATCACACTTAGTTTTCCATATTCTGTTCTATGCCACCACAAATAATAACTTTGTGTTTAGGAAAACTCTAAATTTACATAATGTATTTATACAACAGGGAAATTAAGAGTTCAAAAATTTTACCTTAATTGAGGTTGATAGCAAATTGTTACAATATAGTATACTTACTGCCTCTTTAATTTCACAGGAGAAAACATGTATCTGAAATTCTTCTGATCCAAGGGAGCTCTCTGTAAAAGCAAAGCAATTGCTCTCTGTTGTCCCATCATGTCCACGTGCACAGAATAAGACCTTATAGATTGGAAAAGATGCTATCTCCATATTTCTGGATTGGTCAATGATTCTGCAAAACAATGACAAAAATACTGGATAAAATGTTAAGTATAAAGACAAAGACAAATAGTTCTACTATGCCAATATATGCCACATAAGCGTAACTACCTTGAAATCACAAAATTAAACTGGTATTAATAATACAAGAAAAAACCGTCACACACATGAATGCACATACACACACGCACATTTTTCATTTTCTTTTGAACACTTCTTCATTCTTTTGTCTCCTAAGGCCCATCTCATGTACTCCAAAGCCAACTATACTCCGCCTGTTAAAAATCTATTATAGCTCCTGCCAGGGATTTAGCTCAATGATGTCACTGCCTGCCTCACAAGTGCAGGGTCCCGAGTTCAATCCCCAGTACCCAAAAAAAAAAAATCTATTATTGCTCACCCCTAAAGTCTAGTCTTTTTCTATTAAAAGGAATGCTGGTATAGAACAGTACAGCTCATCCCTGGAAAGCCCATTTCTTTTCAAAGCAGCACCTGTAAGTTTATCTAACCCCCAAGCTATTGTGTTTGTGTAACTAAAAACTAATTTACTCACCCCCCCAAGAAGGATCAGGTGGCTCCAATAACAGACTCAACAACAGAACAGCTGAAAGGAGTTCATGAGATTCAGAAGCAAGTAATTCTCTGGCTTTCACTACACATCTCCTAAGTCTAAACATTTAGGATAGCTTCAAGATCCCAAACTGAGAAACTGAGGGAAGGGCTGAAACTGGGGGGGAAGCAATTACCAGGTACACACAGGCAAGTGAAAACACTAAATCTTTGTGTCAAGGTGTGGTTGATAAATTGAAACTAAACAGAAACATAAGAAGACCCACTTTTGATATTTTTAGGAAATACATATAAATATTTTAAAAATACTTCCCTGGAAAACTAAAGCATTTTTACCCAAACTTTGAAAATTTATATTGCTATTAGCTTGGTACTTAGAATTTAGCTATTATTTTAGCTTTCTGAGCCACTTTTATATGACAGACTAAAGATATGTTTTTATGTTCAATATGAGCAATAGAAATTAGAAGTATTTTTACATTTTATTTCTATGTATAAAGCCCTAAGCACAATTTTGCAAATATTTCTTGCAAATAGGAATACAGGCTAAGCTTAAATATAAGGTTTACTTTGCATGTCTATAGGATATAAGTGAATTCACAGTAAGTCCTACATCTGATTTATGATATAACATCCTCACCATCACACAAAAAATTCAATACATGTCTACAGAAAAAGCAAGTAAGAGCTTACCTCACAGAACCTTCTGGAACATTTGGCACATACAGAGTAACAGGAAAGGGGTTCTGACTAGAAGATCTCATGGCTGCCATTGCCCGTAAAGCTTCCACTTCATTCCTTGGAGAAGAAACTTTCATACATCCTAAGTAGGTCAGTTTATTAAATAAAACACTATCTTCTTCAGGTATTCCACTTGGAGAAGACGGTCTGGGTGTGGAAATTTCTGAAGAAAAAGAAAAGATACACTCAAAATTCAATGCAAAACTCCACAGTATAATTTTCCCAAATGCTCCAAAAGAAATACTTCAAACAAAAAACATTAAAGACAACATGAATTAGCCTAAATATAATGAAAATTAAATAAAAGTAAAATCAGTTACTAAGCAACCTAACTTTCTAAGCAAAAGTAGATAATGTTAAAATGTTACAACTCATACCAACAGCAAAAGCCAAGTCTTTATTTTCTCCTTTTCTGGTTTGCTAGCTTCTATGAATGATGTAGTCTTCAACAGAAAAACTTTTTCCTCGAAAAAATCATTTTTGATGAATGAGTCTACAATTACTTCAACTCCAACGGCTCCCCATAATGGACTGGGGGTGGGGGGAACTGTTAGTTTTATCTCAAAGTATAGCATGAAGCAAAGAACCAATTGTGTTTAAAGACTATCTATTTGCATGTTATTAGGCAGTATAACAGTCTCTCTTTGTGGCCCTACCAAAAATACATATTCATCTTATCTCCAAGTCTTCTCCTTTTTTACCCACATACACACTGCACAACATTAAGCACACTTGTCTCACCTGAACTAGATACTTACAGCATGTTCAACTTCTCATTGGCAGGATTCCTCTCATAGGAACTTTTTGTTGTCATTATTGTTTTGAGGAAGGGTCTCAGTATGTACTTCAATTTGGCCTTGAAGTCACTATGTAGCACAGGCTGGCCTCGAACTCCTGCCCTCAGTCTCCCAGTGCTGAGATTACAGGCCTGAGCTACCACACCTTGCCTTCTCACAGGATTTTCATAAACAATTCAACAAAAGCTATTTCAAACGTTGCCACTCCAACTCCTATATATATTAAAATAACCTCGCCACCAACTTTCTGGTGAGAAACAAAAGCCATTCAAAAGGAACTATTCCATATACCATGTTCTTCAGTCACTGAAGCGTGTTTTTCTCCCTTTTGAATCAGTTCAAGGTACAAAATCGCAAAAGAAGTAACTAAAAAACTAAAAGTCACTTTAAGGTTGAATATTAATATGCTTAAATTAGTTGTTTAGTTTTGCTATTATATGCATGCATGTAACTGCACATTTTTTTAAATTCTGTAAGGACTTATGTATCAAAAGTTATTTGCAAGGTCCTGTGGTAAAATCATACTTCAGTGGCTCCCGGCTGCCATTCCACTGCTCCCAGGGCAGAGGAGATGAGCCAATCCCAGCGCCCAGGAGGAGGCTCACTGGCCACCATTCCACCACTCCTAGGGCAAAGGAGGTGTGCCACGTGGGCACCAGAAGCACCCCCACCCCCACCCCCACCTCGAGGAAATGAGAAGACACATAAACAAGCCTCAAAAACACACTTCCACATCACCTACAGCAACCCCAAAGGGAAACGAGATGGAACAATCTGATAATCAAATACCTGGACTCCCTGAACTGGCAACAAAGGAGGATCTGGAAAAAATGAAATCAGAAATAATTTCTCACATAACAGCAGAGATTGTGCCCATAGGGCAAGACATGATTAATAAATCTGGAGAGGACACATAAAAAAATTGAGGAGCTGAGGAACATGATGGAATCCCAACATAGGAAATAAATGGAATCCATAAAACAGATACAAACAGATTTCCAGGAGATTAAAAACACCACTGAAAGTCTACGCAGCAAAATGAACCAAATGTGAGGACAGAATTTCAGATACAGAAGATAAGATTGCAATCAGTGACCAGAAAAAGAAAAACTGCTTTAAAATTGTAAGGGACCAGGAGAAAGCAATCCAGCAGTTGCTAGATGATGCAAAGAAGAATAACATAAGACTGATCAGAGTCAATGAAGAAACAGGAGAGAGTGCAGATGACATAAAAAAATTGTTCACAGAAGTGATGGCAGAAAACTTCCCAAGTAGGGGAAAAGAACTTTACATACAGATAAGTGAGGCATATAGGACTCCAACTAGCCTTGATCAAAAAAAACTCTACACATAGGATTGCAGAAACCCAACAGAAGAACAAAATTCTACAAGCAGTGAGAGAAAAGAAACCACATACAAAGGAAAGCCCATCAGAATCACAGCAGACTTCTCAATGCAAACCCTCAAGGCAAGAAAAGCTTGGAGTGGAGTGATGTATTGCAAGCCCTAAAGGAAAACAGCCTCCAACCCAGACTGATGTACCCTGCAAAACTATCTTTCAAAATTGATGGAGAAATAAGATA
>NW_004624771.1:7674245-7686521 GCF_000247695.1 Heterocephalus glaber
CTCTCTCTCTCTCTCTCACACACACACACACACACACACACACACACACACACTCACACACTCTCTCTCTCTCTGATGGAGCTGACATGTTATTTTGCTCAGAATTGTTCACCTATACTTTTTTAAACCCATCCTGGAAAACTTATGAGGGCTACTAGTAAAAAAAAAAAAAAAAGCACATAATATGAAAGACTGTCCAGTACACCATTCTGATGCCCAAGAATTTATTCATTTGTACAATGACTATTGAGGACTTACCATGTGCCAAGTGCTGAGGGTAAAATAAGAACCTAGGCAGAGTCTATTCTAAAACAACATCAAAACCTGATTTTTACAAGCAGACATATGGGCAAAAACACAAGAACCAAAGTGTTAACTCTCAGAACTGAAAGTCTGATGGCCCTGATCTTTAAAAAAAAGTCAAGGGTTATCTAATTTTCAACTTAAAACTTTCATTATCATGTTACTCCATTTTCCTTATGATTTCTAAGAGTTAAATAAAACACCTGTATTAGATGGGTCCAAAATTAACTGAAGAGATGGCTTATGTATTTGGCTGGCTGGAACATCTCCAAGGAAACGGTCTGATATCTCACTGGAACTCTGACAATCAACAAGAAGACTGCTTTGCCCTTTCTCAGAATCTCTCAGAATTTCTTCCATGGCTTTTTCCAATTGCTCATCTCCATTAGAAACTATCTATAGACAAAACAAAATAATCCTGCTTCAATCCTATTTTACTTCTATACAATTTATGAAAAATGTTTCATTCTAAGAGTTTTAAAAATCCATTTAAATATACAGTTATTGAGTACTAAGAACTCATATAGTTACACCTAATGTTACACAGATATAACACATTAAAATCCTGAATACCAAAACCAACTAAAGGATAGAATTGTTAGTATCACAAAAAGATTCTTCATAAAACATTTCAAGTAGTTTCCAACTTCATTTGAAATAAGATCTTATTAACAAAGGGTTTTGTTTTTCTTTTTAGAAATATATCCTAAAAATCATATAATCCTAAATTTATGTGTTTTAAAAGGAAAAAAAGTCAGATAAGTTTGAATAGGGTCTACTGTGAATATCATTTCAAAGATTATATTTTTGGCATCATAGTATAGATATATTACCAATTTTTTTATACATTGTTTGCTAGCTGCCAAGAGGAATAATGTTAATTTCTTTTTTGTTGGTACCAGGGATCAAACTCAGGACCTTGTGCTTGCAAGGCAGGTGGTGGAACCACTGAGCTAAATCCCCAGCCCTAATTTCTATAAATTTAAACTGACTTAGCCAAGTGTGGTGGCACATGCCTGTAATCCAAGCACTTGGGAGGCTGAGGCGGGTGAATTGCTGTGAGTTCAAGACCAGCCTGAACTACACAGTGAGACCCCATCTCAAAAAAAAAAAAAAACATTGACTTAACTTTTCTTAAAAGCAGGTATAACATAAAGCCTCAATAAATGATGGCTTAAACACAATAATGCTAAAAATGCAGATATCTAAAATAAAGCCATTGATCATTTGAATAAGATAATAAGACTACATTTTCAATATAAAATAGATATGTAATAATCACATTTTCACAACACATTTTATTATACTGATGTTAATATCAGTTAATATAATTGATATGTTAATATTGCATATTTAATACTAAGTAAAAATCATACATAAAACAGCATTTTTGACTAATTTTCTATTCCTATTTCTAGAGGACAATTTTCATGCACATATAATTGGGTTTTCTTGCTTCTTTTTCTCTGAATTAGGAAAGGCAATCCCAAAATGAAAAAAAAAAAGAAAAAGAAAAAAGACCATATCTAAATGAAAACTCTCCTGCCAAAAATATAATATATGTACTTTAAAAATATGTAGACAAAAGTCAACTGTAAAATCACCTAACAGAATGTTACCTGATGACTTAAAATATAAAACCATAATGGAAAAAAGTATCTGAAGTGAAAGAAAAACATAACTTTTATGTAATTAACTTCTAAATCCCAGAAGAGGAAAAAAAAAACACAAGATAAATTTATGTAAGATTTAACAATCAAGCTTAATCAGGCAATTGCCCTTTTGTTTCTATTTTCTCTTCTATTTCTACATTCTAAAATTCCAAATTAAAGGATTAATAATCAAAAGCAAGATACTTTAAAAATACTCAAATCAAATATTCAGCCTCTAGATATGTCAAACATTGATTTTATTTTCAAGGTCAGTACTTGAGAAAACCCTTAAATCTTTATTCATCTCCTCAGATAAGCTCCAAATTGTTTAAAAGAAAAAATAATTTAACATAGCATCATATTAGAAAAGAAAAAGATACCTTGAGTTGAGGTTTTTCATCATCTTTTGTAGAAGTATCATCTGCATGCTGAGGAACCAAAACAAATTCTTCACTGTTCACTGCAGCCACAGAATCAGATGACCCACTAACCTTCTGTAATGAAGCTCCGACCTCCATTTCAGCTCTGCAAACTTCTCTCTCCCACATTCACCTGCCAAAACAAGGGACTTTAAAAAAACAAAAAAAAATAGATTAAAAACATAAACTAATTAAAAATATGAACTAATGAAGCTTTAAAAATGGTTCATATGAAGAAGAATCCTACTTGCTAAACAATGATTTTAAAATTAGAAAGGCTACTTCCTTGGACTGGGCCACATGATGCAAATGTACTCTTTTTCACTTTGAGTTTCCAGACTGAAAGAACCATATTGTTCCCAGAAAAACATACAAACTAACCCATATCTCAACCGAACAGATTTACCTCTACCTCGCTCACTTATTTCTCATTAAAATACTGTTTTTGCTATTCTGAATAAGGAAATAATTAAGCATGATACTAGAAACATCTACAAATTCACACACATGCACACGCACATATACGTACACATAAACACGTTCTGCTGGTGGTATACTCCTGGTATCCCAAATACTTGGGAGGCTGAGGCAAGAGCATGGCTGGGAAACATAACAAGACCCTGTCTCAAAAAAAAATTTTTTTTCAGAAAATTAATTACTTTATTAAATCCAAACGCTTTCAAAAATCTTATCTCCTTAAGACCAAGTATTACACCTTTAAATACTTTTTCTGGGTCCCTGAAGTTGACTGACTAAAACAGAATTCAACACCCTAGAGTGTATCTTTTCTTTTTCGGACATGTTAACATTTATCAGCACAAAATGGGGGGGGGAGGGGGCTCATATTTCTTCACAGAAAAAAATGTTACAGTAATTGTCTTACTTTTTTTCATTGCTGAGACAAAATACCCTACACCCAAAGTTAAGAGCGGAAAGGTTTATTTGGCTCAGTCTGTAGAGGTTTCAGTTCATAGTTAGCTGGCTCCAAGGCAGGGGGCATGGCAGAGGGGCATTGGTGAGGACAAACAGTCCATGGCAAAGCAGGGCAGGCAGAAGGCAGACAGCAACATGACAGCAAGCAACAAGCAACCGCTACAGTCCTCTTTCTGTCTCTTATATTCTATCCAGGCCCATTATCCACACACAGAACTATCCGAAACTAATCAGTGGGCTAATTTAGTAATCACACATCCTGGATCCCAGCATCACACTCTAGATCCAGCCACATCTGAAAAAGCCCCTATCACTGCCTGAGGCTTTTGGGGTGACAATCCAAATATAAGCCTTAACAGTAATAAAATACGATTTTGTTTTCTACTTTACCTTCTCAAAAATACAACACCCTTCCCCTTTCCAGAGGTCTGTATATTCCTACAAATAATTCTGACTGAAGATACACCCTATGGACAGATACTGCACACAGCCCTAAGGTTACACAAGTGAGTAAGGCAGATGGGTAGGCTGCTGTACTGGAGCTTACAGAGTGATGAAGAAAGAAACAAGCAAGTAGACAAAAAAGGTAATTTGAAATGACTCTAAAGGTTATGAAGAATATAAAATAGGTTAATATGACAGGGAAACTGTGAGGAGTATAACGATAACTTTTTTTTTTTTTTTTTGGTACTGGAGATCGAACTCGGGTTCTTGCTCTTGCAAGGCAGGCGGCGGAACCACTGAGCTAAATCCCCAGCCCCTAAAGATAACTTTAAAGTGGTAGAAAAGAACTCTCTGAGATGGAAATATATGAGCTGTAACCTGTTTTAAAAAAAAAGAAAAAGAACTATGTATTAAGCAATCTATACAGAGACCAAATGGGTAATGGGATAGTGAGGCAGGACAAACAGGTTGGCTAAACACAGGACCCTGTAAGCCACAGTAAATTCATGCATAAAATCTCCAGGGCTCGGGGTCTAAACAGGTTTCTCTTCATTGCCACAGATAACTAAGACTGCAATATTCCATTTTGCCACTAGGTGTCAGTAACAACACTCTCAGTCAAAAAATTTATTTCCAACTTCAATTTATACTTTTCAAACTTTCCAACTGTATCAAAAACCAAAATATCCAAGAATATATTCAATTACTTGTTATGCATAACAGTATCTTTTCTTCTTAAAAGCCTTAATTCAAGCACACTGATCTGTCTTCTCAGGTTTTTCCCACTTTGCATGTTTCTTTGCAGAAATGCACTGTCGGTCAGCAGTGTTTATTCTTCTTGCCGGTACCATGAATCCTCAATTGGCAATGTACCACAAAATCCAGATGTCTTTCTGAAGCAAATCTTTCTCCAAGTCCTCAGGTCATGGCTCCTTCATATGACTTTTAAATGCTAGACATTCTTTTTTCCTTGCCATAAACTAAGCAGTATCTTTCATTGTCATGGATTAAAGGGGCAAATGTGTATATGTGCTAACAGTTTCCCAAATTTTCATCTCAATTCAAATGTCTCCTTTAATTTACTAATTTAGAATCCAATTCTCTACTTGATATTCCCAAATAAAACTCTTAACAGTATCTAAAGTAAAACTGACCACAATAGTATGTCTAGTGTCTCCTTCAATCTTCTCATTCATATTTCCCATTTCAGTAAATAACACAATCTTTCACTGAGTTACTCAAATAACAAACCTGGATGTCATCATTTATTCACCTTCACTTTTTCACTCTTGACATCAGCAAGTCATGGTCAGCCCCACTTCCACAATAAACCCCACATCTACCCATTTTCCATCATGTCCACTACTACAAGCTAATCCGAATAATGTTTTTATCTTCTACAAGTGCCTCTCACCTCCAATCTTCACCCCCTCAATCTACTCTTCACAGAGCTGCCAAAAAAAAAAAAAAAATAAGAGAAATAAAATAGATTGAAATAAAACTCCACATTAAAACCTTTTGAGTACAAGTCAAATAAAATCCAAATTATTTGTCACAGCTTACTATGTTCAATATACCTCCACCTCTGCCACTTTCATATTACAGCTCACTAACTGCAGCAAATTCTTTCCCATGTTAGGGTCTTAGTTCTAGTCTCTTAACCTTTATATTGTTGACTCCTTCAATTATCAGTTTTCATTCATGAATTCAACATATACTTAATAAGTCCCTACTATACACCAGAAATCCTACTAGTGAGTTAAGCCACTCTAGTTTCTGTCTTCCTAACATTCTAATGGAAGAGACAGAAAATACAGAAGATAATAAATCAGGATCAGGGCTGGGGGACTTAACTCAGTGGTTCCGCTGCCTGTCGCGCAACCACAAAGACCCAAGTTCGATCCCCAGTATCATAAATGAATAAATAAATCAGGACAATATACGGCAATCTAAAGATGAAGAAAAAGTAATAGGTAATACAGGCCTATTTGATACTCAGGTTTAATAAGAACGAGTCAGTCTTGGAAAGAATTAGGAGGAAAGAACTTCAAGCCAAAGAAATAGCAAATGCAAAAGCCCAGGTATAAGAAAAGACTTCCTAAGGAACAGTCAGGAGGCTATGTTTACTAGATCACAGTGATATAAAATGAGATATGGAAAGAAAGAAAAAACAGATGCCCAACTATCTAAGCCCCCTTTCTTAAACAGAAACACAGCAGCTGAGACCTGTTCATCCGAAGCAAGAGCTACTACAGCCCTAACCTTCTGGTAGGTGCTGGATGCTAAGTGCAAAACAGCCTAAGAACGGGAACTCCTGGAGGAGGGGGTCACACTTTGAATAATTTCACCTCCAGGAAACTCACCATGTTTTCACAGTGAAAATCCAACTCTGGCAGATGAAAAGGGAGAGAGAGAACAATAGCAAGAACTTTGTCTATAACAAAGGCCTATTCTTCCAGAGAAAATTTTTGCCAGAGCCTTATCCCAATTGGTAGAAAGAACTTCCTCTTCCTTACTAATCCTCTCCAGACTCAGAGGAAAAAGGAGGTAGATAGAGGCAAAAGAGATTAAAGCTTCAAGAAAACAGATTGGGAATACTTCAACCAGTTCAAGAAGCAGGTTGGAAGAAAAAATCCTACAGCACTAAAGAAAATACTTGAAATGGTCACAACTCTAAGACATACACCCATTGAAAGACTGAAATTTAATCAAAAATTATAGAATGTCACATCCCTGACACACACACATAAACACACATGCACAACTCTTTTTTTATTATTATTATTAACAGACAGTGCTAATAATGGTCACTACACAGTAACAAGGTACTCGCCTATAGCCCACTACTTTACAAACTCCCACAAGAGTAAGGAACAGCCTACTCCCAGAGAAGGATCAGGACAGTCTGACTTTTTTTTTCTCTTTTTTTTTTTTTTTTTTTGGTACCTGGGATCGAACTTGGGACCTTGGAACCACTGAAGGACAGTCTGATTTTTAAGAGTGTAGGGGGTCGGGCAGATCGCGACTCCCAGGCATCCCGCAAAGTAGGCGGGTCACCTTAGGGGCAACCTTTACCCGCTCAAAAATTCGTCTCACATTAGCAGTGAGGATTTGGGGGTCACCCTGAATCGTTATTTTCCTTACTCATAAATTTAAGGCATTACAACTCTTACTATCACACAAACAAGCTCTAAAATGATACCGATTTAAGAACTGCAAGACACAAAGTCTCCAAGGAGGAGTAGAGAAACCCAAAGACATTAAAACAAAGAAAACAGAAGAACTGAAATCTCTAACATGTGCAACTACAGCACATATAGGAGCCAATTTACGAGACTGCTGTTATTTCTCCCATTGAAGGGCTATTTACCTCAGTTCCTATTATCAATATGCCCAGCTTTCAACAAAAATTATGAAGCATTATACAAGGAAATTAAAAAAAACAGTCTGAAAAGACAAGCAATCATCAGAACCAGACTGCTATAACACAGTTGTTAAAATTAGGCAGGGAGGGGCCAGGGATTTAGCTCAGTGGTTCTGGCGCCTGCCTCGCAAGCACAAGGTCCCAAGTTCGATCCCCGGTACCAAAAAAAAAAAACACCAATGAATAAATGTAAACGAAATGTATACCTGAAAGGGAAGGATAAAAAAAAAAAAAAAAAAAAGAATAGAAAAAATTAGGCGGGAATTCAAATAGTCAAAATAACAGTTATTAATATGTTAAAGGCTCTAATGGAAAAAATAGAGTGCATTCAAGAACATATGAGTACTATCAGCAAAGAGAAAGAAACAATTAAAAGAGATTAAAAAAAACATGGTAACAGAAATGAATGCCTTGAATGGGCTCATTAATAGACAGCACTACTAAAGAGAGGATCTGTCAACTTGAAGATAAGTCAACAGAAAGTAACCAAACTGAAAGAGAAGGTGGAAGAACGAAGGCTATGGGGCAATATCAAAAGTGTAACATACACATAACTGAAGTTAGAGAAGGAGAAAAAAAAGAATAGAGAGCAAAACAAATAGTCAAAGTAATAATAGCCAAGAATTTCCCAAAATTAATGAGAGACATCAAACCACAGGTGAAAGGAAACTCAAAAAATAACCCAAGTAATACACGGACACGGGGAGAGATGCACCTAGGCACATTATATTCAAGCTTCAGAGAATGAAAAAATCAGAACAGAACATCCAAGAACTATGGAAAATATCAGAATTTGACCATACCGGTAACTTCGATAGCAGTATGGAGAAAAAGAAATATTTAAATTAACCAGAGCCAAGATGTTTCCAAAATTACTGACAAGACACCAAACTACAGAGCCAGGAAACTTAGAAAACATCAAAAACAATAAATATGATGGAGAAAATGTACCTAGGTATATCATATTCAAACTGCACAAAATCACACAGAAAAATCTTTAAAGACAGAGGAAGAAAATACCTTACCTGTCAGGGAACACAGGAAAGTAGAATACACTTTTTATCAGAAACCACACAAGCAGAAGAAAATGTGTAAATCTTTCATCAAAGCGTTAAAAGGAAAAAAATAACCAATGTAGAATTCTAAATCCAAAAAATAAAAAATTTTAAAAAAGAATTCTAAATCCAGTCATGAAACTGACAGAGATATAAAGACTCTCAAAGACAAGCAAAAACCAAGGAAATTAATTGCCAGCAGACCTGCCCTGAAAGAAATGTTAGAAGTACATGGGCTGGGGATTTAGCTCAGTGGTTCTGCCGCCTCCCCCGCAAGTTCAAGGACCCAAGTTCGAGGCCCGGTACCAAAAAAAAGAAGTACAACCTACCCTTGAACAACCCAGGTTTGAACAATGTGGGCCCATTAATATGTGGATTTTTTGATATTTGTAACAGTTTTTAAAAATTTGAAAATGAATCATAAAACCTAGAAATATCCTTTTAAAAAGAAAAAGGGAAAAGGAAGGAAGAAAGGGAAGGAGGAAGAAGTATTCTTATAATTTGGATCTGAAGAACCCCCCCAAGGCCCACGACTCCAAAGTTTTAATTGCACAAAATGATCACTAATACTACATACTTATGTACTGCTATATTTCATAGCCAACTCCTATTTACTTTTGCAGGGAAGTCATGTTGTAAGTGTTCACTTAAAATGCCACATGATGTTAATCACCTCCATGAGAGCAGTTTGTCTCTCCAGTAAACTGTGTTTCACATTAAAAAGTGATGTCGGCCAGGCATGGTGGTGCAACCTATAATCCCAGCACTCTCAGAGGCTGAAAGCAGGATTGTAAATTTGAGTCCAGTCTGAGCAATTTAGCAACTCTGTGACTCCCTGTCTCAAAATTAATAATAGCAGTAGTAATGATAATAAAAAAGAATTTGGGATAGCTCAGTGCAAAGGCTCTAAGGTCAATCCCCAGTACCAGAAATGGGAGGAGGGGGAAAAAAGGATATCTCACGGCCCTCATGTATTTTTCATTGTATACAACCTTCCAAAAAAGAAAGCACCAGAAAAAGGTGACTTTACTTATAAGGTCCACCAAACTTTTAAGGAAGAAATAACATCAATTCTTTAAGATCCCTTCCAGAAAATAAAAGGAATCCTGCCAAACTTACTCTGTGAGTACAATATCCTAACAGTACTAAAACCAGATTACAACAAAACTACAGACTAATATCTCTAGTAACACAGACACAAAAATCCTCAACAACATATAAGAAAATCACATCCAACAATGTATAAAAAGAATTCTATACTAGGTATACAAGACCGGTTTAAAATTCAAAAACTAACCAAACATAACAACTAAAGAAAAATCCTGAGTGCCAACTCATAATCACGGCAATTGATGTAGAAAATGCACTTGACAAAAATCCAATGCCTATTCATAAAAACTCTTAGCAAACTAGAAGTTGAAGAAAACTTCAATTTGATAAAGAAAATTTAAAAACCTACAGGTTACAGGCTGGGGATTTAGCTTAGTGGTTCCGCCGCTTGCCTCACAAGCGCAAGGACCCGAGTTCGATCTCCAGTACCAAAAAAAAAAAAACCCTATAGGTTAATATCATTCTTTATAGTGAAAAACTGGATACTTTCCCTCTAAAATTGGGGCCAATGCAAGAATGTATTTTCTTACCAGTCTGACTCATCACAAGAAATAACAGGTATGAAGTTTAGAAGGAAGAAATTAAACTGTCCTTATTCACAGGTTACATGATTGTCAAAGTAGAAAACCCTGAAGAATCTTTTTTTTTTAACCCTGAAGAATCTTAAAAAAAAAAAAACAAAAAAAAAAACCTAGAATAAGCAAGCATAGGAAGGTCACAGTACTGAAGGTCAATCAATATACAAAAGTCAATGTCTTCCCTATACAAACAATTGGAATCTGAAGCTTAAAAAGCAATCCCAGGGGCTGAGGATTTAGCTCAGTGGTTCCAGCACCTGCCTCGCAAGCACAAGGTCCCGAGTTCGATCCCTGATACCAAAAAAAAAAAGCAATCCCATTTATAATAGCAGAGGAAAAATTAAACAGCTATAAATCTAACAATCAGTACAGTATCAGTAAGAAGGAATCTACAAAACAATGAGAAAAAAAGATCTAAATAAATGGAGAAATATTCCATGTTTATTTACTGCAATACTCAATATTGTAAGATGTCAATTCTTCCCAACTTAAATTCAAGAAGTAACTAGCTAATACTGATAAAGCATCTCACTGAGCATTCAACTACAAAGGCAGAGCACTGAACCATATATGCACTAGGGCAGGGACAACTAGCACAATGCCTACAAACAGTATGGGCTCAATAAATGTCTTTATAATAAACAAGTCAATTATTTAGATATAGAAGGACAGACTGCAGCATCCAATAGGAAGTTGGACTGAATAAATGTTATCATTTTTTAAGAATCTCTTTCTATATAATATATAGAAGAATCCAGTAAGTTTCTGACCTACTTTCCAACATGTCAATTCAAAATATAATTTACTAAGTCTACTATTATGCATCATTGTGCTACAGAAAAATGCTAACTTTCTCTATATGTACAACAATCTATTATTTCAGATCAAAAGAAGCAGCAGTTGGAAAAAACCTGAGGCTTTTCAAATAATGTGAAGCTCACTGTTTTGTGAATTCAAAACTAGTACATCCAATTTCATCTAAGCATGTACAACAGAGCAGTGCATAAAAACAAAACTACATTTAAAAGCATTTTGAAAGATGTTCTCAAAATACAAAATTCAGAATATAAATTCTACCAAACATAATCTAGACATAAACATTTTCATTTTCAGAGCATCTCAATGGCATGTAACAGTAAGGGACAGAAATCTCAACAGTACTACAGGAAATCTGATATAGATGCCTGTCTTTCCTCTATCTAACCCCTTCCTCATGGCTCTGAATCCAAAGGAGCTCAATAAATATTTTGATTGAACTGACTCACTTAAAGACACATTTATACCCCACACTAATAGCAATTCTACCAATGCTATCAGCTGAAATAACTTAATTCTTACTTTAGTGCCACAATAATTTTTGTTAAATGAGCAATGATGACATCTAAATGGACACCTCTCTTGGGTGCCTAAAACTGTAATTTTCACACACATACTAGAAACAGTATAACAACATTCAAAAATGTCTAACTGGAAGCTATTTTCTTTCCAAAATAATAAAACACGTTTAAAATATAAAACTGTAATGCACATGATGTAATTTCCTTCTATACAAAATGTAGTTAGCCTGCTTCTTGCTTTTAGATTGTGTTGTACCCATTCATTTTCAAGTGGCTCTTGAACTAAAATAGTAGCCTAAAAATGTATGTCAAAATTGGATAGGTTGGGGCTGGGGATTTAGCTCAGTGGCACCATACCTGCCCGGCAAGTACAAGGTCCTGAGTTCAATCCCCAGAACAAAGAAAAAACTGGATAGGTTGGGAGAACTATTAGGCATAATAGGGATAGGAATTACAATGAGCATAGAATACCCATTACAAAAGTGAAAAAGTATTCACAACAAAAAAATGGACATAAATAATGGAGAATATTTGCCAACCAAAAGTCTGTGTTTTGCAGAAATGAGCCAGTCCAGGAAAAAATTATTATGACTTCTGTTTATTAAACAGTCTATCCACTGTTAAGTTCCCAGGCAAAATCCCCATCTGTTTGTATGAAAGTATGACTCTGGCCCTAAAAAGGGAACAAAAGATCTTTATTAATTCATATAATTTAAATGGATACCTATTTTTACTTGCCCAGCAATAATCCCCAAGCTTTTTTTTTCTGGGAATAACTCTTCCCTCAAGACAAATCACGTGCTTTCTATTTTTTTTCTTAAATTCTTTTATTGGTACATTTTAGGTATACAACACAATAACATATCACATTCGGAACTTGTACCTTTACATGATGCATCTTGGTTCTTATTTTTTTCCCCATTCCTAGCCCTCCCTTTACCCCCTCCACCCTTCCCTATTTACAAAGACTTTACTTCCATTTTTTCCATTTCTCAGCATTTTTCCTTTCCCTTCTTTCCTT
>NW_004624771.1:7691666-7703730 GCF_000247695.1 Heterocephalus glaber
GTCCAGGTGGTTGAGTATCAGAGTGTTCCATCTCATTTCCCTTTGGGGTTGCTGTAGGTGATCTAGAAGTCTGGTTTTGAGACTTATTTGTGTTTTCTCATTTCGACTGGGGGGGCAGGGGGTGCTGCTGGCGCCCAAGTGGCTCACCTCCTCTGAGCTGGGAGAGGTGGGACAGGGGCCAGGAGCGGCAGTAGGGATGATGGCCCGGAAGCCCCTTCCTCTGGCCTGGGAGCAGTGGGAGGGATGGTGGCTGGAAAGCCCCTTCCTCTGTACCAGGAGTAGTGGGACATTGGCTCAGAAGCCCCTACCTCTGGACCTGGAGCGGTGGGATGGATGGTGGCCCGGAAGCCCCTTCCTCTGTCTGGGAGTGGTGGGATGGAGGACCAAAAGCCCTTTCCTCTGGGCTTTGAGTGGTGGGATGGGTGGTGGCCGGGAAGACCCTTCCTCTGGGCCAGGAGCCAATCACGTCCTTTCTAAAGAAACCTCAAACCCACAGCCACACATCTGACCACAAAGACAGACACTGAATCTAATCTAGAGCAATTAGCCCAATTCCCAAGAGTTTTGGTCTAGTGACCAGAGAGCTCATCATTGACAGTGTCTCTCTTATAGCAGAAATTTTTAAGATGTAAACTGCGAATTGTTGGTGGCCACCATGATTTTCCTCATATGAAGACTGCTTTACACTAAGAGAGTTTCAACCAAGTGTAGAGCTTTATCTGATGTCTTGACAAATCCACTGTTGTTTAATTCTATGAAATATCCCTTCCAAAAGTGTTTTTAATAAACTAGTTTAAATTGGGTTTCTAATAAGTCCTAATATAATTTTATGGTGGAAAAAAAGATATAAATAGGTTGCAGACAGGGGGCGGGGGATTTAGCTCAGTGATTTCACCACCCACTGTGTGAAAGGATAAGGACAGGAGTTCGATTTCCCAGTACCCTCCCCCCCAAAAAAGGTTGCAGAAGGCAGTATGGTTTCATATAGTAACCTCCTGCAGGCCTCCTCACTTCAGCTAATGGCAACTCTGTCCTTTTAGCCACCCTGGAAAAAAACCACCAGAGTTATACCACTCCTGTCTTTCTCATTCCTGCCTCACTTCCTCCATGTGTATACCCACACATATGCAAACACAAGCTCTCTCCCTCCTATTCTCTCACATCCACCCACACATCTATAACCCTTTTATTTACAGTCACCAAATTCCTTTGGCTCTATCTTCACATTGTATCCCCCAAAATTCCTATTTCTTACCACCTCTAGTGCCATTACCCAGTCCTAGCCACCATCTTCTCTTATCTAAATTATTTTCAAACCTCGTAAATAGTCTGTTTACTTATTTTCCCCAATCTATTTCCAAAATAAGAGATCAGAATGATTCTTTTAGTTTCTATCATTTCTCTAATTAAAATCCTCCAATGTCTCTTCTATTTCACTCAGAAAAAGTCAAATAACCTTCAAAGATATTACACAAAGTAACCCTCCTCCCTAGTAACCCCACCCCACTTAACCTCACCACTATAACCTATGTCCTACAATTCTCTCCCTTGTTCACTCAACTCCAGCTACAATGATCTCCTTGCTTTCCTTCAAACAAGACTGGCACTCTTGTTCTGCCTGTCCTACCACAATGAGCACTTTCTTTCGTATATCTCCTTGGCTGTTACTCTCAGTTCCTTCTTCACTTCTCTTCTGCCTCATCCCCGTGAGAGATCTGCTCTGATCACCTCATCTAATGCTGCTTCCCATCACCAGCACATTCAACTCCCCTTCTTCCTGTTCTCTTCACTCTGCTTTTTCAGAATACTTATTTTCCAACATACAATCTGTCTTTCTAGTATATCTACCATTTATTGTCTGTCTCTCCCACTAGAATATAGCACTGTCGAAAGCAAGGATTTTTGTTTTATTCATAAATGTAATTAAGCACCTAGAAGAATATCGGGCATACAGCAAACAGTTAAATATTTGCTGCTAATAAATGAATGAATATCCGAGATGAGTAACTCCAGAAGCCACTCAGGTACTTCACAGCCTGATCAGTAATGTGCCATTTAAAAATTTTTATTTATTTAATCTGTGTGTGATGCTGGGGATCAAATCCAAGGCCTCTCACATTTTAAACTCATGCTCTGCTACTGAACCCCCAGACCCAGTATTGTTACATTAAAGAAATGAGAGAAGAGCATTGATGGGTTTCTTTCATTGCCCAACTAACAACTAGCTCATATATTTGAACTTCTAAAGATTTCTGATATAATGAAACATCAACAGATAACTTTTTTGTTTTGGTTTGGTTTTTTTGAGACAGGGTCTTGCTATGTTGTTCAGGCTGCCTTCGAACTCACTATGCAGCCCAGGCTGGCCTCGAACTCAAGGCAATCCTCCTGCCTCAGAACAGATAACTTTTAAAAGACAAAGTAAATTAGAATATTAGAGATTTCTTTTCCAAATTCCCCACTGTTGAAAAAAAAATGACAACACTAATTAGTTAATAATTTTAAGGAATTATATTTCAGCATGAGAGGATGGTGGGATGGTTGTTAAGGATCCTTGTCTTGTACCAATATACACTGAAATATTTACAAATTAAAAGATATGAGACTTTTTCATATAATCTTGAATGGAACTGGGGGTAAAAATAGTGGCAACAAAATCAGTCACCATTTGATAATTGATGAAGTTAATAAAAAGTCACAGGAGGGCCGGGGATTTAGCTCAGTGGTTCCACCACCTGCCTCACAAGCACAAGGTTCCAAGTTCAAACCCCAGTATCAAAAAAATAAAAAAATAAAAAGTCACAAGAATATTATTCTTCCTAAATTTGTCTATGTTTCAAATTTGCCAAAATAAAAATAATGAAAAAGCAAGGTAATAATAACTTTAAAAATTGACCCAAAAAAAGAACCACACACAAAAAAATGTATTCTCTTCAACATCTAGCATATTATATTACACCTAAATAAATGATGAAAGAATCACAACCAAAGAACAGCATCTAAAACTACCATAATGATGGGCAGTAGGTTAAAACAAAAATAATGACCAAAGTGAGCACTTCCTTCTAAGTCAAAGAAAATGACATGAAAAATGATGGCCTTGATGGTTGCTACAACAAAGACTAGAAAATAAATTTGTCTAAATAAGCAAAACTGCAAAGACCTCAGATTTGGATGACTGGAAGAGAAACAGGACACACTGGAAAATTTCATCTTTTCTCAAGGTAAAGGACATTGCACTTTAATCTATCAAGGTCATTCATATCAAACCTAAAGAAAACTGCTGAAATTTTTATGCACCAAATAACAATGCAGCCGTAATTACTAGAAAGAAAAAGAAAAAGCTTCAGCAATCTTCCCAGCTGCTTATCTACTTTGGTTAAAATGATATTATCCAATGAGTTTACGGCTGTTTAAAATTTGAGAGTTCTGGGTGGTATGTATGTCAATATCTGGTTTCCCTTTGAGTGTACTTTATTAATGTGGATTTCTATTGTTAATGATGGCATAGTTGTTGGTTTTAATTGGTTTTTTGCTGTATGTCAATATCTGGTTTATCTTTGTGACAGTGACATTACCACAGTTTGTTTTCTCCTCTCTGAGTAGTGCTGGACACTAAGACTCTCAAATAAGTGGAATATCCATCCAAACAGATGCAAAATTTTCAATATAGAAACACAAGAAGTATAAAAAAATAAGGCAACATGATCCCTTGAAATGTCCATAATCTGTCAGTAACTAATTGCAAGACTACCTAAGTGGGTAGAATTCTAGACAATTCAAAAGATTGATTTTTTAAAGATTAATAACTTTCTGAAAGGATACAAATGAACAGCTCAATAAATTATGAAAGACAATGCAGAATATTAAGGAGCAAGTCAACAAAAAGAAATTCTGAAGAACCAAACAGAAATTATGAAAATTAAAAGCACAGCAGGGGGCCAGGGATTTAGCTCAGTGGTTCCAGCGCCTGCCTTGCAAGCGCAAGGTCCCAAGTTCGATCCCCGGTACCAAAAAAAGAAAAGAAATAAAAGCACAGTAAGTGAAATTAAACAAACAATAACAAAAAAACTCAGACCAATAGACAAGATCATTTACATTACTAGTTTCCCTCAGTTCACTGAAAACAAAGTTTACTGCTATTATGTTTGTTTCTTCTTTGTAAGATAATCTTTTTGTCTATGCCTTATACTCTGAGTAACCATTTTGAAGATATGGATACATGTGTATTAACTATTGTATAATTATTTATGAAATTTTGTTTTACTTTTTCATAAAATGAAAAAAGGAAATAAGCAGATTCTAATATCAAGAAGCTATAGTTAATGAAACATACTAACAACATCAAGAAAACCACAGAGATAGGTATTATCATTTATAAGATAAACCAGCAACATAAATTTAACGCTTAACTATATGGTTTCAGACATAATCTACTCTTAAACATATACTTACTTCACTCTATGAAATCTTCAGACCATTTAGTCTAATATTCTGACTGCTTTGAAAAAAAAACTAAGGCAATACCATCTGCTTTTGTTGTTGGTCAAAAATTGGGCTCTTGTCTACCTGTACACTCTGTTCTACAATCTAATTTCAACTTTTATAATATAGGCCCTCTCTCCCTTTGTTAATATAAGACCCTTCCTAGACCTTCACTTATTCTGATTAGTTAAAATCTGGTCATTTCTCTATGAATTGACTCCTCCTGCCTTGTCTCTGTTATTTTACAAACTTTCCTGGTTACTAAGTATCTCCTAGCATTATTCTGCTCACTGGCTAATAAAAAACCACCAGAGCATTAGCCAAGCTGCCTGTGGGTATACCAAACAGTTATAATACCAAAACGAAAGCCAAGGAGGAAAAAAGGAACAGAAATATGAAAGAAAAGGGAAGAAAGCAAGCAATCACCATTAATGAGCAGCTACTACATGATATTATCTCCACAAAGCTATGAGCATGCATTATTAGCCCAATTTATAATGGCAACAAAGTACATAATTTTCTCCCATGGCCACACTACCAATAAGAGGAAGAAAAAGAATGTAATATTCCATGATCTAAAGGACCAGTGTGCTTTTTCTCAAACTAGTTACATATATTCCCAGGCATAAAATTAAACAAACTAGGTTTATGCTAAGGAAAAGGTAAATATTAAACCTGCTATGTTGTGACAGCTCTCTTCATTCACTCTAGTTTTCCAAATTTTTTTTTTCCTTTTGAGACAGGGTTTCACTAAGTAGCTCAAGCTGCCCTCCAACTCACACTCTTCCTGCCTCAGCTCTTAGTGCTAGGATTGCAGACATGTGCCACTATGCCCCGCTAATTTTCCAAAACTAATACTTAAGCAGGATGTGTTTTGGTTTTTGATAGTAATTAAAATATTTCTACATTTCTAAAAACAGCACAAATGAAATATAAAACTCACATCAATTCTTAAGGTAAAAGAGAATTTAAGAAATTTTCAAGCTCTTCTAAGGTATATCCCAAAGGGTACCCCTCTCTCCTGCCTTACTAATTCTTTGCTGATAGTTTAAGAAGCCCTGTTTTACAGAAATTGGGAGGGAGATTTAAAAACTCAGTAATTAAAAATGTCTGGATTAACAAATCTATACATCTTCAACTCTCCAAAAAAAAGTCAATCACTCTCTCTACAGTGCTTATATGACACTTCACATAATTTATATTCCTACTTATATCACATAATTATTTATGCATCTCTCATCAGTTGAAAATAGATTATTATTTATTTCCCCTGGAGAGCAACCACACTTCGTTATTGAATTTTCAGCTCCCTATAAAGTATAAGGAATATAGTACATCACATATTTGTCAAACATAAATGGGTTAAACTGCCCCACGTCAAAGACCAAAATAATTTCCCACTAGTTAGATCATTCCAGCACAGAGAACTTCAAAAGATTTGAATTACATAAGACAACTCCTCTAAATACCAAGTCCAAATTCACTTTATAGCTAATGGGATTTGAAAGACTAATTTCCTTACCCATAGTCAAGAAATCACATTGCACAGACTAAATGCTTACATATTTCTTTCTTTTTATAAAGTATGCCCTGCCAAATCAGAATTTCTGGCCATGCAAAAATAAAACTGTGATTAAGCAGGAAAAACCTTTACAAATGATGTATTCCACTCTGTCTTCTGGCATATCTTATTAAGGGCAACAGATTTTAAGACATAACAAATCAGAATTGCAGTATATTGGTTTAGCTTTAATTATGTATCTGCCAGTTCTAGTTCTATATTTTTTAATCTATCCGGTTCTCAAGAAAGCAAGAATCATTGCATTATGTAGAGTCATATGGAACACTTTAATTACTTTAGGAAAAGAATCCACAATTATTAATTGCCTGTGACCTTCCTATGGTACCTCCTTAAAACTTCCCAAGATGATCAGATGTTTCAACATAGCATCAATGAAAAATAGATGAATGACTGGTTTTTAAAGGATAAGTATCTTCCCCGTGTTTTAAAAAGGTTTCTAGGGCCGGGGATTTAGCTCAGTGGTTCCGCCGCCTGCCCTGCAAGCGTAAGGACCCAAGTTCGATCCCTGGTACCAAAAAATAAATAAATAAAAATAAAAAGGTTTCTATTTATTTTAGTATAAAACTTGCATGTTTTCTCTAATATTAGAATCTGAAAAAAATCTTAAGTGTCTCATATTTTATTAAATACATACTTGGGTGTACACATTTCCATTTAAGATGTATTACAGGCTAATAATAAAGTGAATAACTGGCATTTTATTACTGTACCCCCAGTATATGCAATTAATAAGCATTTGGTTAAGTCTATAAATATCTCAGCTTATTAGATACCAGACACTGATCTAAGCACAGGCTACTATAATATGATATATCCAACAACCCTTGCCTTCAATCGTGTGGAAAAAAAAGTAGACATTCAATAAATAAACTCATAAATATATAATTATCAAATGTGGCAAATAAAATGAAGAAAAATAACAGGGTACTTTCAGTGGAGTTGGGGAACCTGGGGTTATCCAAGTTTATACTGAAATACTATCCAATACTGTATTTAGAAAGCTGAGATTGTCCTCTGAGAACAGGACATTTGAAATGATACCTGGAAAGGTCTGGGCCAGCCAAAATTTAAATGATTGTGCCAAGTCACTGGAATAGCAAATAGACCCTAAGGCAAGTTTCTGACTGAAAAGCCAGTGTAACTTGATCACTGAAAACCAGAGAGTAGATTTAAAAGAAACTGATAAGGGGCAAGATAATATATAGTTTTATACCACATGTAAGGATTTAAGGATTTATTCTAAATGTATGGAAAAATCTAAAATAAAACATTGTAAGTGAGGAGTATGTAAGAAAGACCAAGATACAGAACACCAGAAGGCCTTAGACCAACATCAAAGCTTAGAAAATGAAGGTATAGACAGATTTTAAGTCAAGATGTTTTATATATGCTTTCATGAATCCCTGTTATGAACAACTTTTTCAATTAGTCCATCATCTACCATCACATTCTCCTTCTTTTCTCTGTATGTGTCTACACTAGAGGTATAACTGAGCAGAAAATGCTCAAAAATTACAAAGAGAATAAAAAGTACAGATAAGGACAAACTGTAAAGTCAAACACTGAATTACTGAGCAGACTATCTTCTATAGCCTGGAGTGGAAGAGGAGTAGATCTGCACAGAAGAAAATGCATTCTCAACTATTTAAATTTTAACCACATGCATTATTTTTTAAAACAAAACACTGACTTTATTACATTTCTCACTATAAAGTAGTTTGCTAAAACACGATGAAATTTTTCATAAATTACTTCCATTTACTAAATGAAAAACTGATAATTACTTCATGAGATTATCCTTGCAACTTCTCCACCTACCTGAAATTCAACTACATAAAGAATTTCTTTGGGAGTTTCTACCTAAACATTCTATTTGATATTCTATTTTTCATTGTTCGATATAGCAACTTTCATCTCTATCAAAAATGAGTTTCAGCATTCGGGTCCAAAAAGGACTAAAAGTCAACATTTAACTTGCTTAGAATTAAGAGGAAAATTAATACCAACTTTATAGTAAATGTATACAGTGATCTAGTGATCCATATGCAAAAATCTGACCTAGGAAAACACTTACCAATATATGAAAATACAATCACAAGAATACATCATTGCTTTCAATCGGGATATGGGGACTTAACTGTACAATAAGGAAATAGTTCAATAATTTACATGCCATTATGCTGGCGGAAGAACTGTCACAGAAGATATTTAAAATAAATTAAGTCCATTCTAATAAGTTCATCTTTTTCAAAAAAGTGTGCATTTATTAAACAATGTATAGTGTCAAACAAGTTCACTTAATTATACTCATTTTAAATGTATTACAATTATCACATACTAACCTAGATTTGAAAATAAAAAATAAAAGCAGAAATTTTCAAGAATTGTTGAAAGTATAATTTTATATGTCTTTCAATAAAGCAGAAACATCACTTTATAAGTAAAAACTTTCTAAAAGAAATACAATTTAGAATCTTTCTTCAATGTGCATTAGTTCCATAACTGTCAGGGTAAGCTACATAATTTTTCCAACTCATAATGGTATAGTACATTATAAACATTTCCAAACAAGAGTTTTTGAAGTCAAATCTAAAAGATTACAAGACATTTTTAAGTTTCCCAATATTTCCCAGATACTGTCATCAGAAAAATGAGGATGGCAGAGAGCATTGACAGTTTCCTCAGAGATCTCACTCATCACTAGAAAAACACTTTAGTGGAGTCTACGAATCCAAAGAGAAAATGGATCATTACCCTTCACAGATAGCAAACAAGAGGCTGAGCAGAGAAAGGTTCCACCAGAACAACCCAACCTTGAATGAGCTGTGGAATTAGCTCTGACACTGTTTATGTTTGTCATCTTCTTAAAGTGCATATTTTTGGAATTCAAGCGCCAAAATTAAAACGTAATTTTCTTTGAGAAGAGGATTAGGTCTTAGTTTTAGAATCTGAACTAAGTAAATAATGAGGAGAGCACAAAGGATCAACACTGCACTCTATCTGGCAAGCTATGCAAGAACAACTGCCAGAATACTTTTTTAAATACGGACATCTCAGGACAAGTTACTAGTCCTAACCTGCCTGGAATAGTATTTTAACAATTCTCTGGAGCATGATTTCCTAAGCTTACAAGTGCTTTGTTTTGTTTTAATTTACAAGAAAAATACTGATATTTTCTTTTGGATACTGTATTTTAATTTTAAGTGAAAATAAAAACTCCATTGTTATTTCAGAAGGGCTAAGGTCTTCAATAAAGCAATCCTTTAAAAGACATGAAAAGAAAGCATTTACACTAACATAAATAAAATACATATTCTATTTAGTATATTGAGTATATGTAATTAACTTACATAATGTATTAAATATACTGTTAATATATAAATATTAAGATTTATTATTTTTAAAACTTCAATAGGTTTCAAGTAACTTCCTTTGGTATTACACTAAATATAGTCGAACGCTCTAATACTTTTTTTAAAAAAAAACAGTTAGCTCTGTTGTAAAACACATACTGTCATACTTCCAAATTCTAATCAACTGTGTTTGTGAAAATAAAATCTCTAACTCCATACAGTTCAGTATTTCCATTTCCCCAGAGTGCCATGTACCCATCACAGGGGATGTATGTAGCTCAGTGGTGCTGTGCCTGCCTCACAAGTGCAAGGTCCTGAGTTTGATCCCTGGTACAAAAAACAAAAAAAAACCCTCAAGTCTGACATTCTTGTCACATTTCTATGCTACAAATCAATATACCATAACCATGTACCCATTACAAGTTTAGTATAAGCGGGCCAAGAGTGGCACAGGGCTGAGGCTCAGCAGGCTGGGCCTGGCCAGAGGCCTCGGGACTCGGCTGTGGCGCGCTGCCTGAGCGTCAGCGTGCTCCATGGGCAGCAGCCAGGGCCGCGATGACAGACTACAGCGAGGAGCAGAGAAACGAACTGGAGGCTCTAGAGTCCATCTACTCGGACTGCTTCACAGAAACTCTGGAGTTGCGGCCAGGGCTTTTCAGTATTATCAGAAAATACACCCAGCTTCACCATCACTGTAACATCTGAGGCTGAGAAAATGATGAAACTGTCCAGACTGCCCTCAAGTTTACATACAGTGAAAAATACCCAGATGAAGCTCCTCTTTATGAAATATTTCCCCAGGAAAACCTAGAGGATAATGACGTCATAGACATTTTTAAATTATTAGCATTACAGGCTGAGGAAAATCTTGGTGTGGTCATGATCTTTACTCTAGTGACAGCAGTGCAAGAAAAATTAAAGGAAATGGTAGATCAGATAAAAACGAGAAGAGAGGAAGAAAAGAAACTAAAAGAAAAAGAAGCAGAAGAAGCAGAGGAGCAATTATTCCACGGCACCCCGGTTACAATTGAGAATTTCTTATGCTGGAAAGCCAAGTTTGATGCAGAACTCTTGGAAATTAAAAAGAAACAGATAAAAGAAGAAGAGCAAGCAGGAAAAAATAAATTAAGTGGCAAACAGCTGTTTGAAACCGATCATAATCTTGACACATCTGCTATCCAGTTCTTGGAGGATGCTGGAAATAATGTGGAAGTAGGTGAGTCTTTGTTCCAGGAACTGGGTGACTTGGAGCTGGAGGATGTTGAGGACGACCCAGACTACAACCCTGCTGGCCCAGGGAGTGACTCACAGGACCGATGGACCATCTCCGGAGAGCTCCACAGCCACAGCAACTGTGGCTGTGCTGAGAGGCTTTTAATTTTCCTTTCTTTTTTTTCTAAGAAAAAATAACTCTCAGGAGAATATTCTGATAACTTTCACCATTGAACTTAATAAACTGAACATAAAACTTCAAGATAAGGGCCAGGGATTTAGCTCAGTGGTTTCGCCGCCTGCTGTGCAAGTGCAAGGACCCGAGTTTGATCCCCGGTACAATAAAAAAAAAACTTCAAGATAAAAATGTTCACTTCCTCTTACTGGTCAACAGAAGTTTACATATTTAACATTATTTAATGCTGGAGGGAGAGCCTACATATAACACCAAGACTTGAATGTGGGTTGTGGTCATGTCCATATGGGTATATGTATAAGAAACAGAAATAACTCGTGTTTTCTATCCTGGAGATGATAGTTACTTTTGGATTCCAAATGTTGTCTTTCATATAAAGTGTTAAAATACTGAGATAAATAGGAAATTAAACCTGGATTCCAGCCTTTTGACACAGTAAATTTAAGTTTTAACAGAATCAGAAGCCCAGATTATACACAGGAATAAAATGGATGTCATCACTATAATAGTACTTGAATACAAATTTTTGGTGTTTATAAAAATTGTATACTCCTAAGCCCTTCTCAGGATAGATTTATGAGCTGCAATCTGAATTTTAGAAGTGAAATGTGATACCAATTCTAAAGATAATTTGTTGTCGATCTGTTTTATTTTTAATTTTTAAAAATTAGTACATATCATAACTAATGATCATATTCATCATAGAGAACTTTACCTGTATATAACACATCTTAATTCTTTTTTTCCCATTCACCTTCCCCTTCTTCAACCCTTCTTTGCCTCCTTATTTACAAAAGTTTGTTTTCATTTTTTTCCTTCAATTCTTTTTTTCCATTTCCCTTCCTTTCCTTCCACTTCCACCCTTGTTTCCTTTCCCATCTGAATCTGTTCTTCCTACTTCCCAATATCTATCCTCCATTAAGCTCCTTATTTACCCTTTGAGTCTCTTAAACAAAAGAAACAATGCTATATTTAAACTTGTGTATCCAACTTACTTCACTTAAAATAGAGTCTCTAGGTGCATCCATTTTCCTAAAAATGATTCAGTTTTGTCATTCAAGAGATGCAAATGAAACAAAATTGAGATTCTACTTCACTCCAGAAAGAATGGCTGCTATCATGAAATCAACCAATAACAAATGCTGGCGGGGCTATGGGGAAAGAGGAACCCTGCTCCACTGCTGGGGGGAATGTAGACTGGTGCAACCACTGTGGAAATCAGTATGGAGATACCTC
>NW_004624771.1:7726617-7790857 GCF_000247695.1 Heterocephalus glaber
GGGAGGGGTAGGGGAAGGGAAAAAAGGGAAAGGAAAAAATATGAGGAGAGGAAAAAAATGGAAACAAGGTCTTTGCAAATAGGGAAGGGTGGAGGGGGTAAAGGGAGGGCAAGGGAAGGGGAAAAAAATACAAGATCCCAATGATGAATGCAACTGTATTTTTATACCGAAAATGTACCAATAAAATTAATGGGAAAAAAAAAAAAAAACTCCTGGAACACATAGGCCCCAAACCCCTTTGTATCAGCACTGGCAATGATGCTGGCTATCACAGCAAAAGCTCAGTAAACAAAAGCAAAACTTGGGCCAGGGATTTAGCTCAGTGGTTTCACCGGCTGCTGCACAAGTGCAAGGACCTGAGTTCGATCCCCGGTACCAAAAAAAAAAAGCAAAAGTAAATAAGGGGGACGACATCAAATTAAGCAGCTTCTACAAAACTAAGGAAACAATCAAAACTAAAAGTCAATCTGCAGACTGGAAGAAAATATGTGTGAACTAAATATTGTATGATGAGTTAATATACATCCAAAATATTCAAGGAACATACACAACTTCACAGCAAAAACTAATAACCCAAGCCAAAAATTGGACAAAGTACCTGAACAGACATTTTTCCAAAGACATACAAACGGCCAACAGATATGTGAAAAGGTGCTCAACAGCACTAATTGCCAGGGAAATGCAAATCAAAACTAAAGAAAGATACAGTTCATATTTATCAGGATGGCCATATAACCAAAAAAAAGAAATGTTGACAAAGGTGTGGAGAAAAGGGAATCTTTGTTCACTGTTGACAGGAATGTAAATTTGTACAGACAGTATGGAAAACAATAAGGAAGTTCCTTTAAAAACTAAAAATCTGGTGGCACACGCCTGTAATTCCAGCACTCAGGAGGCTGAGGCAGGAGGATCACCTAGAGTTCAAGCCCAGCCTGGGCTACACAGTGAGTCCAAAGCCATCCTGGGGCTGGGGATTTAGGTCAGTGGTTCTGGCGCCTGCTGCACAAGCGCATGGTCCCAAGTTCAATCCCCCGTACCAAAAAAACAAAAAAACAAAGCCATCCTGAACTACACAGCGAGACCCTGTCTCAATCAATCAATCAATAGAACCATCTGACCCGGAAATCCTTCCACTGGGTATGTACCTAAAGAAAATGAAATCAGAACCTCTTAGGGAAATCACAAACCCTAGAGGTGGAAACAACCTAAGTGTCTTATCAATGGATAAAAATTTAGAGGGGGGAGAATGAATATGAATTACCCTTAAAAGCGGGCCTTTTCCACCTTCTATCTGCACCAACACTCCACCTACCACTTCCACACCTAGTAGACCTGTGCTCCTGCTCAGCTAGGGCTGTTGCTGTCTCCCTTTAGCCACAATGCCAGACATCATCAGATACAATGAGATGATCTCTGATACAAGAGCTAGAAGATCTTGTGTGGGCTGTGCCTAGAAGTAGAAAGGAAGATGGCCAGTAGGAACAAGGTAACACTGATGACTCACTCACTAGCGGGCAAGATACCAAAAGCACCATAATCGTTGGTTCTGATGTTGTTGTGAACCACTAATTGCAAAAAAAAAAAAAAACCAGCTTATAACAAGTCCATCAAAGATTACATGAACTCAATCAAAGGAAAGTTTGCTGAACAGAGCCCAGAAAGAATAAACCTTTTTATGACAGGGGCTACAAAACAAATCAATTTCAAAAACTGCTAATTTCAGAAATGACCCATCTTTTATTGGTGAAAACATGGATCTAAATGGCATGGTTGTACTGTTAGACTACCACATGAATGATGTAAGCCCACATGTGATTTTATTAAGGATGGCTTAGAATGGGAAAATGTTAACACATTTGCTTCTATCACCATCATCAGAACTGGCTGCTGGTCAATCCACACAATACCAGGACTTAAGACAAATGGGACTCATACCATCCTGAACTTTTCATTTGTTTAGACTGTGAGTGAAGGCATTGTTTTTAAGGGGAAAAAAATATGACCTGAGATTGTCTAGGAACAATATGCAGTTAAATTTGAAGAAAAAAAGGAAGTGGAGAGGGAAGGAAAAGATGAAGATATTGCCATTTCCAACAACATGGAGGAACATTAAGGATATTATGATAAATTAAATAAACCAGAGAAACAAAAATACTGCATGATCTCACCTTTATGTGAAATCCTAAAAAGAAAAAAAAAAAAAAAGTTTCTCGAACCTATTATTAGATTATCTCCAAAATTTATCTGATATTTTCAAGTGAAAGAGAAGGCTAATTTGCTTGTGATACCAAATGCAATAGGAGAAATCTGCTTTATCTATCAAAACTACTGACAATGTTGACAAGAAATGTAAAACGTATGTCAAAATTTTAAAAAAAAATTTAGAACTAGACTCAGTGAAAAATCAAAGTGCATAACTCATGTAGAAAAATTCTGCACATAGCCCTGGCAAATAGGTGCTCCTAGGACCTGAGTAATGATGGTATCTAATCCTACTTTCCTATTGACTTTGCCAGGATGCTTAAGCTAGTGTTATAGTACATCTAGTATAATGAGGGGGAAAAGGATACTGCAGTGGTGGCGAACCTACAGCAAGAGTGCTGCACTGGGCTGTTTCTATCACCGAAAGCTCTAAAAGGTTTATCATCACTGGGATAGAGGAAACACTGACTGAATTATCACTCAGTAGAACTAGATAATACAACCTGGTAATAGATCTTTGTACAAAAAGTATGAGACAAAATCAAATCAAAACAGTCCAAAAATGACCACTGACAGGGCAAATTTAAAAGAATATAGTACAAGAGAGAAGAACTTTGGGAAAAATACCATGATAAATGAAGTCTGATGTCAAATGCATAGCTGCTGAACAACAAATTACTATACTCTAAAAGAACCTTAGAAACCATACTTTCTGCCTCCTGTGGTTTATTTTTCATTAAGTAGGTGTATAACCAACTCATAGCGCTATAAGATAAATTTACAGTGAAATAAACTAAAGAAATACCTAAAAACCATCCTAACAACTATTTACATTTATATACTGTTCCTTTTTTTGGTACCAGGGATTGAACTCGGGTCCTTGCGCTTGCGCAGCAGGCGGCGAAACCACTGAGCTAAATCCTCGGCCCTACTGTTTTTTAACAGAGGGCCTCCACAGGACAAAATGACATGTTCAAGTTCAGAATACACTCTCCATGGTTTAAAAAATACATGTTATCCCTCTGTTATGGCTTGTGCATAGATGTCCCCCCAAAGCCTCATGCAAGCAGCATTGGCCGCAGGAGAAGGAGTCTGAGCCTGACAATGAGGCCGGGGACTGGAGCCGAGCATGGAGGCCTCATGATAGGGCACCCTGGCATGCATTATGCACCAATGGGCACGCACCCTATGGGTCAGAGAACAAATATGCCTCCTGTACCTCATGGAACGATGCCACAAATGATGCCCCCTATGTGAGGGCCACCAATGGGACAAATGCCTGGAATGATGATGTCTCATATGTCTCAGGCTTCCATACAACCTGCCTTACCACCAGGGGTAAATAAATAGTATGGATGTAGCAGCAGGTGCAGCATCTGGCGCAAAATCAATGTGGACTGAACATAAATCACCTGATGGAAGGACTTATTACTACAATACTGAAACAAAACAGTCCACCTGGGAGAAACCAGATGATCTTAAAACACCTGCTGAGCAACTGTTATCTAAATGCCCTGGGAAGGAATATAAATCTGACTCTGGAAAGCCTTACTATTACAATTCTCAAACTAAAGAATCCCACTGGACCAAACCTAAAGAACTTGAGGATCTTGAAGGATACCAGAATACCATTGTTGCTGAAGGTCTTATTACAAAATCAAACCTGCATGCCATGATCAAAGCTGAAGAAAGCAGCAAACAAGAAGATTGCAGCACATCAACAGCCCCAGTTCCTACAACAGACATTCCTACCACTATGACCACCATGGCTGCTGCAGAAACAGCAGCTGCTGTTGCTGCAGCTGCAGCAGCTGCTGCAACAGCCAATGCCAGTGCTTCCACTTCTACTACTAATACTGTCGAACTATTCCCGTTGTTCCTGAGCCTGAAGTTACTTCCATTGCGGCTACTGTTGTAGATAATGTAAATACAGTAACTATATCAACTGAAGAACAAGCACGATTTACTAATACCACTGCTATTCAGGATCTAAGAGTTGAAGTATCTAATAATGCAGAAGAAGCATCAAAGCAGGAAACTGTAGCTGATTTTACTCCCAAAAAAGAAGAGGAAGAGAGCCAACCAGCAAAGCCTCATGCAATCATAAGTGGGGCTCTTTCAGAGGTGGCTGGATCTAGAGTGTGTGACACTGGAATTGACTCATGGTGCAATGGTAGGCTTGAGGGCACTAGGATTAAGCGTGTGAGTGCTACCCACCCTAAATTGTCTGGATAAGTAAAAGATTAAGGTCCCTTGCTTGCCTGCTTTGCTACCTCCTGCCTCCCATGAATTGTCTCTGCTCTACACCCTGTCTTGGAGCCAGCCAATTATGGACTGAAACTTCTACAAACTGTGAGCTAAATAAACCTTTCCTCTTTTAACTTTGGGTGTTGGGTATTTTGTCTCAGCAACAAGAGAAAAGTAACGAAGACAGCCTCTTAAGATTGAAAACCAGACGTTTGTGTTTTGTTTTTTCTAAACATAGTGCTTGCTATTTGCATCCCCTGTAGTAGAAGTCTAATTTGAGGACAGTATGGATGTATATGTGGGGTAGGGGTGAAGTTGAGAAATTCTTCACTAGTATGTGCATAAACCCTACACTTGCCTTTTAAAATATGTTTCTTTCCTGGAAATGGGTCATATAAAAATTCCCTCTGGGTTTGCGTTACTTTCATATTTGTGAATACTTCACGTGATAGTCTTCAACAAGCCAAACTGCTTATTTTCAGTAATTTGCCAGGTGTGCTACTTTTTCAGCACAAATTCCAACAACTAAGGTTACATGACATTCATACACATACACAGTACATACATCTACAGAAATGAATAGAGTTTAAAGTAAAGACTACAACACCACACTTTGCACTACAAAAGGAAAAAAACTTGAAAGGATTCTAATAGTAATCTCAATTTATGAAATTTAATGTACCAAAACTTCTGTGGTGACTTGATTAGTTATTTAATTCAGGTATCAGGGCCATGCTGTATGTAAACTCTCATTGTGCTATTTGGGTAACAGCTCATACAGAACTGCTGAAGCCTTCTAAAATGACAGGACACCACAGTTAACATATCAGAAACTTAAAGAAATGAAGAAAACAGTATGGCAGTAGCACAATTCTTACTTATTTTAGAACCAAGGCTCATCTCCAGAACTCTGCTTTTTACCAAGTAGTTATTTACGATAGCAACTTCATTACCGTGAGATCTAAAATTTTCCACACATTTCAGTGATGAGCTATTAGTCTCTGTGTGTGTTGTTACCTGGACAACACTCTTAAGAAGGCTTTTACCTTTCAGAACTAGTAGGTCAGAGAGAAGCAAGGCTTCTTCAAATCAACTGGGCATCATTTTAATTAGAAGCAGTAAGTGTGAAATCAGCAGAAAAGCTTAAGAATTGTTCCCAGTGCTTCAATATGATTAACAGACACAACTTGCTGGTATTTACATTCATTTCTAGCCACCCAACTCCCCTGTGGAACAAGGCAAGTTCCACCTAGGACTTCAAAATACCCCCAGCCATACAATCCATATAAATGCTGAAAGTCCAAGGAAGTTCCTAAAATTAAAAATACATCAATCCCTCACAACTGGATTTGATATTAAATACCCTGTACTGCTACTCAAAATTCTGAAGCTAGTTGACTCTGCTATAGATCTTTATAAACTACCTTTCTGCCTCAACCATGTTTGCTTCTGGATATTAAGATCCAGTCATTTAGAAATCACATTTTAAAAGACTCTCTGAAAAGGCCATCAAAACTGCTTCCTGCTCTGCTATAGCCAGTTTAATGTAAAGCAAAGGAACACTAGTATCCCCTTACAAAGAAAATATTTTCCCTTTCCAGCACTTTTTAGGACTGGTAAACTCAAGGTTGTTTCTCTAACATTAATAATCTTTCCCTGCAGCTTCTACTGTAAGGTGCTAAGTCAAATTTTTTTCCTTTTTGTTAGGCAGCTGGGTTGAAAAGGTCTCTCTCTCTCTCTCTTATGTAATTTGAGCTGGCCTCGAGCTTGTGGCAATCTTCCTGCCTGTCTCATAAGTTCTGGGATTTTGGTGTGTGCCACCACCAGCAGCTATGGCTCATATTTTAATCAGGAGCACAGCACAGAAAAGTTGTTCAATGTTAAGAAGCACTAGATGACTCTGGATCCAAAAATGAAAAGACAAGCTGAAAAGCAGAAGGCAAAACTGGCATTCTGGCATTTGGTGCTTACTCCTGTCTAGCTCGTTCACTGTTTATTTTTTCCTGTCCATGACCCTATGCCAGTGAAGGTGAACTTTTTAGAACTTTCAATGATACAAATAGCCCACTGCAGCACACATGCCATAGTTTCACTACCACTGCCCTATTTGATCACCAAGTCCCTTGGTCCAGAAAAGGCTTTCTCTGCATACTACTTGTTCTACTTCCACAGATCCAAATTCTACCCATTCTTCAAAGTGTAATTAAAATGTCATCTCTTCCCTTATCCTTACAACTAAAAGTAAACGCTCTCTCCTCTCTAAACTCTTCCAGTATCTTTATCTCTTCACCATCCCTTACTTTCTACCTTCATTATCTTTGTTGCCATATTTAACCCTACATATAAGTCTGAAGAACTCAGGGCCAAGGTCTATGCCTTATCCATCTCTACTCAAACTGCTTAACATAAGGCCTCACACAGGCTAAGTCAGTGATGGCGAACCTTTTAAAGACCAAGTGCCCAAACTGCAACCCAAACCCCACTTATTTATCACAAAGTGTCAATGCTGCAATTAAACTGGAATACTGAGGCTTTAGTTTAGAAAAAACAACTGCTATCCAATGCTCAGCTGCTGGGACAACTTAGCTTGTATGCTGACAGAAAGGGCTCTACATGCCCAATGCGGCACACATGCCATAGGTTTGCCACCATTGAACTACTTCAGTTGAATTAAATGAATGGCTTGAGTTCAGAAAGAGAAACCCACTAACAACCACTTCAGGTAGGCCGGGATTTAGCTCAGTGGTGCCACTGCCTGCCTCAGAAGCACAAGGTCCCAAGTTTGATCTCCAGTACCCAAAAAAAAAAAAAAGAAAGAAAGAAAATCAACTTCAGGAGTCCAGAGCCCTGGCTTAGATAATAACTAGCTATATGACCTTAGACTTCAGGCTTTTTGCATACTCATCTGCAAAGTTAGGAGAATGGACTAAACTAGTTCCTTTTTCTTTTTTTAACTAGATTGTTATTCATTAGTTGGGTGTAAAATTAATTTTGGGGTTAAAACCTACATTTTTTGTAAATGAAATCAATATAATAAATTAAAATGTGTTATAGATAGTGATGTGCTATAAATATTTAACAACTTGCTATGCCATGGGGAGGGGGCAGAATTACACCAGTTCCCGACTTCCCTGGGGTAAATACTCCCCCACCATGGCCAATTTCAAGCTACAACACAGTATCACTGAACCTGAGGCTAGGTGGAAAGAGATAAGCACAACTGCTCTTACAAGCAGCATGAGCCAACTCAGCAAGACCCTGAAAAGATAAAGAGTATTTCACCAAAGTTTTCTTTTAATTTTGTATTTGTGCACACACACGCTGAAACAAGACATAAAATGTATTTCTGATTGTGGATCACAGTCAAAACAATTTAACAATTAATTTTCTAGCCTCCTCCATGTGTACAATTCAATAAATCCTGTTCTTGGTTACATATTTAGTGTCTTCATAATTCCTATTTCCCTTCAAAAATGAGAGTAACAAATGCCTATTGATATCATCTGAAAGCAAATAAATTATAAGGTGCAAGAATTTGCTTCAGGAATTATCAGCCAAGGTCAAGGTTCTCAGGCTTTGTTTAGCTTCACTCACCACAAAGACACAACACACTCCTACAATAGCAAGGGTTCATTTAACAATGGGTTGGGAGAACAAGAAAAAGAAATTTATGGTATGAAAGAAAAAATACAATGATTATTATATTTGTACCCATACCCCACCCAACTGAGAAGTCTGGTACAGAGAAAACCATTGCAATAAAAAAGTAAATTTTTCATAACATATTTCACAGTCAAATTCCCCACCACAAGCTTGCATTCCTCAATGGGACCTTTATTACTAAAAATCTCCTACTAGAATTAAGTTTTTGCCATGGATGACACGTAGTGCTTGTTGAATTCAGAACAGGCAAAAAGAAATTAGCATAGCAAGCAGTTGATACAGCTGATATTCTGGGGAAAACAGGCTTTTGTTGGGAAAAAAAATATTTTCTTACTTCTTATTTATGCTTACTAAGCTGGGTGAGAAAGGGAGAAGAAGTTTCTTGAATATATTTTTGGCTGTACTGTCTATCACAACAACACAGCCTGTAACCAAAATTTTCATGAGTATTTATAAGGAATTGTGCTATTTTTACAATTATTTAGAAAACAAGACAGCTCAGAATTTCAAGTACACTAATAATCCTAGTCCACATCTAACTCTAAGACAACGGAGCATACACGTATGCCTAAAAGTTTCCCAGGAAAATCCCCAAAATTACACCACAAATCATAAGGTAACAAAAAAATAGTCAGTATGAGCTAAACTCGAACAATTGTGTCATCTTTGTTGAATAAGAGTAATATGAAAATAAATGAAGTATAAAAAAGACAATGTTGAGATACAAATTCTGCCTGATTCCATTAACTCTTTCTTCTTAGGGTCCACTGATATTCACATACTTATTTATACCCTATTCCAATGCTAACTACAAAGTAAGAATTATTTTCTTTTTCTTTTTTTTTTTTTTTTGGTACAGGGGATCGAACTCAGGAACTTTCACTTGAGAGGCAGGCGTCGGAACCACTGAGCAAAATCCTCAGTCCATAAGAATTATTTTCAATTCTGACAAGCCAGAAGTCAAGTGAAGCAATGTCTTTCTCCATAATCTCAACATTAAGGCTCTTTTTTAAAAACTGAGCATGTTTTATCATAACTCAGGCTCAGTCTGTCCTTTCTCTGCTTCCCCTGTCTGTTGTGACAAATGTTCATAAGACTATTCCCATAAGAAGTCCCTGGGCTGGAACAGCATCTGGAACAGCCTTGGGCTACTGGTCATCTCAGGCCCCAGGGCTGACCCATTAGGCAAGAGTTACAAGAATGTAACATTTCATTAAACTGTTGAGACAGAAGGAAAAAAGCTGTGTGTCTCAGACTCCCACAGGCTATGGTACTGACTTCAATCCCCAAACACCCTACATCGAGTAATGATCATCTGAAAACAATGGTAAGCTGGAATGTGGACCCAGTCCTACATTCCCAATACTATGTAAGAAATCCTTGCTACTGAGTTCAGTATCTACCAGCCTGGCTATCTCCCACACATAATATTTTTACTTGGTAAAACAGAATTCCTTCTTTTGACTACTCCAAGAAAATGGTAAGACTTTCAGCTTTTTCGGTTTTTGTATCCTGGTGCTGGGGATCAAACACAGGGTCCCATACATGTAAAGCAACTGCTTTACCATTGAGCTATAGCCCTAGCCCTAAAACTTTCAGCTTTGATGCCATACCGTCTGAGAGTTCAAATAAATATACAGTAATTAAGCAATTTCAACTTTGGGTTAAGGCAAAGAAAAAAAGTACAAGTTTTTACTAGTCATATATTCAGAACTGGGGAACCGATGAACATGAAAACTTCTGTTTCACATAACATTCCATCATTAAAAAAATAAACACCATAACCTCTAGAGTGAAAAGAAAATGATCTGGATCATGAAACAATTATCAAAGAAACAAAAATTCTCAGAACATCACAACTGCACCATACAAAATACTTATAAAATAATGCAGATGGAAAAGAGAAAGAAACTTCATACATTTACAGTCACACCTTTCTAGGTTGGTTTATATGTTACTATTTGCTCCAACAGTATTGAGATCTACTACTTTGTTTCCAGCCTTCTAGAATACAATCTAAGGTAATATCCTCATCTATTTCTTCTCAGATGACTTAACAGTATCAAAACATATCCTCAATTAAGTATAGATACCAAGGGCTGGGGATTTAGCTCAGCGGTTCCCCCGCCTGCCTTGCAAGCGCAAGGACCCGAGTTCAATCCCTGGTACCAAAAAAAAAAACAAAACTATAGACACCAATCTAACTCAAAGTCTTAGCTACCTTCCTAAGCAGGTGAACGTTTAATACAGTTTGATGACGTAAATGCTAAATTCATCTTTTTCCTTTGCAGTCTCGTCAGTTTCATATGGATATATGAATCAGAGGCCACTTTTCCAGTGCTAGCAGCTTGTAGACCAATATTTTCCAGGAGCAAAATCCACTTCCAATTTGACCACAAACTGCATGTCCCTATCTTCTGACATTATAAGTACACAAGTGCAGCAGTCTATAGAAGTGCAGCAGACACCAAATGTAAACACAACTATGAGAAAAGTCAGTTTTCTTGATATTGTTTTCTAAATTGTATGTAACACATGCAACTACTTATCTCCCACCACACGCACGAAAATTTAAATGTAATAAAATTTCATAAACCCTCCAGTGCCAGAAATGTAGGCCTTGAAATGTTTCCAAACACCACTGAAATCTGTCAACCAAGCAAAAGTTCTCCTTACCATTAGTATAATGAGGTTGGCATTTCAGTTCATTTCCATGAAACCATCAATTCGGCAAGTGCCCACCTAAATAAAATTGAGTACGTTTTCTAAGATAACTCTGAGAGGTCCACGGAGAATACACAAGGACCTGGACACTTTGCCTCGGGATCGGAAATGAAGCCTGTCAGTTCAGCCCCTTGCTGCCCGGCCACCTCCCGCTGGCCAGTGGCCCCTTTCCACATGCTGACGCACTGCCCAGCCCTGCACCGCTGGCGACCAGTGCAAAGTACGAGCCCAGTCCCAGAAACTTTGACTCAGTTATCAGGGCACTGGACACCCACAATCTAGGCGGGGACGGGGTGTTCGTCATGGCTCAGGCGGCCAACTTTGAAGCTCGGTCATTTCTTGCAGGTAGAAATCTGCCCAGGACGAAGGCAGGCTGCAAAACCACACACATCCACAGGAGCAGGAGGCGGGCAGTGCTCATTGGAGGAAAGGGAAGAGCAAGGGAAAGACTCGGCTGCGAACAGAAGCCTGCGTTGTGGGTAAAAAAACACCCTAACCAAACGACCCCCCCCCCCCGAAGCGGGGTTGATGGGACTGCGAGCCGCGGCAGCCACGGCACAGCAGCCGGCGGCGGAGGCGGCAGCAACGTCAGGAGGGCACAGGAGGGCACCGCAGGAGACGCGGGCCGCCGAAGCCACCTCCCCACCCCCAGGTGAGGGGCGCCGACCCCGCCCGCCTGAGCCGCGAGGAGCAGACGCCCGGAGTACCGCGGCGAGCGGGAGGCGGCCGGCAGTCCTGAGCCCGCCCGACGCCGTCCTCCCACGGTCCTCCGCATCCAGTCCCGAGCTGGACTCCACCTCGACCTCTCCCGGCTCCCCCCGGACGCCGTGCCCCCGAGCAGCACGGCCCGGCCCAACCCGCGGCTCCGGGCCGCCGGGACACCTTCGGGCCCCTAGGAGGCCGCCTCACCTCACTTCCTCACGTCTCCGCGGGCGCTGCCGAAACAACAACTCTGCCGGGCGCCGGTGTCCCACCGCCGCCCTCGCTCTGCAGCGGGCCAGTCCCGTTCACTCCGCCGCCGACAGAGCCCTGAGAGGGCTGAGGGAGCCGGGCGGGGAGAGGAGGGGAGGGAAGGGGACTGTCCGGCAGGAAGAAGCGAGGAAGGGGGCGGGCTGAGAAGGAGGAGGTGGTGAGCCGGGAGCGCGCGCGTCCGGGCCCCTCGGCGCGGCGTGCGCGCTCCTGAGGGCAGAAGCGCCTTCTCTGCCCCCGCGGCGGCGGCGCGCGCGCGCGCACACATCCCCACCTAGCAGTGTGTTGGCCAGGGACCGCGGAGCTTGAACCTGACAGAAGCAGAGTTGAACCAGCAGGGACTCGCGGAGGGGCGAAAGAACCCTCAGAGGGGTACCTGCGCCTGCAAACCAACTCTGAGCAAGGTGGACTGAAGCCCGAGTTCTAACCCCTGGTTGCTGAGTTCTAAAATAATTCCGTTTGGGGAGAGCGTTTTCTTATTCCCAAACCTGGTTTCCAAATTTCCATCTTTAATTCCCAGTAACCATGAGGGATGTCACCTCAAGATGGGCTTTTTCACCAGTTACTCTTCTTTGTCCTTTCAGGGTGTCTCTTTATGAAATGCTCCCTTGTTGATTGCTTCTGTGAGACCCAAGAGATTTAAAAGGGAAATAACCTGCGGGGAATGAACGAGAAAGTGCACTGTGGTGCATTTATATGAAGACAAGGTTCCCTCGTTGCAGCTTTTTATCCTTTGGGATAATACCTGTTAAAATACTACCCAGATAGAAATAAAAAGAAATCAGCTCTTTTTCACTACAAGTATTGTCCTGACCCTTGAACTGTGATTACCTTCCTAGATCCTGCAGCCAGAAATGACCTGTACATTTCCCCAGTCTTCTTAGCACTATGTCTGTAGATCTTGGGAGCCTAAATATTCAACTTTAGGTTAATCTATGCAATATTATACCCTCCCTGAGAACATGCTTCATTCACTTTTATACTTCCCACAATGGATTGTGCCTGGCTCATAGGAAGTATTCAAGAAATGTGATTGCAAAAATAAGTAAATACGGTGCAATAAGAGTTAAGTGTGTCTAGTTACCTCGCTCTAGAATGACAAGTAGTTTAAATTTTCCCTTTTATCCCACTTCAGTTACCCTGCCTTCTTTTCCCCATCCAGAATCAAAATCTACTCTGAGAATTGTAACATTTTCTCCAAAATGCCTTCTACCTCAAATTTCTACACATACACACCCCTTTTCTAATCTTAGTATCTGTAGATGCTGGGATATATCAAGAATGTGCAAGTATCTATTTTGTGTTTCCCCTACCTGGTAGGTGTTTTCCTAGAAGGTCTTTTATTGAGCTTTATATCCTGAGAGCCTTCCTAGCCCTGGGCCTGACTTCATGAACGCTGTAAGTTTTGATGAGATCTAATGAAGTTAGATTTAGAATAACACAAATCATCTCTTAACTTCCTCAGACATACAGGATCTACTAATAAATATGCAACATTTCGTACTGAGATTCTAATAAGTACTAGTAAAGTTACACTGGGCACCATGAGGAAGTCAACAGATGAAAAAGTCATTATTTCTGCCTTCTGATATCTTCTAACTGGAGCAAAGCTTTTTGATAAAAGGACAATGCTGTCATAATTATCAACATTCAATAAAAAACTAACCAAAAAGTCCAGGGATTTAGCTCAGTGGCGCTGCGCCTGCCTGGGAGGTGCAAGGTCCTGAGTTCAATCTCCGGTACCAGAAAAAAAAAGAAAAGAGAATTGTTTAATTATGAAAAGTCAGAAAGTTCAAAAACAGTTAAATGTTCCCCAAATCCAGTTATATATGCCTTTGAAAACAGCAGTGGCTACCACTGATTATTAAAGGTTGGTTCTTCTGTTTAAGTGAAGCATGACAGCTAAGTCACTTATGGTAGGATCAATCCATTTACCAGCTTGCTGACAGGAAAGAAAAATTATATCTCATGGCCACATATCACACCTCTACTTACCAGTTGTTCTACACAGAATTTTGAGGGAATCTAGATAAGATACAGTGAAGGTGGCAGGGTATGATAACACATACCTGTATCCCAGCACTCTAGGAGGCTGAGGCAGGAGGATTGCAAGCTGAAGCCCAGCCTAGGCAATTTAGCAATTGAACGAAAACCTATCTCAAAATAAAAAATAAAAAGGACTGGGGGTGTAGCTCAATGAGAAGGTCTTGGGTTCATTCCCCAGTACTGAGAGGAAAAAAAGATACAGTGAAGATAACTTGGAACAACTCATCCTCATTACAGGGAAAACAATTCTAAGCACACGCTAAAGATTTAACAAAAAAAAGCACTCTTCATATAATGTATGCTATCACTTCTCTCTTCATTATGTCCTCCTAAGCATATTCTAGCAGCCTGGTCCATGAAAGGACTAAAGCTTTCACTTTGGGGAAAAGTGTTATAAAATATTCTAGCATAACTTATGACAGAAAGTGGTGACCTAAGTCTAGATCTAAAACATGAATATGTTTTGTTTGACCTGCACACTTTAAAAAACAAAAAAAGACAAAAGCAAAAAATGAAGCTATATGCATTTCATATGCATTTTGGATTTTTCTTTAAAAATACAGATTTGGTAATGGTAGACTCACATTCTCACATGACAACAATCAGCTACAGGACCTGAATTTTGATTTAGCTCTCCATTCCCTGTCATTGTTTACACTGTTTTGTTTTCCTCAGGCAGGTCTTCAACCCTTTTTTTTTTTTTTTTTGGAGACAGGGTCTCACTATGTAGTTCAGGGTGGCCTCGAACCTGTGGCATTCCCCCTGCCTCTGCAACTCCCAAATTATAATGTCATAATATCAAAAATCTATAAACAAATACCATCATAAGAACTATTAATTTGAAGTATTTAATGGCATGAAATATCATGTTAGTTTTATAATAGGTATTACTGGTTGGTCATTCCAGCATGCATTTCTACTCCTCCACAACTGTAGTCAGCCAACCAAGGACTTCAGTGCCATGAAACATCTACTCCATTGCCTGTCAATGTTCGTGGATAGGCACTGACACGGGTCTAAATTGGTCCAGTCATATGGAAAACAAGATCTTATGTTAGGTGGAAAATGAAAAGTGCTCTCTTTCATACTCTGGCTGGAGTGATGGGTGAATGTGAGTCCTATAGTAACTGTAGCCATTTTGCTACCATTAGGAAAGACAGCCTGAGGTGAAGCTGACTCATGATGGAAGAGTTCAAACCCATCTGAAGCCTTCCTCTGGATTTAGTAACTTCTCCGAGCCAGTAAATATTCTTAGCTGTCTAGGAGAGCTTAACTTTTTATTATTTGCAGCAAAAACTAAATTTTTCTATGCCTTAGAAATTCTTCTATGGGGCCGGGGATTTAGCTCAGTGGTTCTGCCGCCTGCCTTGCAAGCGGGAAGTCCCGAGTTCGATCTCCGGTACCAAAAAAGAAAAAAATAGCTAGAAATTCTTCTATGCTATGGTTGTATACAACTCTTACCAGTATATATTTCCAATGAGGTAAATAGGTAACAACCTATTTAGTAAGATTTTAGAATATTAAAGAATCTTGAAAGGAACTTGACCAACCCCCCCAAAAAAACCCTTCTCTGAATATATTACCTGATGTCTGAGAATCCATCACTCACCTTTCTTTTTTACTATAATTTATATTCTGTGCCCTATTTAAATTGACTTTCCCTGAAAAGAGTACTTCACAACTCTAATTCATAATCTTGTATAAACAAGCTTATCATGCAGTTTCTGAGTCATTTTGTGATAGTGGGAATATTGGAAGAAACAACCCTGGCTACATAAAGAAAGAGGAAATCACAGCAGGAGCAAAAGAAGTAATAGAAGTGAGACTAGAGGTAGAGAAGAAAAGCTTTTCTGTTTCAGTTTTATGTAGGACTGAAGTTCAGAGTTCTCTACACAAATCATACTAAACCTGTGTGATAAACCAAGGCTATGTTACAATCACCAAATTTTTTTTTTTTTTTGGTATCAGGGATCTTACTCGGGTCCATGCGCCTGCAAGGCAGGCAGTGAAACCACTGAGCTAAATCCCCGGCCCTCAATCACTAAATTTTTAAAATTCATTTATTTACTTATTTATTTATTTATTTTGTACTGGGCCTTGAACCCAGAACCTTCACACCAAGCTACAGCCCTTTCTTATTTTTGAGACAGGGTCTCACTAAGTTCCCAGAATAGGTTTAAACTTGCAGTCCTCCTGTCTCGGCCAGGTATATGCCACCATCCCCTGCTACAACCACCCTTTTAAGACCAAATAAAAACGCACTGAAACAATATATATTTGGGAATCTGAAAATTTCCTCAGCAGTGGAGGAGACGAACAAAGACATAAATGTCTCTTGAAGAATACCTAACCTATTATTTTTCTCATTTGATAAATAAGACACCTACACAAAACAGTTTTTCTCATATCTTATGTGAAATTCATTCTCCCATTGGAGTCCTTTGCTTTGATCTAGGACAGTAATACTCAGTAAACATTTTGGAAGATTATTTTTAAAATAATCTTTTCCGCATATGTCTGTGCCCAACCCTTAAGAGATTCATTACCTTATCGTTTCTTGGCCTTTTGGCTAAGATCAAGTGTGGAGATTCATTACCTCTAGGATGAGACCCAGGACTTGTTTTAACTTTTTATTCAAAAGGAGATTTGACCACGTAAAATATGCAATAGTATAATGAGCCCTCATGTGCCAGTCACCCAGCCTGAACGACTATCAACATATGGCTGTGCTTCAGTACATAGCTCTAAAAGGTAAGAATTCTTTTATTGCAATCAATAAAATCCAGAATGTGGGATACTCTCTATAAGACAGACAATGAAGTTCCTGTCAACAAATAAATTGCACAAATTATATGGGAAGGAGGAGGTGTTAGATTTGCTTGGCAATTAATTTTGTTCATTTCTTTTTAATAGCTTCATGTTATGTAACTGATATACACGACAAACTATATATATATTTGAAGTGTAAAATGTGACAAGTTTTGACTGTACGAACCTGTGAAACCATCACCACGGTCAAGATAATAAACATATCCATCATCCCCAAAAGTTTCCTTGTGCCCCTTTTTCTACTCTGTTTCATCTCCTACATCCCCTGGAAGCAACTGGATCTGCTGTTGCTATAGTTTGTATTTTCCAAAGTTTTCTATAGTAGATGGAATCATACTGTATGTATTTTTGTATGTGTGTGTTGTTTTTTCCACTCAACATAATTATCATGCTTATTATCACTATTTTGAGATTCACCCGTGCTGCTGCACAGGTTAGTAATCTGTTGCTTTTTAGTCTTTCACCTCACCTCATGTGTCTGGTTCCAGTATCCACATGAGCCGCTGGACTTCAGCAAATAATTACCTTCAGCTCCCTCTAATGCTCACCTTTTCTGTTTTTCTTTGTCTAGAGCCTAAGAATTTCCCTTTCTTGCTTTCAAGATTGGCAATAGTTTTTTCAATTTTTAAAATTATCCAGCATTTGCATATTTTTTAAAAGATAGGGAGTCTTCTTTGTCGGCCTATGTTACCATAACTGATCTGAATTAATCTTTTTTGTTGTTGCTGGTACCAGGGATCGAACTTGGAACCTTGCACTGGCAAGGCAGGCGGCAGAACCACTGAGCTAAATCCCCAGCCCTGAATTAATCTTTTAACAGTGTAAAGAAACTGCTGAAAAGGACCTCCGTCTTTTATAAGAACATAAAGAAACTCCACAAAGAAGGCTTTCCTCTGTGTGGATGTGGCGTCAGCCATTTTAGCAGGGTTCTTTGTCGCTAATGGTTTCCCTGTATCAATCTGTCCAAACACAGCTTTGGCAGTAAACCCCAAATTCTCTTGAAGTTCTTGCCACAGGCCCCAAAAATTCTAGGTTTTGGACATATAAAAAATATTCCTTAAGTACATATGTTTTGCAGCAAAGCAACTTCAAAAATTACAAATGCTTTTATGGTAAAGGGAGGAAAATTACCACTTTCCTCTTCTGAGTCAAGGGAAATCCACATCCTCTCTACTATTCCTTGACCTTCCTTCCAAGACCTTTTTTTAGTCCCTTTTCCCTTTGCCACATAAAAAATAAGCTGCAAATTTGAAAAAAAGATTTCTAAGTTTTATGACAGTCTAATATAAAAATAAATGAAAACTATTAAATGACGAAAACTATTAAATGACAAAAACTATTGCTTTAGGATGTATTAAAAGATGCATAATATGTTGTCTAACACTTCTCCAATTTCAGTAAGATTTTTATTATTTTTTTTTTCTTTTTTCATTATTGGGGATTGAACCCAGGCCTATCACACTGATCTACAGCCCCAGCCCTTTACTTCTTTGATTTGTTGACAGTAACAAACTCTGTGGAGAATTGTTAGTTTATGACATTAATGTCTACATATACCATCATTAATAATTTCAAACTTCATGCCAAAATCCAGATTTTAAAGTTACTTCTGATCAGAATTGTATGCTGTAATTGTTCAAAATACAAGGTAGATGGTGAGTAAGTGGATGTTCATTGGGTTAGTCACTATACCTTTTGCTATATTTTAGATATACCAAAAATAATCATTTTTTTATCATTTTGTGCCTCATTAAGAATGCATATCCTCCAATCTTTCTTTTACAGAATTGATATTCTCTTCATGGTACAAACATTTTTTTAATAGCACCTATATGCAATTTCTTACAATTAAAATTTTTATCTTTCTGCACTAGACAGTGGATTCACTAAAGACAAAAATCATGTCTTTTTTGGGCCGGGGATTTAGCTCAGTGTTTCCTGTGCCTGCCTCACAAGTGCCAGGTCCCACATTTGATCCCCAGTACCAAAAAAAAAAACATCATGTCTTTTTTTTCACTACTACTTAGGCATCCACAAATGTTTATTTTGTGAATGACTGAATGTATTCACAAATTTGTTTTAGAACTTACTTAGATGCTCCCCTTCTTAGTGAAACAGAGAAGTTAAATATAACAAATAACTGAGTTTCCTGATACTTGACCATGAATTAGTCTTTCTTTGGTTGCAAGTGACAGAAATTTTCTCTTCATATGGAAAGCAAACATTTACAGAAAATTAAATCCATAACACAATTAAGGATCAAATAATTCTAACTTTTTAGTGATCAATGTTAAAGCTAACCATTTTATTAGAAGGAATATACATAAGTCTCTATGCCAGAGACTCCTAACTGCTTGCTTCAACATCCATTTCCTCCTTCCACTTTAGTAAGAGAACCCCAAATTTATTCAAGATTAAAAGGTGCTCAGATAAAACACTATAATTCTTGGTCTGCCTTGGAGCCATGTATTCTAGCAAATGAGAAATACTGTAACTGGGAAACCTCCTTTAGACTGTAGGGACGGGAATTGAGCTCAGTGGTTCCACCACCTGCCCTGCAAGCTCAAGGTCCTGAGTTCGATCCCCGGTATCAAACAAACAAAAAAAAGGACTGTAGGGCTGGGGATTTAGCTCAGTGGTGCTGCCACCTGCCTCGTAAATGCAAGGCCCTGAGTTTGATCCCTGTACCAGAAAAAAAAGAAAGAAAGAGAGAGAGAAGAGAAGAGAAGAGAAGAGAAGAGAAGAGAAAAGAAAAGAAAAGAAAAGAAAAGAAAAGAAAAGAAAAAAAAAAAGAAAAAGATAGATCCTTAAAGGGACTGGAACTGGGCTTTCTCCCTTTCTTCCCTTCCAAAACAGAAGAGAGATGTGATGGTTGAATATAACATTCATGTTGAACTAACCAGAGGACAGTGGCCACTCTAGAAGTGGTGGAATGGTAAACTAAAAGGAGTTCAGGTCCCTCATGACTTTGTGGTACCTCTATCCCAGCTGAAGTGTTAACTTCCAAACTTACTCTATAGAAAATGAAACCTTAAATATTTAATCCATAATTATTTATTATTTGGAATTTTACTCACTGCAGCTGAAATTAATTATAACCAGTACAATTACCTTTAAACATTATGATCATGTTCTTTTATAAATGATTTATATGATTTCTAAAATAGAAAGTTAATTTCATAATTTAATTCCTTTAAAATTGAAATTGTTATTTAAATCCATATCTGGAAGCATAAGTAATATAGGACATTTGGACAATACTTCTAATACTAATACTTATTTTATCTTAATAAGCCATGACTGAAAGTCTTTTTTAAGTCTCTTTTGGTCTGATAATCTTTTTTCTAAGAGTACACTGCATTTTTCCCTGCCTTAGGAGGATTGAACTTTTTCATTCAAATTTTTAACTTATTTCTTACATAAAGTTTCAGTATTCTACAATTCGTTTATTTCAGGATTCTACTGTAGTGCATGGTGAATAAAACTAATACAGGAATTATAAATGTTTTTATTTTATAAATTCAGACTTGCAATACTTCTTTCCCTCCTAAGATTTGTAAGTGCAAAGGTTTTGACTCACTGCACAGTGGAAAATCTGTGCGTTCACTGCATTAAGCTAGTGTGACTTGTGAGAGAAAGTCAAAACATCACTTTTCTCTTGTAATTAACTCAGTGGGGTGAGTTTTTCCCCTGCCACTGAGGTGAAACTTTCAGCACATCTCATGATTTCTCTACTTACTTGCAGAAAATAGCCTCACATTTTAAAAATCACAATTCAGCTTCCATTTGATATTTAGAGAGGAAAGCTTTAGAGAAAAGTAAAGTGGTCAGCTCTTTCTTTTCTGCTAAGTTCATTCCTACTCAGTGACTGCTATTAGTGACTCTCTGGGTTGGAGGGCAAAGAGGGAAAAGGGGAAGAGAAAGATCTTAATGACTGCAGCTGTAGTGACATAAGGGGAAGAGAAAGATCTTAATGACTGCAGCTGTAGTGACATGGCTTCAGCTCTCTGGGACAGATGGTTGTTTCAAGCTGATTCTTTTTCTTGTGGACACTTATGTGATTTCCTCAGAGAATCATGTGCTTAGCTACTCAAGCCCAAACTCATCCACCTGCTGTGGTACAATTCATGTGCAGTGAACTCTTGACTTATGAACTCTATTGGTTCCCGAGAGCTGGTTTTAACTAAGTCAATACAGCTAAGATCTGGATGTTTACCTGGGTATACACTATAGATAACAAGAGGCAGATGAATCTTCCATTTATCTAATTAGCCCAAGTTGTTCATATTTGAGGCCAGTTATAATTTTAGGATCCAGTGTATTCCTTTTGCTGCCACTTCCTCATTACTCTGTGTTGTTGTGCTGTTTTCTATCATGGGGATTGAACTTGGGCCTTGCACATGGTAGACAAGCTCTCTACCACTGAGCTATGTCCCCAATCCATTTATTTTTTATGTTTAGATGGGGTCTCGCTAAGTTGCCCAGGCTGGCCCTAGAATTTGTGATCCTCTCTCCTCAGTACCTGGAAATAGCTACTGAGTAGCTGGGATTACAGACATGCACCACCATGCCAGGCCACCCTCAGTTGTTTTGGTTTGGCATTTTGGTTTGATTTAGTTTTGTTTGTTTGTTCATTCTTCAGCCCCAGGAATTGTAGCCAGGGCTTTTGTTGTTGTTGTTGTTGTTTTTCCTGAAATAGAAGCTTGCTAAGTTGCTGAATTGCCAGGCTGGGTTCAAATTTTCAATCCTTTGCCTCAGCCTTCAAGAGTGATGCGGCTGTAGGCGCATGCCACCAGGCCTAACTCCTCCTTAGTTATATTTTTGGAAATCCACACCATATTGGTCTTTGCAGCCCAATCACATCTCAGGCGGATTTCTTGGGCAGGAATGCATAAGAGCTGCAGAATGGCTCTTTCTAACCCATGTGGGCCATATGTGGTCCATGGGAAGTACTGTCATATGCATCTTCTGTGCTGACAAACTGAAGGAGCTGGCTGTTCCTAATGCACCTGGGTACATCCTCTCCAGTAACAAAGAGACTGCCAGTCATCTCTTTCTGGCCCTCTAAATTCTCCCAGGGGAAATCAGACCCCTTTCTACCCCATTCTTCCTACTATAGCTCTTTGAACAATTCTGTCAGAAACCCCCTCAGTCAGCCTGAGGTGAAGGGGAAAACCCCTGCTTTTCACTCTAGAGAGAAGGGCACAGGATACACAGCAAGCTTTCTCTAAAGAACACCTTGTCACAAATGCATTTTCAGTTTCCACTGTCTGACCTTTGTGGTTCTTAAGAACCACCTACCAGTGGAAACTTGTTTTTAAATTTCTGCCTGTTGGTCAGACATTTCACTCTGAATATCACACCTGTTACACTGGAGGGCTTAGTCCAAAATTTACTATGCAAACTTCTGTTACATTTCTTGTAGCTTTAGGATTCAGAGTCTAACTTCTCAGAGACGTGTTTTACCAAGAAAAGATTAGTACAGTTTCCCAATAAATTATGTTTTAAAATTAGTACCCTAGCCAAGGGTGGAAATATACACCTGTAATCCCAGCTACTCTGAATGCTGAGGCAGGAAGATTACAAGTTTGAGGCCAGCCTGGGAAATATAGCAAAATCCTATCTCAAAAATTTAAAAGAGGCTGAGGATATAACTCAGTAGCAGAGTAAGTGTAATGCCCTGGGTTCAATCTCCAGTACTGTCCCCAAAATTAGAACCGTTTATTAGAATAAGTAACACAAGCTGATCATGATAACCACAAAGTAATCACTAATATATAGTTTGGTGTTTTTCTCTCTGACCCATAAATTTTATCAATAGTTTAAGTCCTATATCCTCTTTCCTACTCCAACAGGAATTCTTTCAAACCTAAGAAACTCTCCTCTAACAATCTTGAATTCTTTTCAAAGTGAAAAACATCTTCCAGAATATATTTGACTACTTTCTGTAAAACAAAACACTGCTTTAAAAACCAGATACTCATCCAGGTATATGTGTAGTTGCTTCAATTTATAGAATAATTGCAATGATGATTTTACACAGATTTGCTACTGAGTTAAATGTGTGTGTGTGTGTGTGTGTGTGTGTGTGTTTATACAGGGTCTTGCTATGTAGTTCAAGCTGTCTTTGAACTCACTATGTAGCCCAGGCTTGAACACTCGGTGATCCTTACTCAGCCTCCTGAATGCTGGGTTTACAGGTGTGTGCCACCACACCTGGCAATTTTTGTATATTTTAACTTTCTCTTCTCTAAAGACTTTGTTTTTCTTCCAAATAGATAAGCAGGAATAAGAAAGAGAAATATAAACATACAGTGCATGTGTATCCCTGGCATGATTCCTTTCTTCTTCTTCCATTAGAATAAGATATACCAAACTTTTCATGCCTTTACTTGTCCCTCAAAACTCTGCCTTTTGAGGATATTACTTCAAAATTGTCCCTTTTCCTCTTGGTCAAAGCTTACTATAGAGTTTTAATTTAGATGTGGTAGTTTAATAGTACCTATTTCCATTCATTCACTGAACAAATAGTTATTGAGTATTTCTTAGGTAAAAGGAACTCTTGTAGGTATTGGAGATACAATAATAAAAATGACAGAAGAAGTTTAGGCCCTCATAGATACTTGTAGAAAATACCAATAGTAAACAAGTAACTACATACTATGAAGAAAAATAAAACAATGAGAAAGAATAGAGAGTGTCATTTTAGATGGAGCAGTCAGGGAAGGCCTCTTGGGAAAGTGTTTGAGCAGAAATCCTAATTGAGGTGAGTTAGCATAAATGGCCTGAGATGGCAGAGTCCTTGGTGTGCTAAAAGAACAGCAAGGAGGCCAGTATGGTTGGGCCAGCCTTGAAAGGAAAAATAGTAGGAGAAAAAAAAAAAGAGGTAAGTTTGGGGGACATAGCTAAAGGCCAAGATGATACAAGGCCTAGTAAACCATAAAAAGAAATTGGATTTTATTCCAAGTGCTAATCCAAATGCTTTCAAATAGAGAAGTTAGGAGATCAGTTCCCTGCTTTAAAAAGACCAATCTCTCTCCATTGTTGAGAATTAACTATAGGGAAACATGAGTAGAAGCAAGGAGATGAGTTAGAAAGCTAACTTAGAGGACTGGATAAAGGATGAAGAAAAGCAGTAATGGGAGAGGTGGTAAGAAGTGATTGGTTTCTGGGTATATTTTGAAGGTAGGGGCAAAAGGATCTGCTGATGACGTGAGAGCTAAACAAGAGTCAGGGATTTTAAAGAGTTTTAGCCTATGTAAGTAACTAGCTGCATGGTAGAAAATTGCAGAAGGAGCAAACTGATTTGAGAAACGGATACATAATCTAAGTTCAATTTCACATTTTAACTTTAACAATGATTAGACATCTTTTTTTAACAGCAAGATTGGAACATTTTAGGAATACATAATGATAACACTTGTAGGGAATTTGCACCTGTACAAGATACAGCCCATATCTTCTTTCCTATTCCTCCCCTCCCCTTCCTGTGTACAGAAGCTTTGTTTCCATTTTTCCTTCTATTTTCACTTCTTTTCTTGTCCCTTCCTTCTCCCTCCCTCCTCCCTTGTTTGCCTTCCCATTTGAACATTTTCTTCCCATTTCCCAATATCTATTATACATTTCAGTCATTATTTCCACTTTTGGTTTCTCACACCAGAGAAACAACATTGTATTTAAACACATGTGTCTGATTGATTTCACTTAAGAGTATAGTCTCAAGGTCCATTCTTTTGGCTATAAATGTCTGAAGCTTGTCCTTTATGGCAGAGTAGTACTCCATTGTATAAAAAAACACATCATTATCCAGTCACCAGTTGATGGGCATTTCAGCTGTTTCCAAGATTTAGCTATTACAAACTGTGCCACTATAAACATGGATATGCATGTATTGCTGTGGTATGATGCTTTTAATTCTTTTGGGAAGATACCAAGAAGGGGAATAGCTGGATTAAATGGAACCTCTAGTTTTAGTTTTTGAGAAATCTCCACACTGATTTCCACAGTGGTTGCACCAGTCTACACTCTCACCAACAGTGGAGAAGGATTCCTTTTTCCCCACAGCCCCTCTAGCATTTGTTATTGGTTAATTTCTTGAGAGGAGCCATTCTTTCTGGAGTGAGGTGGAATCTCAGCGTTGTTTTAATTTGCATTTCATGAATGACCAGTGATGCTGAATATTTTGTCATATATTTATTTGCCATTTCTACTTTTTCATCTGAGAAGTGTCTATTCATTTCAGATACCCATTTTTGGATTGGGTCTTTAAATTTAGAGAGTCTAATTTTTTTGTTCTGTATATATTGTAGATAATAGTCATTTGTCTGATGAATAGCTGGTAAAAAATTTCTTCCCACTCTGTGGATTGTCTCTTCACTCTGTTGGTGGTTTCTCTTTGTGTGCAAAAGCTTTCTAATAAGATGAGGTCCCAGTCGTTGATTCTTTGTAGTATTTCCCATGCTGTCTGGGATGATTAGACGTCAAAGTGAAGAGTTTTGACTAGAAGGGCCAGGGATTTAGCTCAGTGGCACTGTGCCTGCCTTGCAAGGGCAAGTTCCTGAGTTTGATCTCTGGTACCAAAAGAAAAAAGAAAAAAGATTTTTGACTAGAAAATTAAGCATGATCTTGGATTCAGATCTAATCTGGAGAGAAAAATTTAAAACCAAGAATTTTTTTTTTCTAGTACCAGGGCTAAAACTCAGGACCTTGCGGTTGCCAGGCAGGCAGATTTAGATAGTTTTGTTTTTAAAAAAAACAAAACAAAACAAAACCTCAAGCTGGGTGTGGTGGTGCATGCCTTTAATCCCAGCACTCAGAGGTTGAGGCAGGAGGATTGCCATGAGTTCGAGGCCAGCCTGGGCTACATAGTGAGCTCAAGGATCAAGGATAGTCTGAGCTACAGAGCAAGACCCTGTCTCAAAAAGAAAAAAAAACAACAACTCGAACATTACAAGAAACTTGCATATCCAGCTTTTTCTTAATCATTGGAAAATAATAACCAAAGTTGATCCAATAATGACACAATGAGGTTACTGATCTCATGCCCCATCACCTCCAATACTTTAATGTGTTTTTCCTACAAAGAAGGACATTTTTATTTATAAACACACACAGACACACACATACACACACACACACACACATCACATCAAAATCCAGAAATTAAGTGTGGTATATGTTATATAGCTTGTGTCTAAATGTCCCCCCAAAGCTTCATGACCTCACAGGTGGGGCTTTTTGGAGTTGGCTGGATCTAGGGTGTAGGATAATGGTATTAAGGGTGTGTGGTACTAAATTAGTCCACTGATTGGTTTAGCACAGTTCTGGGTGTGGATAATGGGAAGACCCATCTATAGCCTGGATAGAATATAAAAGGAGAGAGGGAAGGTAGGCTTGCTGCTTTTTTGCTGCTTGCTGCTGGCTGCCTGCTGCCTCCTGCCTGCTGTGCCATGAACTGTTTCTCCTTTGTGATGCCCCTCTGCCATGCCACCCTGCCTTACAGCCAGCCAACTATGGACTGAAATCTCTACAAAGTATGAGTTGAAATAAGCCTTTCTGCCTTTAACTTGTGGGTGTTGGGTATTTTTTCCAAACAACTAAATATAACTAAGGTAGTATGTTTTTTAACTGTATATCCTTTTATTGGTACATTTTAGGTATACAATATAATGACATTCATCATTGGAAATTTGCACCTTTACATAGTCTCTTGGTTCTTATTTTTTTCCCCTTCCCCTACCCTCCCTTCAACCCCTCCATCCCTCCCTATTTACAAAGACTTTGTTTCCTTTTTTTATTTTCTCATATTAATTCCATTCCCTTCTTTTCTTTCCCCTACCCCTCCCACTTCCCCTTCCCCTTTGTCCCTTGTCTTCCTATTTCACATTATCTATTATCTAAGGTAGTATATTAACTACCACCTAATCGTCAGATAGACCTTATTCAAATCATAATGTCCATAATTAGGTCAAAATTATTTGGTTCAGGAGTATGTGCTATCTTCATCTATTATGTCTTTCTTTTTGAGTGAAGGAGACTTCACTCAGGAACAGTTCTTTAGTCTTTGATTTTCACAACCTTTCCGCTTTGGAAGATTGCAAGCCATTGATTTTGAAGTATATTCCTTAATTCTATTTCTTTGATGTTTCATCATTAGATTCAGATTAAGCATCTTTTTAGGAATATCTCAAAAGTGATCCTGTGTTGTTCTTATTGCACCTTATCATGGGGTGGGTGCATGATTTCACCATGTTTCATAATTGATGGTGTCCACTTGATTAAGGTGATATGTTATAGGCTTTTTAATTTTATTCTTTTCCCCTTTTATAATTAATAAGTATTTTGCAGTTTGAACCTATGTAAATATCCTACTCTTTAGCAAACTTTCAATTTATTTATTTATGTATGTATGTCTGTATTGACTTATTGTTTGTTATTTAATGTGTTATAATCTGTTTCTATCACTATTTACTGTCCAGTTGTCCCAGATTTTGCCAGTGGAAACCCCTTCTAGATGGTGTCTGTGTCTTTTTTTTTTTTTTTTTGGTACCAGGGATTGAACTGTGGACCTTGCATTTGTGAGGCAGGTGCAGTGCCACTGAGCTAAATCCCTGACCCTTGTCTGTGTCTTTTTGACATGTCCCCACAATACTTGGGTACTTTGCTTTCTGTCTCAGCACAATGTTCCAGGTTTATCTTATACTTCTGTTGCCCCAGTACTGGAGTTGGCTATTTTTCTAAGAGCCCTGTTTATTACTATCGTGGAGAATGGTATCATAAGGACAAATCTAAGTGTTAGATGTACTCAGTTGTTACTAGCATACTGCTTTCTGGGAATATAGAAATAGAGATAAAATAAGTACTCACTTTTATATCTTTATTTCCATATCTTTTTTTTTTTTTTTTTGGTACCGGGGATCGAACTCGGGACCTTGCGCTTGCGAGGCAGGCGCTGGAACCACTGAGCTAAATCCCCGGCCCCTATTATTTCCATATCTATATATCTATCAAGATATATAACTATGTAATCACACAAATAACCTTCTATTTCACCTGACATCACAGGGCTTATCCTAACTTTCTTCTTTTCCATCCAACAATGAGGAACCTGGCTCTCGTTTTGTAATATATTGACTTATATCATCAACTTCCCTGCAAGTAGTGGATCTTCCACTGTCACCTCCCTCACACCACTCAGGCTGTGACACCCACTCCTGCCTGCCCCTGCAGGATGAATGCCATCTTCATTCTGCTTAGCCTTGACTCCTTGTGCATGGCCAGTCTTCTGTGTGCATAGCTAATGGCTTATGACAGGTGGCCCTGTGCTCACGCTATGACTCTATGCTAAGCAGTCCTCTTTTGTAGGCATCCTCTTTCCCAGATTGAGCTCCAAAATCCGGTGAGCCTCTGTGATTCTCCACAACTCAGGCCCAATGCCAGTCTTGTTTTATTTCACCAAATAGGTTTGAGAACAAATCATTAATGAAGAGGAGGAAAGAGAAATAAAGGAAATGGAACAGAGAAAGCCATATGTATGAGTATAGTTTTTTGAAGCCATGAAACTGAGAGTTCCCAGGGGATGGAGAAGATAGAGAAAAGGAGAACTCAGCCTCGGGACACTCCAACTTTGACATTTACTTGTAAAAGTAATGAGGAGGAACCAACAAAATAGGCTGTGGAACAGCCAAAAAGATAGGGAGAAACCAGGAGAGGGAGATTTCTTGGAAACCAACGTAGTATGTGTTCTAAGATCAGTTGTATTAAATATTGCTAAGAGGTCAAGCATGATGAATACTGAGAATTTGTCATTAAGTTTAGTGATTTGGAGGGTAATGGTACACTTGATGAGAATGTTACCGATTCAATAGTGAGCACAAAAGGCCTTATTCAAGATCAAATGAGATGATGATATAGGGACAGAAAATACAGATAACTCTTGTAACTTTTTCTGTAAAGAGTACTAAAGAAATGGGACAGTTTCTTAAGAGGGATATGCATTCAAAAAGGGGTTTCTTTTATTAAACAAGAGATATTAAACATATTTGTATATTGGCAATAATGATCCTCCGGAAAGAAAACAATTAAAATGAAAAGAGATAGGACAACTTTAGGAACAAAAAAGTATAGAACCCAGAGCTCAGGAAAAGCATAGACTCAAACAGAGACAGGAACAGTTCAGCCTTCATATAGGAAGGGAAGACAAAATACAAGAAAGTGGGAAGAAATGATGAGACTGAGAAAATTCTCTTCTTTTTTATCAGTGAAAGAGAAGCAAGGTCATCAGCTGAAACAGAGTGGGAGGAAGAGGCTTGAGGACTTTATCTAAGGGAATGGAGGAGTCAAATGACCAGAATTACTGAGCAACACTGATAACCCACTTGAGACTTGAGGTCATAATTTTAAATTGAGTTCAGTCAGCATGGTACAGCAATTTGGTTTTCTCCAGTTGATTAGGTACATGACTGAGTAGAAGGGAAGGTGTATTTCACCAGGCTTGAGATTTTGCCAAGCAAATACCAAAGCAGAGAAGGACAAGGGTGTTGAGTGTGTGAACTGTGACTCCTCATAGTACAAACCATCTCATAAAAGAGCTTGAAAATATTAACCATTTAATGTGTAAAATTTATTTTAATAAAATTCTAAAATAATTACAAATAGTTTTGCCACAAAGATATGTCTGTCTATATAGAAAACATATAAGTAAAATATATTTTTCTTAACTTTAATGACCAATTACATTTGGAAGTTATGTTGTTTATGTGTTCAGGAATTGTAAAAGCTCAACAAATTCAAGAGCCAATGTTACCTTTCTCAGTATTGTCACTATACAACTGTGGGTTCTATAATAAATAGCTGTTGTTCTTTACTCTGAACTGAATGCAATTTAGAAATTTCTGGACTAAATGTCTCCCTTTACATCTAGAAGGCTGTTAATTTAAATGTTTCAAGTCAACCTCACCCTTCTGTTGTGTTCTGAAGTACCAACAGTTTAAGTAAGTATTAGTTTGTAATTGTATTATCTCTTTCTAAGATAATACAACTAAGCCAATAGGGAAACACATTAGTATTGTTCATGTAAAAATAACTGTGTGTGTACCACAGGTAGCTCCACTTTTACAAAAAACTGTTTGTTAGGCTTCAATCCCTTTTTTTTTTTTTCACTGGGGATCAAACTCAGGACCTAGTGCTTGTGAGGCAAGTGGTGGAACCACTGAGCTAAATCCCCAGCCCTTCAATCCCTTTTTGAACTAGGTAGGCCAAGCCTTTTCCATATTCATTCATTCACTCACAATTTTGAAAGATAGAGAATAGAAAAAAATGTGTTATAGTGAGAAGGAAAAGCATGAACAAAACAGAGGAAGTAAAAAGGAAAAAAATGGGTAAAAAGAATCATATGATTTAGAAATTATTTTATGGCAATACCAAAATCCACCAAATCAAGTTTAAATAAAATAAGATTTTAAAAAAATATTCTCACAGATATATCAGGGTTTCACAAATATGTGGAACAGGAACTGGAAAGTTAAGAGCAAAGGTTAATCTTTTCTTCTTTCTACAGATGAATTATCTATCATTTCTATTTTTCACTGGATATTTCTTTTCTCTTTCTTGCTCCACCCTGATGTGTCAGTTCAGGTCCTCTAAGAAGCCATTACCAAAATATATGCAGAAGATTAAAAACTACTTTATCCCTTTACATTGGCTCCTAATAATTTTTCAGGATCTCCTTGATACATCTCAAACAACCTGGAGGAAGAATTTGATTGGCCCAATATTTTTAGAAATTTTGTTTTGTTTTGTTTTTGTTTTTTGACACAGAGTCTCACTACATAGCCCAGGCTGGCTTTGAACTCACTATGTAGCCCAGTCTGGCCTCAAACGTAGTGATCCCCCCGCCTCAGCCTCCTGAGTTCTGGGGTAACAGGTGTGCACCACTGCGCCCAGCTAACTTCTGCCATCTTGTATTGGCCACAGCAAGACACAAGGCCCATACCCAAAAAGATGAGGAAATTTCTCAATACATATGCCCATAACATCATGCATTAGTAGATATTCAATGAATATTTATTGAACAAATGGTAAGAAAACCTTTGTTCTTAATCAATATGCGTTCTTTGCAGTGCAACCAACTGGTAAATTTTATCCCTCATGTGCTGGGGCTCAGAAATCTCAAACTATTCATTCTCGTCTTTTGTTTCAGGCTAGTAAGTGATAGATCCAAGAATGTGGGTCAAGAAGAAGCCCAAATGAGAGTTGCAATGAGAAGCTCAGCTGGCCCCCAAAAAACTCTTGTAAGATCCAGACCATGAAAACCTGAGCAAGTGCCTGTTTCAAGCCTAGCCACCTGGACTGGAGGCAATAGACCTTCACTATGATTAGAAAAAGACTTCTAGGCATTTATCAGGGAATGGAAATAGCCTCTTTTGACTCCCCCACCAGCTTTATTAAGATATAAATGGCATAGAATAAATTGTACATATTTAAAGTGTACAATTTGATACCTCTTTACATATTTATAAACCTATGACAATATCATCACAACCAAAATTATGAATATATCTATAACTCCAAATTTTCTCATGTCCTGCGTAATCCCTTCCTCTTTCCTTCCCCTGTTTATCCCTGTCTCAGGAAACTATTTATTTGTTTTCCATCATAGTAGATTAGTTTGTATTTTCTAGAATCTTATTTAATCAAAATCACACATTTTGGGGGAGGAGACTTGTCTCTTTTACTCAGCATAATTGAGATTCATCCATGTTGTTATATGTACTGATGCTTTTTCATTTTTATTGCTGAGTAAAAATCCATTGTGTGGACATTCTATAGTGTATTTATCCATGCAAATAATGATGGACTTTTTAAATTATGGTAGCAAAATTTTAACTCCATTTTTTTATGTAAATATCTATGATCTTACCTACCATATAATATACTTTGTTATGGACTGAAGTATCTCCTCCCAAAATTCATTCTTGAAGCATAAATTCCTAATAGTTGAAAATATGGCCTTTAACACAGTTTGTAATAGCTAAAGCTTGGAAACAGCCCAAGTGCCCATCAACTAGAAACTAGGTAAAGAAGATGTGTTTTTCTTATAAAATAGAGTACTGTTCAGCCATGAAGAATGAGAAACTAGAGACATGTATACCTAAATGGATGCATATTGAGGCCATACTCTTAAGTGAAATAAATAGGACACACATGTGTAAATACCAGTAGTATCTCTAGTGTGAGAAACTGAAAATGTAAAAAAGGATTAAAATGAATAACTGTTAATTTAAAATAGGAAGAAAAGGTCCAAAGGGGTAGAGGAAGTGGGAGGGGAAGGGGAAAGGAAAAATTATGAGAAAAGAAAAAAAATGGAAACAAAGTCTATATAAATAGGGAAGGGTGGAGGGGGTGAAGGGCACACAGGTAATGGGGAAAAAAATAAGAACCAAGATACATCATGTACAGGTACAAGCACCCAATGATAAATGTAAACATATTGTATACCTAAAATGTACCAATAAAAGAATTTAAGCAAAAAAAAAGAGAAAGAAAACATGGCCTTTAAGCAAGTAATTAAGATGAAGTGAGGTTAATAATGGAACTTCCAGAAAAATGACAGAGAAGTGAGTGACAACTCAGCCTCTCTGAGATTCAGACTCCAGACACTGGAAAATAACAACTTGGGGAAGAAAAGGAGTGAGAAGTGGATCCCTAGGAACCAGGAAGGATTTAAGAGGAATATTAAAACCTACAGAGAAACTGGAGAGACAGAACACAATGCAGAGAAGGGAAGAGATGGTCTACACTTTCTCCCTAGCTCCCAGCTCCTGGCTCATGGCTCATGGGAAAGGAAGACTAAACATACAGACACAAGGTGAAAGCTGGGTACTGCAGAGGACATCAAGGAGAAACACAGAAGGGGAACAGACCAGTTGGTGCTGTGATCTGCAGGGAAAGCACAGGATTCTGCTCCCACATGAGTCCTTCAACAGGCAACAGCTGGTGAGTGACTCCAGTCCAAGCACCCACCATATCCATGGAAAGAGTACTTGGTCAGATGCTATTCCAGGGAATGCTTCATTGTTTGAACCCAGGTCTCAGAGCAGCCACAGGACAGCATCACTTCAGGGTTGCCAGCGTTACATTCCCACAGTGACTAGGTGAGAAATAGTCACAGGAGACAACCACAGTCAGGGAGTGGGCTGGAAAGAGACCCCTCCCTGTGAAGGATTTGAGCTAAAGCATATAGGCCCTGTCCCTATGGCCAGAGGCGAGGCCCAGTCTGAGTTGCTCTGGACTTGAAAATCACCGCATTGGTGCCCTCACCCTAATTCTACTGCATGCTGGTACCTGCATCCAGCATGGACCTGGAATCTGACTGCCTTCATCTACCAGCATGAGCAAGGACATGTCTTGACTTGAACACTGCCCCAAAATTGTATATCCTGGAAGAAAACCACACATTCAAAATCACAGAGAAAAAAAATGTTTTGTGAGTGTGTGGTGCTTTTGCTGCTTCTTTCCTTTCCTGTTCTTCACCAGTGTATTAAGGCTGGGGAATTTTCCTTTGTCCTTTTTCCTTGCCTCTTATCTTCTCTTTTTTTTTCTTTTTTAACTTTTATCACTTTAATTTTTTCTCTTATTTATACTCCACATACAATTTCTTTTTCCTCCCCCTTTTTCTTTTATTTTCTATTTCTTCTCAGTTTTTTCTCTTACTTTTACCTGATCCTATAAACATCTGTCTACTCCCCAATAGGATCCTTTGTCCCACTTTTACCTCTTCATTCTCATATCATAAACTTTAAGGTTTCAAATTTTTCCTCTAGCATTTCCCTATTCCCCATTCCCTATGCCTTTAATAATATAAGCATAAAACTTTTATTAATCTTTAGATAGCTAACTCTATACAATAACTGTTGAACTCTTTTCTACCATTAGCAGAGATATAGCTGCCACATTTAGTACACAGTAGCTGCATGTCACTACCTAGCTTGTCTTAATGTTTACACCATAACCATGGATTTCGTCTCTAGGATTAAAGGTGATACAAAATTGATTTTTATGGTATAGTAATATCCAATTTGTTTTGGACAATACTACTGTAGCTGATTTGCTTATTATTACCAGGGTAGCATTATTGTTGCAATTAATGGATTTTCTCTGTAAGATAACAATCAGATTACCTTTGTGACATTAACAATACTGGAGTACATTCCCAGAGAACTCAGTGCTAAACCAATTACACTGGATCCTCCCCTCCCAAATTAACTGAGGTGGTCAGATCTTGGGGCTGAGACAAAGAAGTAGTTAGCCATGCCTAAAGTACATTGATACCTTGGTTCAGAAATGCTTTTGTTTCCAAATAATGTGGTTCACAAACAGAAGAGTTTGGCAAAATTTTGTCTTTGTTTGCCAGCTCTGCACTGGATAACAAACACAACCATAGCCATCTTTCCTACACAAACACAAATATCCCCATCTTTTCCAAAGCTGTAGAACAAATTAATTTTGTGAACCAAGGTACCACTGTACATCACTGAAAAGTGACTAAGGAGATCTCTTTGCTAGCGACAGAGTCTTTACATTATAAGCACCCAAAAATCTCAGCCACAAACAAAACAAAACTAACAAACAAAATCAAAGAAACATGAGAAGACAAAGAGAAAAAAGGGCTCTCAAAACTCCCAACTCCCTTGAAGCCAATCCAGGGGAATTTGAGGGGGAGAATAGTGTAAGCCACATTCCTGAATCACTTGAGAAAAATAACAGAGGATGTTAGCAAACAGATCAAAGAGGTACTTAGCAGGATCACAGAAGATATAACTAAATAGATAATGGAGATAATAACCAAAATGTTGCAAGAGCTTTCAGAACACACTAATAAAAAGCTAGCTGAGCTAAATAAAATAATAACAAAAATGAATGACCAGCTTAGAAAAGAATTAGAGTCAACAAAAATGTTTTCATCAGAAATCCAGGAGATAAAAATCATATTGAAAGTATTGGCAGCAGAAGCAACCAGTGTAAGGACAGAATATCAGAAATAGAAGACAATGATGCCTTCAAAGATCAAGTACTAAAAGACACTGTAAAAGGAACAAAAGAACATGAAAAATGGATCCAACAGCTGCTAGACAATACAAAGAAGATTAAGCATTATTGGAATAAGAGAAAATTCAGAAAATAGAACATATAGCATAAAACATTGTTCACAGAAACAATGGTAGAAAATTTCCCAAATAACAGGTAAGAAGTAAACATACAGATAAGTGAAGCATACAAAACCCCAAATAGGCACAACCAAAAGAGAACCTCTCTGCACTACATTATATTCGAAGTACCAGAAGCTCATCACAGGGACAAAAATCTTAAAAGCTATTAGAAAAAGGCAACAAATCACAGATAAAGGTAAACTCATTAGAACTACATCTCACTTCCCTACACAAACCTGAAAGGCTAGTAGGAGGGCTTAGAGTGAAGTGTTCCACACCATAAAAGATGACAATTTCCAGCTCCAACTTATGTATCCTGCAAAACTTTCCTTCAAAATTTATGGAGAAATCAGGTATTTCCTCAAAGGAGTATTACAATAAATTCTCAAGGATATCTTAGAAAGAGATTGAAACTAAGAATGCCAATAAATCAAAAAAGATGAATATGCCTGGTGGGATGAGCAGCTAACCAAAGGAAAAAATAAGGAAATCAGCAACAGGAAAATAATGCAATGACAGGAATAAGTCAATACATTTAAGTAATAACTAAATATGACTGGTCTCAATTCCCCAGTCAAAAGACACAGGTTGGCAGAATGGATGAAGAAGCAAAACTCAACAATTTGCAATATATAAGAAACATTTAATTCAAAAAGAAATTCACAGATTAAAAATCAAAGGATAGAAAGCAATATTCTATCCATCCAGAACATGGAAAAATAGGAGTAGCTATACTAATTTCAGACAAAGTGAATTTCAAGTTAAGAGTAATCAGAAGAGACCAAAAAAAAAAGGTCACTATATATTGATTAAGGAAAATCCCAGCAGGAAAACAATTATGAATATATACCTACAAAATACCAGCACATCCAACTTCATAAAACAAACACTAATAGATATAAAAAATCAGATAAATACAAATACACTTATAATGGGGGACCTCAGTACCCCACTGACAAATCAACTAGACAAAAATATCAACAAAGAAATATCAGAGCTGAACCAAACCTTCAAACAAATGGACTTAATAAATGTCTACAGAATTTGTATTCTTTTCAGCAACACATGGGACTTTCTCAAAATAGACTACAAAGTGGTCCATAAAGCATGCTTAGTAAATCCAAAAGAATCAAAGTTACCCCATGCATATTATAAGGTGATAGTTCAATGAAACTAGAAAGCAATGGCAAAAGAAACCACAGAAACGATGCAAACACATGGAAATTGCACAGTACCCTCTCAGTAATCAATGGATAACAGATGAAATTAAGGAAGAAATTAGACAATCCCTACAATCAAACAATAATGCAAGTACAACATACCAGAACCTATGGAACACAGTGAAAGGAGTCCTGAGAGGGAAGTTTATATTAGTGACTGCCCACATTAGGAAAACAGAGTGAGCTCAAATAAATAATGTAATAATGTACCTCACGGTCCTAGAAAACAATTACAACCCAAAACCAAAGCTAATATGAGAAAGAAAATTACAAAGATCAGAGCAGAAATTAAGTTGAGACTAAAAAAAATACAAAGAATCAATGAATTGAGGGTCGGGGATTTAGCTCAGTGGTTTCGCCGCCTGCTGCTCAAGCGCAAGGACCCGAGTTCAATCCCCGGTACCAAAAAAGAAAAAAAAAAAAAAAAGGAATCAATGAATTGAAGAGTTGATTCTTTGAAAGAATAGACAAAATAGACAAATCCATAGCCAATCTTACCAAAATAAGGAAAGAAAAGACTCCAAAATAGATAATAACACAAACTCTCCTTTTCAATATACTAAGATAAACTAGTGGTATAAATGAAACAAATTAGCATATATATTGAATTGTTTTTGAAACAACAGAATATGTAATTTGGGGAAGTATTTGAATTTCACCCTACTTCCTATTTATCTTTCTATTTGGATCTCTTCCTCTCTCTATGTGCGTGTGTATGTGTGTGTGTTATAAGAGAAATTATGCAATATTTGAACTTGTATGTCTGACTTAGTTCACTTAACATTATGTTTTCAAGTTGTATCCATTTACCTATGTATGCCTCAAGTTTATCTTTCTTTATGGCACCATAGTACTCCACTGTTTATAAATACCAATTGTCCTTATTCATCTGTTGATAAACATATACATGTTTCCAAGATCTAGCTAATATAAATTGTGCTGCTATAAACATGGGTATGCATGTATCCCCATGATATGATGATATATACCTAGAAGGGGGATAGCTGGGTCAAATGGAATTTCTATTTTAGATTTTAGAGATTTCCACAGGGGTTGTACTAGTTTATATTCCTACCAACAATGTAGAAGAATTCCTTTTCCTCACATTCTCACCAGCATTTGTTATCTTTTTGGTTTATGTCTTGTACTCTGTGTAACTATTGTGATGATAATGATATAAACAGTATTTTTTTGTTGTTTCATTTTGTTTTGTTTTGTTTTTTGGTACCGGGGATCGAACTCGGGTCCTTGCGCTTGCGCAGCAGGCAGTGAAACCACTGAGCTAAATCCCCAGCAATAAACAGTATTAACTATTGTTATTCTCTTATTATTTTTATGAAAATTTGATTTTTTAATAAAATAATAAAAGACCCAAATCCATGCAATTAGATTCTGCTGAAGTCCAGAAGATCATTGGTAACTACTTTGAGAACCTGTATTCTAATAAAATGGAAAATTCAGATGGAAAGGATAGATTCCTAGACATAGCTGAACTACCAAAGCAGAACCAAGAAAATGTAAAAATCCTGAACAATCCCATATCAGTCAATTAAATTGAAGATGTAATTTTTTAAAAAACCAACTAAGAAAAGCCCAGGTCTTGATGGATTCATTGCTAAATTTTATAAGAACTTTAGAGAAGATCTAACACTAATGCTTTTTAATGAAATTGAAAGGAAAGCAATACTCCCAAAGACATTTCTAAAAGCAAGCATTATCCTGGTTCCAAAACCAGAAAAAGTCCAACCAAAAAAAAAAAAAAAGAACTACAAACCAATATCTTTAATGAACATAGATGCAAAAATCCTCAAGAAGATACTGGCAAACAGAATGCACCAAATGATCAAAAAGAGCATATGTCATGACCAAGTAGGATTCATTCCAGAGATACAGGGATGGTTCAAAATACATAAATCAATAAATGCAATAGACTATATAAACAGAAGCAAGAACAAAAATCACACAGTCATCTCATTTGACAAAAAGCAAGGTCCATTTATGATTTTTTTTTAAATCCTAAAGAAAACAGGTAAAGAAAGTCTTTATCCCAATCTAATAAAAGCCATCTATGACAAGCCAACATTATACTAATGGAGAGAAGCTGAAAGATTTTCCTCTTTTTAAAATCAGGAACAAGACAAGGATGTCCACTATCACCACTTTTTGTTATCTTTTTTTTTTTTTTTTGGTACTGGGGATCAAACTTGGGACTTTGTGCTTACGAAGCAGGCGGCAGAACCACTGAGCTAAATCCCTGGCCTAACCACTATATAGTTCAATATAGTTCTCAAAACATTAGCCAGAGGAATTAGATGAAAGAAATAAAAGGGATATGGATAGGAAAGACAGAAGTTAAATTATCCTTATTTGCAGATGACATAATCCTCTACGTAGAAGACCCCCAAAATTCCACTGATTCCTAGACTTAATAACCAAATTCAGTACCATAGCGAGGATATAAAACCAACACTCAAAATTCAATAGTATTCCTGTATACTGATAATAAACTCACCGAGAGAAATTAGGGAAACAATACCTTTCACAACAGCATCAAGAAAAATGAAATACTTAGAAATTAACCTAACCAAAGAAGTGAAAGACCTCTACAATGAAAACCACAGCACTTTGAAAAAAGGAGATCAAAGACATCAGAAAATGGAAAGATATCCCCTGTTCCTGGATATGCAGAACCAATATAGCCAAAATGGCCATACTTCCAAATATGTTATACAGATTGAATACAATCCCAGTCAAACACTGACAGCATTCCTCACAGAACAAGAGAGCAATCCTAAAATTCATGTGGAACCATTATAGACCTACAATATCAAAGCAATTCTGGGCAACAGGGCAAGGCAGAGGAAATCACAATCCTGGACTTCAAGTTATATTACAAAGCTACACTGATTTAAAAAAAAAGTATAGTATAGTATTGGCAAAAAAGAAGGGACTTGTGTATCAATGGAACAGAATAGAGCATACAGAAACAACTCAAGGCACACTCAGCTACCTTTTCTAACTACCTTATCAAAGGCCAAATACTTTCACTGGAGAAAATATAGCCTTCTTACTACAGGGTGCTGGGAAAATTGACTATCTACATGCTGAAGACTGAACCTAGACCCATACCTCTTACCACTCACTAACATAAAATCAAAGTGGATCAGAGACCTAAATATTAAAACAGAAACACTTAATCTGCTGGAAGACAAAATAGGTAAAATTCATGAAGACATAGGCATAACCAAAGACTTTCCAAACGGATCATCGATTGCACAAGAAATAATACCAAGAATGAACAAATGAGATCACATCAAATTAAAAAGCTTCGGCACAGCAAAGGAAACCACCAACAGAGTGAAGAGACAACCTACAGAATGGGGGAAAAAACTTCTGCCAGCTACTCCCCAGACAAAGGACCAATATCTAGACTATATAAAGAACAACAACAACAAAAAATTAAACCTCCCAAATTTAAAGACCCAATAAAGAAAATGAGCATCTGAAATGAACAGACATTTCTGCGATGAAGTACAGATGGCCAATAAATACATGAAAGAATGTTCAACATTTCTGGTCATTCAAGGAATACAAATTAAAACAACACTAAGATTCCACCTCACTATAGAAAGAATGACTATCTTTAAGAAATCAAATAGTAAACAAATGCTGATGAAGCTGCAAGGAAAAAGGAACTCTTTCTTCATTGGTGGTGGGAGTATAAGCCAGTACAACTACTATGGAAATCATACAGAGATTCCTCAAAAAACTAAGACTAGAAATTCCATTTGACCCAGCTATTTTCCTTTTGGGTATGTTCCCAAAAGATTTAAAGATAGCATTTTAAAGTGATACATGCATAACCATGTTTATTAACACAATTCATAATAGCTAAATCTTTTTTTTTCTGTAACTCATTTTTTATTTGTGTTAATACATGTTTGTAAAATATAATGATTATATACATCATGGGGAGTTGATACATACACATTACACATCTTAATACTTTTTACGTCCCCTTCCACTTTCCTCCCTCCTCCCATCCTCCATCTCTTTTTTTTTCATCTCTTTTTTATTAAATGTTTGGAATAGAAATCCCCTCTACTTCTGTTCTAAAAGATTTATAGCTAAATCTTGAAAGTAGCCTATACGTCCATCAACAGATGAATGTATAAAGACAATGTATTTAGGGCCGGGGATTTAGCTCAGTAGTTCTGGCACCTGCCTTGCAAGGGCAAGGTCCTGAGTTTGATCCCCGGTACCAAAAAAAGAAAGAAAGAAAATGTGTTTATACACAATGGAGTACTATTCTGCCATAAAGAAAGATAAAAACTTCAGTCATCTGTATGAAAATGGGTACACGTTGAGATCATAATGTTAAACGAAGTAAATCAGACATGCAAGTTTAAATATCATATGATTTCTCTTCTATGAAAAGCTCAATATATAAATAAATTGCAAAATGAAAGACAATAGGAAGAAAAAGGGAGAGAAAGAGAAGTTATTGTAATCCAGCATGGCCAATGTATCTAAAAGCGTACCTTGATTCAGTATAATTGTTTTGTAGGTTTTATATGTTTTTAGTCTGTTAGTCTGGTTGCTAATCTGTGTTTATGCGACATAACTTGATAAAGACTTTAAAATAAATAAATGTGATGCTCGCAGAAAAAAAGAAAAATGACACAATGAACTGACCAAAAATATGGTCTTAAGTTTCATAGTACCATAAGTAGTGGAAAAAATAGGTTTGATTGGATGTTCCTCTTGAAAAAAGAGAAAATTATGAAACCAATTTTATGAAATACACACTTCTAAAAATTTATATTATCGATGCAAAATTATGTAAGAGTTCTTAGAACCAACAAAGAGCAAAGTAACTCAGGTTTTATATTGTTCATATAATTTCACAATGAATATATATTGTGGCATGAAATGCCATCTCTTTCCTTATAATATAATCTCAATGAGAATGTTTTTACCAAAAAAAGGTTATGAATTTTCAAAACAGAAAAGTTAAATGAGGTCATAAGGTTTGGGCTCCAATCTAATAGGACTAGGCTCTTAAAAGAAGAAGAAGAAATACCAGAGGTCTCTCTATCTCAGCTCACACACAGAAAAAAACACCATGTGAAGACATAGCAGGAAGGCACCATCTGCAAATCAAAATGAGAAGCTTCATCATAAACCAACACTGGATGCACCCTGATCTTGGGCTTTGGCCTCTAGAATAGTGAGAATATAAATGTCTAATACACACTTCATTTGAAAAAAGTGTCATCTCAAATCCAATAGGTGTAATATGAACCCTGTATCTAACCCACCAATACCTGATCCTCTGTTAGCATGTGTGATCTCTCTGAATGACATCATTTTGTAACCCGTTATTAAAGCCCAAAATCTGGAGCCTCTCTTAATACTGTCCATTATTCCACTGTCTCATACCTGTTCTCCCCTTTTCCAGCTCATTACTCAGTTCCACCCAGTCTCTACGGGACTATTCTTTGAACCTAGACATTTCTGTTTTGCTCCACTTCCATCTTTCTACTTGAAGTTGCCATCCTTTCTTACAAAGCCTACAGTCATAGTATCCTAACTGATCTCTCTTCACCCATTCTTGTTCTTCTATAATTCATTCTCCACTTGGTAGCCAGTGTTCTATTGCAAGCCAAAACCAGATTATCAATTTAGAATTAAGAAATTTAAAATTGTTGGGGATTTAGCTCAGTGATTGTGGTTCCCCTGGCTGCCTCGCAAGTGCAAGATCCCGAGTTCGATCCCTGGTACCAAAAAAAAAAAAAAAGAAAAAAAATTTAAAATTAAGGGATTAAGGGCCAGGGATTTAGCTCAGTGGTTCCACTGCCTGCCTTGAAAGCAGAGTCCTGAGTTCGAGCCCCGGTACCAAAAAAAAAAAAAGAAAGAAATTTAAAATTAAGACCAAGTTCCTTTATATCGTCTGGAAGACACTCCCCTGCCTCCACTTCACTAGTTCTCTCCCTTGTTCTTTGTACTTCACCACACTAGCCTTTCTCTAAATGTACCCACTCCTTACAGCCACAGGACTGTTGAATATGCCATGTTCTCTATCTGAATTCTGTCCTGTTTGACTCTGGCTCAGTCATCATTTCACTAGAAAAACCTACAGGGATCTTCTGCCTAAGGCATCTAACCTGTTATGAACCTAAAATTAGAATGATAATTTTAGATTTGTCAGTGTGATTCTTTGACTAATGCCTCCTTTTTCAGTACCTAATATATATATAATATATATATATATGACTAGTGTCTGTACACACACACACATATATATATATATGACAAGAACCATTCTGATATGAATAAATCTTCTACAGAGTTCTATGAATGCCCTGAAAAATATGTAAAATACTTTATGCACTAGCTAGGTATATTTATTTTTGAAAAGAAGGGCCACAGTGTATATCATAGTTTCATCTATTAAAAGGAAATTATGCTTAGCAGTTGATCTATTTTTTTATTTCTGATTGGCCTAGAGCTCCCTATTAAAAAGCAGAAGAGGAGATGGGGAAAATTAATAAAGGACCTAGTAGGGTTCTGCCATAAAGTATAAGGTATTAACTCCATTGTACATCAGGGATGTATTATATAAAATAGGGAAATGTTTCATTTCCTCCTTTTTATTGTTGTTTGTTTGTTTTTGAGATAGTCTTGCTATGTAGCCCAGACTAATCTTGAACTCATGATCTTCCTGCCTCAGCCTCAAAAGTGCCTCTTCATCCTTATACTGCTCTGAAAATTAATGCTCAAAGTTCCATGTGTATATATGTGCCTGATCCAATGATTGTTTCCCAGATTCTTAGAATATCAGAGCTTCCAGACTCTAATTTATGTAACTGCACTTAGAATGGAAAGCCCACCACCTGGAATTCCCATAATATCCCCATGGTATTCTACACTGAAGCGATAAGATGGGAAAACCTGCTAGTGGTTATACTCAGATCCATAGACTACTATCCTGGAGGAAGGAGAATACAATCTACAATCTATGCTGCAAACCACTAGGAGCAAACTGGGAATGGTGGCACATGCCTGTAATCCAGCACTCTGGGAAACTGAGGCAGGATGATCACAAATTCAAGTGCAGCACAGGAAACTTATTAAGACCCTGTCTTAAAATTAAAAAAAAAAAGTGCTGGTGATATAATATAGCTTAGTCCAAAAGCCCTGTGTTCAATCTTCAGAACTAGGGGGAAAAAAGAAAGCAAGCAGCTAGAAAATGAAGCTATCATTTAACTCTCTAAGTGGGCAGAGAATACCTTCTCGAGTAGCAGACCACAGGCGGGTAAACTCAGAACAGATGTGATGCAACAACCCCTTTCACCTGTCACCTTTCCCAGATACACTAAGGAAAGCAACCCTAATGGGTGCAGATTTACCTCAGTGGCACCGCGCCTGCCTTGCAAGCACAAGGTCCTGAGTTTGATCCCAGTATTGCAAAAAAAAAGAAAAATGAATAGAAAGAAAGAAAAGAAGAAGGCCATGAAGGAAGTCTTCTCAGGGAAGATATCTGAGTAGCATTTTATATTAACTTTTTGTAAGCTGTCAAGCAAAACTAATAGAAATCTTGATTAGAAGAGTTTGGGGAACTGAAGCATAGGTAAGTGAATATATTTCCCTCAAGGAAAATACGAAGCATATGGTCTGGCATCTGATTTGGCAACAGGACAGAATATCTGAAATTGAGACTCTCCAGAAGAGCAGAGAACATATGGTCATTTGAAGCCTGGGGTGTAGCTTGGGAGGTTCTAAAAGATGTGAGAGGAACAAGCCAAGGAAAGGGTGACCAAGTACACTAAGCGAATGTCTAATGTCATCAACGTTGATTGCAGAGAGCCAAAAACAGAGCTAAGATGTAGATGCCAATAAAGCCCCTGAGCAGCTTCCCTCTTCTCTCTGGTGTGACTGATACTAACAGCTTCCAGCAACGTCCAGTAAGTAGGGTGTAGAAGTAGGTGATGATGGATTTTGAGCTAATATCAGACATAAGTGTCAGCAAAAACAGCAAAGCAGTTAGGAAACAGGCAAAAGATAGTAGTTACACTTCATCTAAACTCCCACCTTGTGACAAATGCCAGTATCATTACTACTTTATTTAATAGGCCATATGGTCTATAAATAGAAGAAAAAGCAAAAATGTATAATTTTAGAGAGAAATGATATCTTTAAGCTAAAAAAAATGAGGCTGGCATGGTGGCACCTGCCTGTAATCCCAGTGTTCAGGAGGCTGAGGCAGCAGGATCACCACAAGTTCAAGGCCAGCCTAGGCTACATAATGAGTTTAAGGCCAGCTTGAACTACATAGCAAAACCCTGCCTCAAAAAAAAAAAAAAAAGAAAGAAAGAAAAATAAAGAAAAAATGATTATAAATTGAATTTTGGTGCGTGCTACATGATTTATTTGTTCCTATACATGGTATAAATTCCCAGGCATGCATTACTGAAAATAAGTAGTTCAATCTGAGTATGATTTTTTTGAGATAAAAGAAATTGAATTTTGAAAATCTAAGGGCTTCTTGAGAGAATAAAAGGGAAATCAGAAAGCTACGTCTGAGAAGAAATAGTTTGTAAAGCCCTAATAGGTAAGTGATAACAAACCACATGACAGTTGGTGGAGGGGGCCATCATTACCTTCAGAATTCAAGTCTGCTTCTCTCAATTTCAATACAGAATGAAGTGGTTAATTTCATACGTCCACACTGAAGAAAAATGGGCACTTGATAGGAGCAGATAATTCACAAAAGAAGAAATATAAGGCTAAATGATATGTTAAAGTGTTTACCCTCACTAATAATTAAACAATGAGCTACCTCTTTGCCTATCAACTAATAAAGACTAAAAAGAATGATAATACTCAATATTGTTGAGGATACAAGTAGCCAGCCTGAACTACAAAGTGAGACTCTATGTCAAAAATCCAAAAGCAACAAAATTCATCATTGGCATGTTGTATTTTTACACTTTGTGAAAGTGCAATCATTTCAAATTATATCTATCTGGAAAGAAATTCACCATGCTACCAATAAGGCAGATTCTGAAATAGTATATATAATTTTGACCCCAAATATTAATAAATTTTATAGCTATAGACATAAATGTTAACAAAAAGGAATAGCAAAATATTAGCAGTGGCAGAATTATGCATGCTTGTGCTATTTGTGTTCCTGCATTTTTATTTTTTAATAAAGTTGCATTATTTATATAACATTTTAATAATCATTTTATGAACAGGGATATTTTCATTGAAGATTTTCTCTCTAAAGTACAGAAAATCAAAGTACAGGAAAATGAAGATGTCTTGAATGTGAAGCTGTCTGAGAAGGGGATGTGTTCAGGAGGTTGCTTAATTATCTGGACAAACAATAAAGAACTTTTACATATGCTGCAAGACTTATAGTTAAGTAGGATTTTAAGTCTCCACTTCTTGCTATTTATTTGAGGATAACAATTATTTATCTTGAAAAATAGACTTTCATAAATTTGGGGATTATGGGATGGGAAAAAATAAAAGATTTCTGTCAATAACTTCACTTTTAAGTGATTTTACATTCTGTCAATGTGGTGTTTTTTTTTTTCCTTCCAGTACCAGGGATTGAACTCAAGACTTTGTGCTTACAAGGCAGGTGTGGTGCCACTGAGCTAAATCCCTGGCCCTCACTCTGTCAATGTTTATCCCATTCTGTCAATGTTTATTTGATGGTTAGTCTGAACCATCAGGAGTTTCTCAAGATTTCAAAAATAAATAAGAACAATCATTACTGATGCTCTTTCAGAACCTTTCAAACTGCTGAAATGTTTACTAACATTTCAAAGAAAGCCTGTAATAACCATATGAGCTGAATTATGCCATTATGATTCATAGGGTCATTGTGAGGCACAGGTTGCCAAACTACTTGCAAACAAAGGTGTCTATTTTAGTCAAGATCGTTGGTAGAAATAATAGAGATCAACTCCTCATGAAATAAATGGAACACTCATTCACTAAAAGGTTATTGTTTTAGTCTTTGGACTGCTATAACAAAACACCATAGACTCAGTACTTACAGACAACAGAAATTTATTTCTCCTAGTTCTGTATGCTGGGAAGTCCAAGATCAAAGGACTAGCAGACTCAGTGTCGGGTGAGAACCCCTTACCTGGTTCAGGGGCAGCACCTTCTCACTGTGTCCTACATGGAAGAAGAAGAAAGGTAGCTTACTGGGCTTTCTTTTATAAGGGCAGTAAGCCCACTCATGAGCCCCACCTCTTAATACCATCATCACATTGGAGATTATGTTTGAACATTAAAATTAGTAGGGAGAGAGAGACACAAACATTCAGCCATTACAGATACTGAATTCTACTTCTACACATTTTTAAAGGATATTGAGTAGCTTATAAAATTGTTAAAACGGCTGGAAAAAAATCAAGCTTGAAGCTAAGCAACAGGAATGCACTACCCACAGAACTGATCTGATGAGGAAAATCAGGTAATGTAACCAACTGCACTGGTTTTCCTGGGACTGTGTTTTCCATATATTCACAGCCTTCTATGTTAAAACCTAGAAAGTGCTGTGGTCTCTTACAACTGGTACCACAGACGCCAAACATTATACAGGTAGTTTGCCCTTTGCTCACTTCCATACTGGGAACTCAAGCTTGCAGTAATCTCTGTTGCTTCCAGGGGTGAAACGCAGAGAGGAGCAGGGAGAGTCACTTATCTCCAGCTCCAAGTCAAAGTTCTTGCACAGATGTCTACTTGAACTGCGTAGGTCACATACTTGCACCCTTTCTGCAGGGAAGGCAGAGAAAATATAACAGCTTCCATTTCCATTACAAAGGACAGTCTTTGCTTGCCATAAGGTTTGTATGTTAAGAAATACTCTAAATATAAGAAAGCAGTTCAGGAGGCTCAAATAATGATTGATCTTCACTGTAGTATCCAAATTGGTTTTTCGTTGTTGTTGTTTTTTGGTACCAGGATTGAACTTGGGACCTTGTGCTTGTGAGGTAGGCAGCGGCACCACTGAGCTAAATCCCTGGCCCACCAAATTGTTTTTAATTCTCTAATATTTTAGGTCAGTGAGTCAACCATTCATCTGATGTATAGTGGGTTCTTTGAATTCAAATTAATTTTTAAAAGTCAGATTAACAGAATATTACCAAAATACTATAATTATTTGGCCACATAATAGTTTATATCAATTATATATCTCACAAGTGTATGATGGAAATAATCCTATACTTCGGTTGTAAAAAAGTCCTTGGGCCGGGGATTTAGCTCAGTGGTTCCGCCGCTTGCCTCGCAAGCACAAGGACGGGAGTTCAATCCCCAGTATCAAAAAAAAGAGAAGAAGTTAGTCCTTCTAACCTTTGCTCATCAAAAAAGATTCCTCCATTTCTATTATTTACCCAGAAAAAAATGTTTCCCTCATTTCTTTTCAATAATTCTTGAGAAGAATAGTTACACAAAGGCTCAAGTGTTTGCCAAGAAGGAATGGATTTTAATGGAAACCTTTTCTAGTTTGCCTTTTTTTGGTACCAGGGATCAAACTCAGGACCTTGTGCTTTTGAGGCAGGAGGTGACACCACTGAGCTGAATCCCTGGCCCTTAATGGAAACCTTTCATCTAGGACAAACCTTAAGAAGAGCAGTAATGGACAAAATGTTCTGCACAACTCTTTAACCTTCATATTTACTGTGCCATGTTCAAGTGATTTGAGCAAAGGAGTTCAAGTGAGAGGTCTTATATATTACTGAATTACATCTCCCCACATTTTGTTAGTCTGTTTGTTCGTTTGTTTTTGAGACAGAGTTTCGCTATGTAGCGCAGGCAGGCTGGCCTTGAACTCATGTATCCCAAGCTGGCCTCAAACTTGCAATCCCTCCACACGCTTCAGCCTCCAGAGTACTGAGATCACAGGCATCTGTGATTACACCTGGTGTCTAATGCTAAAAATGTAGACCAGGCCAGGGATTTAGCTCAGTGGTGCTGCTGCCTGCCTCCCAAGCCCAGGCTCCAGAGTTTAATCCCCAGTACCCCCTCCCCCCCAAAATGTAGATTGTTTCTTTTGATTTTATCTTACAAATATGTCTCCAAAAATCAATTTTATTCCTTAGTGTCTTTTTCTTTCGTTCCTGTTGCAAGGATTGAATTTAAGGCCTTGCACGTTAGGCAAGCTCTCTATCACTGAGCTACCCCCCACCCCGGTGCTCTGAAAATCAACTTTAAAATGATTAAAGCTAATAGATAAGTTCTTTTAAGTTTGTGGTCATCTTCCGTATAGAAAATTTTTATATGGTAATTATTAATGTGCTTTTCTTGCAATTACTGTTTCTAGGACTCCAGTCTTCAAAAGCTTTCTGAATTCTATTTGTGGCCTCTGCAGTACTGAGATCTTCTCATTTAGTTTTGTTTCATTTTGTTTTGTTTGTTTTTTAACCTAAGATGTTGAAGATAGATTTCATAGAGGAGCCAACCATTAATACAGCAAATAAAATACAGTAGAATTGTTCCACTTAAAATAATTGCCCCCATTAGAGGCCTAAACTATAAACTCCATTTATAAGGAGAAGGAACAAATGGAGGAAAATGGGTTGAAAGAAATTTGCTTGACAAATATACCATATCTAACTTTCTGAAATTACCAAGTGCCTAAGGACTAGAACAGGACTAAAATACTCCCTATAAAGTGGTTCCTTTGTTTCTCTGATCTCTAGCTTTCAAATAGTGTCTGGGTAATCTCATACTAACTCTCTAGAGCTGTGAATTTATAGATTAAAAACTGCTGGTGCAGGGTGACTATTCAGTCAATCAAGAACCAGGAGTAACAAGCAGACAGACAGGATACTTATCTTGGCAGCTCCATAATTTTGGCTGCGTAGAAAAAACAAAAAACAACAACAACAACAACAAAAACTCAAACCTACTCTTTTACAGCTGTTCTTACAATTTCTCAACTTTCACTGTTTAAATCTAAATAGAATTCCAAAGTGAAAGCTAGATATACACACCAGTTTTTGTGTTATATCCATCAACACTTTAGTTGAAGATAACTACATTGCCTGTTAATTTCAAGTGGGATAAACCCTTCTAACGTTTTCCTCACACCTACTCTATGTGTATTTATCACAAAACTTTGGACAAGGGCAAATGATCTGAAGCCTGGCTCTCTGGCTGACCTTGGCAATCGCTTGGATTCCTTTCCTAAAGAATGTCATATAGCTCATAAGTACAGTAATGTAGTTGTTAAAGAACAATATGTAAATCCAAAGGGTAAATAATCCAAAATGGTGCACAGTTATTGGGAAGGAGGAAGAAAACGTTCAAATGGGAAAGGGAATAAAGGAGGGGGGGGGGAAGGAAAGGAATAGGGATTAAAAAAATAAAAAAGAATGGAAGGGAAACAATAGAAACAAAGTTTTGTAAATGGAGAGGGGAAGAAAGATTGAAGAGAAGGAAAGGGAATGGGGAAAAAATAATTAAGATATATTATGTACAGGTACAAATTCCCTATGATGAATGTGATCATTGTGTACGTCAGAAATGTACCAATAAAATTAATTTTAAAAAAAGAACAGTATGTAATATAGTTAATGAAATAACTGTGAACTGTGCTTTGTCTGTGCTGCTATAACAAAATACCACAGATTGGGCAATTTATAAACAATAGAATTTCTTTCTGGAGGTTGGAAAGTCCAAGATCAAGGCATCAGCAGGTTCATTGTCTGGAGAAGCTCCAATCTGCTTCCAAGGCGGCACTTTGGACACTGCATCCTCCAAAGGATAGGAAGATTGTGTCCTCACCTTGTGGTAGGTAGAAGAGCCAACGGGATGAACTTCTTCCGTTGAGCCCTTTTACACAGGCACCTACTACCTCCCAGAAGAGAGGCGCCTGCAGGTCTCAATCTCCTTACAAAGGCACCACCTCCCAACACCACCAAGACCCATTCAAGCTGCAGCAGAGGCGATTTCATTTGTTTGTTTGAGACAGGGTCTCACTATGTAGTCCAGGCTGGCCTTCAGCTTGAGGTGATCCTCCTCCCTCAGGCTCCCAAGTACTGGGATAGAAGTGTGCACCACCACACCCAGCTAGTTGATTTCTTGATGGGGGGACAGATCCCAATAATATCACCAAAGGGAGAAAATCTAATTAGCAAAGTGAAATATTGTATTCAGGAATATGTATACATTAACTGAGTCTAAAGAACTTGACTTAATCTTTCTTGAGACTAATATATACAAAATCACACACATAATACTGGTACAATGCAAATTGTACTACACTGTGCTGAAGGAACTATAAAGATGTATAAGAAATCATCCTTCATTATAAAGATTTCACAAACTAGTAAAGGCTTAAACTTATGACACACTACAAAGGGTTCAACTTTTAAAAAAATAAGTACTATCTACAAGGTATGGTTAAAAAGAAAAGAACAGCTATTGCAATGTCCTAGTGACTTTTAAATATTGCGATTATCAATTAATTTTCTGTTCTCATTTTTTTCGAAGCCAACAACTTGTATAGGATGTATTAAAAGAAAGAACAGTCCACATCATTTCTCTGTCTCTAAAGGCAACTACTTTCAACTCTAGATTCTCTTCAAGCTATGTTTGGCTACACTGTAAATAACATTGTATTGCTATTTCATATATTTTTAATTGTAGGCATTCACTACTGTCTTTCACCACCACACCACAACATATATATGGCGGGTCTCATTCTTATCACAATATAGTGATAAAACTTTGTTTACATAAATATATCATTTATAATAGTTTTGACTATATATGTTTAAATGTAATCAATTATAATCATTTTCCTTTCATTCAAAATTGTTCTGCTTTACCTGGAGTTAATAATTTGTATGTGTATACACTCAGTCTAGTTCTCTACCAGTTGCTCAATTCATATCATGTATTCTGTCAATTTTGTCTTCTTAAATATTTCTGTACCAGTGCCTCTGGCCTACCCCAACATTAAATTGTTCCATTTCTATCATCCTAGAATCTCCCTGAATAAACACCTCTTCTCTCTAGTATGGATCTCCTGTTTTGATGGTATATGACCTTTAATAAATTCCTCAGAAAGAATATGTGAAAAAAATTTTTGACAACTTTCATGTTTGAAAAATGCCCCCCCCTTCACATACATACTGGATATAGAATTCCACATTGGAAGTAATTTCCATCAGAATTTTGAGGCCATTTTCCCATTGTGTTTTGCCTGCCAATGTTACTATCAAGGAGTCCAAAGCCATTCTGATTCCTGCTTTTTTGTCTTTTATATCATCTCTCTCTCTCTCTCTCTCTCAGTTTGTGGGATCTTCTCTTTATCTCCAGTGTTGTGCCTGGATTTGGGTCTTTTTCCATTCCTAGTGCTATACATAGATCTTTTAATCTGAAAATATATGGGCTTCAGTTTGGGGAAATTTTCTTGTCATTTTGTTAGTGGTTTCCTAATAGTTTTCTTATTTCTCTTTGACTGGATCTCCTATGAATTGGATATTGGACCTCTTTAACTGGTTTTCTAGATTTTTCTTTCTCATCTCTTATTTTCTAATTCTTGATCTTTTTTGCTCTACTGTCTGGAAGATATTCTTAACTAGATCTTCAAATGCTTCTGTGAGTCTTTCATTAATATACCAAAATTTTAATTCCAGAGAATACTTTCTGTTATCTGAATGTTGTTTTTATATAATATCTTGTTTCATGAATGTAATATCTTCTCTTGCCTTTGAGGGTTTTTTTTCCTTGCCTATTTCCTCAAATGTCCTTTCTTCTGTTTATTCCTTTAGGCTTTTGTCTTTCTGTTACAGGATTTCTTCAGTTGCCTCTTTGGTCATATGTAAGAGTATGACCCTAAAACCTGATTGAAAGGTTTAAGCATATATGTCTTAGTCCATTTAAGTTGCTATAACAAAATGTCATAAACTGAGTAGCTTATAAACAATGAAAAATTATGAGGCTGTAAATTCTGAGGCTGTGAAGTCCAAGATCAAGGGTTATTTTCTGGCTCATAGATGGCACCTTCTTGTATCCATGCATGATAGAAAGAACAAGATAGCATTCTGGGGCCTCTTTTCTAAAGGAAATAAACCCAATCGTGAAGCCTCCACTCTCATGATCTAATCACCTCCCAAAGGCCCTAACAATTAATATTATCACAGTAGTGAGTAGGTTTCAACATACGAATTCCTAGGAAGGCACAAACATTCAGATCATAGCAATGTGTCATCTCTGAGTTTCACTGTGAAATTATATGGCTGGGTAATTTTCCAAGCAATCTCTGAACTGATACATTTAACTTTCCTCTTCAACTGGTTTGAACCCTAGTAATAAAACTTCATATTTTCTGCCTAGAAGGTCTAGGCCCGGCTGCCAGTGTCTTAGAGCCAAATGTGGTAAGAACACTTAAGAGTCAGCATTTTGCGCACAATTACCTTCCCCCATCCTTGGTATAGTACACTACAGTCAACTGCGACCAATGACCCTCCACCCAGAGACACCCTGTTTTTGGACTCCAAAGATATCTCCAGTATTTTGTGGAAATGGGTAGATAATTAATCAGAAGTATGGAGTAGGAGATGAGATTTAACTATCTATTTACTTTCAACAAATTCTCCTTGTGGCCGGGGATTTAGCTCAGTGGTTCCAGTGCCTGCCTCGCAAGTGCAAGGTCCCAAGTTCAATCCCCAGTACCAAAAAAAAAAAAAAAAATTCTCCTTTTAAAATGTTCCTCCTTTTATTTTCATTTCCAGAAGTATCAGATCTTCCTTGTTTCTGATCATTTGAGCATTTCTGAAAAATAAATCTGTTCAGCTCTTGCCTTTCCCCTAGCTAATTTAAAATTCTACTGTCTCTGGACTGCTGTCAGTAACCACCAATCAATCTTCTTCATGGCTTTCTAAATGTTGGTGACTTTGTTTACTTTCCTGTTTTCTAGCTTGTCAGTTTATGAGCTTAATTTTTTTCTGGGCTTAGTATATAGTTTAGTAGTGGAATACTTGCCTACTGGGTTCAATCCCCAGTACTGAAAACAAAATTATTTTTCTAGCATATACAAAGCCCTGGGTTTGATCTCCAACACTAAAAAAACAATTACTATGTTTTAGTGGAGTTTCAAGAGTAAGCAAAATCAGGGCCGGGGATTTAGCTCAGTGGTTTTGCTGCCTGCTGCGCAAGTGCAAGGACCCGAGTTCGATCCCCGGTACCTAAAAAAAAAAAAAAAAGAGCAAGCAAAATTAAATGCACATGTTCCCTTTTACTGCAAACCCCAATTTTTAAAACAGAGATCAGTGGATAAAAAGGAAGTCAATTTAAACCAGAGTTATCAGAGGGAAGACACCAAAGACTAACATAGTTCTCCTCTTATTCTAGCAGGCTCTTATAAAGAGAAAAAATGACATACTACTCCACACAAAGATGGGGACCCATTAATATATGGGTAGAGAAAAGCACATTATTAATCAGTGAACTATAAGGGGTAATCAAACCTACAGCAAATATTTACATTTTTTAATTTTTATTAGAGTTAAAGACACATTCCCATTAATCCCTATCTTAGTTACTTTTCTCGTTGCTGAGACAAAATATCCAAAACCCAAAGTTAAAGGAGGAAAGGTTTATTTCAGCTCACAATTTGTAGAAGTTTCAGTCCATAGTCAGCTGGCTCCAAGGCAGGGTGGCATGGCAAAGGGGCATCACAGAGGAGAAACAGTTCATGGTAGAGCAGGCAGGCAGCAAGCAAGCTTCCCTTCCCCTTTATCCCATCCAAGCTACAAGCCTTTTGGGTGGTGCCACCCATACCGAGAACTATGAAAAACCAATTATTAGACTTAATCCAGTACTAGACACCCTTAATCCCAGTATCACATCCTTCATGCACTCTGGATCCAGCCATCTCTGAAAATTCCCTCTAGGACCTCATGAGGCTTTGGGGAGACATCTAGATACAAGCCATAACATCCCCCTAAAAATATTCCCCTTGCTTCAAACACACTTATCCTATCCTCCCTTACCACTTTCTGAAGCAGTTCTGGAAGTCCTCTTTTGTGTCTTTACAAGGTGTGATAAAAAATACTGTGAATGCTGCTGCCGCCCAGTGCCACACAACAGAAAGGCAGGCTTGTGAAAACACTGTAGTGCATCCTCATCCACTTTATTCACTGGATATGGAATTGTACAACTTCTGGCTCTTCACCTTTGTTCTTTTTAAAGTGATTACCTCTGGCATTTATTATAATAACAGAAAGCTCCCTAACACACCAACCACTGTTAGTGTCTCCAGCATCAAGTCTATGGTCCCTTGGTGATGTATATGATTCCTCTAATCCTGTATTACCCCATCACAATACTTTGAGACCTCTAAACTAAATTATAATGATAAATACCAATTATATATATAATATTAAAAGTAGAGAAAATAAAAATGATTTAAAATGAATATATTCATTTATTCATTAGCAAGTATTTGCTGAGCACTTACTGTGTATTATGCACTGTTCTAACCCATGGGAGTTACAACAGTGAAAACATGTTCTGTTGGAAGTGACGGACACTAAATATTACTTAGTGATGAGGAGAAAAATAAAATAGGTAGGGCCGGGGATTTAGCTCAGTGGTTCCACTGCCTGCCTCACAAGCACAAGGACTTGAGTTTGATCCTCAGTACCAAATAAATAAATAAATAAATAAAATTAAATAGATAGGGGGATTTAGCTCAGGGGCATAGTGCCTGCCTGGCAAGAGTGAGGTCCTAAGTTCAATCCCCAGTACCAAAAAAAGGGGGGGCGATTGCATAGGAGAACAAGAGAGTTGCAATTTCAGACATGGTAATCAGAGAAAGACTAGTGGCATTTGAGTAAAGCCCTACAAGAGACAGAGGGATGAGATGAGATAAGAGGAGATGGAATACATAGATATCTGAAGAACAATTAAGACTAGGAGAAGAGCAAGCACTGAGGCCCTGAGAAAGAACAGCAGTGATGCTAAGAGTGGTTTTTGTGAGATCAGAAGGGTGAGAAGGGACCAGATAATATAGTCTCAAGGTCATTATAGAAACATGGACTTTTACTCTGGTGTGACACCACAGAGGAGAAAATACAATAATCTACTACAACCTTTGAGCTCACTGAGCAAATCCTTGGATAGAAAGAAGCTGAGTGACATCTATAGTACCTGTTGTTTTGTCCACCTAATTACTGAGCTCTTTCTCTGAACTGGACATCTTTCCATAAACCATCCCAAGGGACACAAATATTCTAACATTCTGGGTCCATTCTGAAAGATCTTGCCTCGTACTACATTTCTAACTCTCCTTTTCAGCAGTTCTTCAATCCTTTTACTCCTAAGTCCCTGACCATTGAGCAGAACTATTGGTTATTGTCCCTGAATTATTGGAGATATTTATCTTATGTCATCTATCCGAGGTGAACTTGGACAATGAGAAGTTGTGCTTAAAACTTCACTAATTTGGGTGATTTCTTTTTTCCATTGTCTTTCAGGATCATCCCATAATAGGGCATTTGCCAAATCCTATTTCCAGAAATTCAGATTTACATATCCAACTGAAGACATCTTCATTTGGATTAGTAATTGATTGCATGAAGCCCTGCTTCAATCTCTAGCACCAAATAACAATAACAATAATAATGATGATAATAATAATAAATATCTCAAACTCAGTCCAAAATTAAGCCTCTCCTCTGTTTTTCTGGTTGACTAGAACATTGTAATTAACACCAGTAAAACATTAATCTATAAATCAGACTGGGATTTTTTTTTCCCTCCTTAGCAACTGGGCATGAAGAATACAACATGAAGCCTAGACATGGGCTGAGGAGGCAAAAAAGATGCTATAAATGTGTCTCTGTACATGCTACCTACTTGTCTCTTGCTTGTTCCTGCCCCGTACATACTACTTTCACTTGATGATGGAATGCTGCTGGAACAACAGTCTTTCTTTCTCATTAGGTCATGTAACACTTGGATCATGGAAGGCTCCTCAGAGTTCATGGTCTTTTATGGTCAGGTATCAAAACAAATCGCTTAACAAAATTACAAGTCATTTGCCAAAAGTGGGGGGCATAGTTTTTCGTCCCAAACCGTAGGGTACCACCATTTTTATTCACCTGTTAGAACTTGCCATCATCTCCATATAGCCCTTCCATCTGCCTTGACCAGCTAAGAAACTTCTTCTGTTCTTTTTGTTCTGTGAAACCTGACAGCCATTTGTATTAACCTGAAAATGGATCATAGTAGAATACCCAAAAGTCACACATGCTGCCTCCAGAATCTAAGAGGCATCACAAATCATTGTGTCTTTCTTAATGGTACAGAATAGCAACATGATCTTCATTTTAGAGGGAAGATTCCAACTTATCCAGGCTGAAATTCAAGTAGCTCTCAGCCAATGGTGCTTAAAGTCTGGTTGAATTTGCCATATAGAGGATGTGCCAAGTTTTGTTAGAAGAATCACAGAAATGCTTTGAAGCAAAATAAATCTACACTTTCATTAAAAATTATATAATAGGGGGCCAGGGATTTAGCTCAGTGGTGCCGCCACCTGCCTCGCAAGTGCAAGGTCCTGAGTTCGATCCCCGGTACCAAAAAAAAAAATCAAGCCTCAGCATACCACCAAATGGGAAGAATATCAATAGGATTAGACCTAAGTAGGTACAAAGTGACAAGAAAGTTATACATGCAGGTGGCTTACACTCCCAGCATGCTTTTCTGATTCCATTGCCACATATCCCACATCCCATTTGTGTGGTCTCTTGGGTACTTCCTTATGATCACTTGCCCAGAAAGAAAAAAAACTAACCACTCATGCAAAGCTCTGTACAATATGGTAGCTCTTGCCCTAAATATATTTCTGTGACATTTCGCTCCATTTAGGCAAAGGATAGTGGGGAAGAGGTCTCCTTCCTGAGGGAGAAACTTCAAAAACCATAAATCATTTGGTTACTTGTTTTGCAACTGAAAGCATTTTATGTGAATTTTTCATCCTGAGTTGCTTCAAATAAAAAGAACTCTGTAGGTCAAGAGTCTGACACCCATTGGATTTACAGGCCAGAAGCACCTGGCGTTGATTTTGTAGGTGTTGATTTTGTAGGATAGTGACATGGCTGCGACCTTTGGAAACTCTGTTACACTGCCAGCTGGAAGACCATGCTATACTGGGGTGTGGGCTGGGGTGTGGTCAAATAGGGTGAGGGAAACGAAACTCTCCCTAACATGTAGTGTACTTTCTTCTCCCCAGGAACCAAAGGAGTATAAACAGAGTTGTGTTTCAAAAAGTTTTACTTAATGGCCCTTGCACAGAATGTTTATTTCCTGATTTTGTCTCTGCTAATTTAGCAGTTTTAACAATTAAGGTAGGAGTTCCTCCACTAGGGACACATGTATTTTGTGGTGCAAATGGAGACGTGGTTTCATAGGAAAAGAAAGGATCACAATTTAAGTTAAAAGACAGACCAAGAGACAGCCATCTGAGAGTCATCAGTCATCAGCTGTCAGATGTGAAGGTGTAAACGTAGATTATTCTGCTGGAGAAGAATGCAGGCTGAGCAGTCAGCCAAAGACAGCACCCTGGGAAATCCCAGAATCAGAGGCAAAAAAAAAAAAAAAAAAAAAAATGAGAGCATATGCAATTGCAATAAAAATCAATGAGGGGACCGGGGATTTAGCTCAGTGGTTTCGCCGCCTGCCTTGCAAGCGCAAGGACCCAAGTTTGATCCCTGGTACAAAAAAAAAAAAAAGAAAAGAAAAATCAATGAGGCATTTCCAGTTTTAAATGGTAATTGATTGGGCCGGGGATTTAGCTCAGTGGTTTCGCCGCCTGCTGCACAAGCTCAAGGACCCGAGTTCAATCCCCGGTATCAAAAAAAAAAAAAATAGTATTTGACTAGCAGCCTCTAACTCAGCCTATCTCAACTTGCTTCCTAAAACACATACAAAGATTAAGAAAAAAATGATAAAATTCATGTTAATGCAGAGTATAAAGAATGACAAGCTGCTCATTACTAGGAGGAATTAGACTAATTTATGATGCTAATGGAGTTGGATTCAAAGAAACCCAATTGGTGGCCCAGCCCTACTCTGCTTCATGATATAGACCAGATCCACTCAGCTAAAGGAAGGCAGGAAGTCTGGGTATCCCCCCACCCCCACTGTCTGCTTAATGAATTAGAACCAGCATCCCCAAAGAACTGCAAAGTAAACAGCTGGCCCTCTTTTGCCTCCAAAATCCAAAATCCTCCTTGAGAAGTGGTTATAGTACTATTGGAGACTATCATCTTTCCATCTGCAGCTGGAGATTGCAACTTCCAAAATTCAGTGAGGAAGGATGGGGTGGATGGCAACATGGTAGTTGTCCATTTGCCCTGGCAGTTTTGTACCTACTGACAAAGGCAGAGTTACGGTCACAGTAATTGCTGAGATGAGAGCAAATCATGGATTTCATTGGTTTGGTTGTCAGGGATTTAGTTAGCTGCCATCCCTCAGACTGTGACAGTATAAATGTAATGTACAATTATTACAATATCCAGAAGCAGGAAAAAGAAGACACTGAGAAGTATTCTGTTATTGGGCATATCACTGTGTCTCTAATTAGAGATCTGACAGTAGAGCCAAAAGAAATCCACATTTCCTGTCTGGATATATATATATACATATATGATATAAATGAAGAGGGAGAAAAACTGTCTAAACTGCCTTAAGATCTTAATAATCCTCTCTACTTTCAGCACTAGGAAAAACTGTCACACGCTCACATGTTTTATTTCCTCGGGTTAACATTCCTGGCTCTGTCTCTAGAACCTACTAGCTAAGGTCAGCATTGCCTGAAAACTTCTGAAAAAGATCCAGTTCTTAAGTGCATCTTCCCCCACAGATTTCCTGTTTCAGATTATTGTTGCTTCTCAAGACTGCTTGCCAGGGCTCCTAGAATTCAACTTCTTGCCAGGCATGGTGACACATGCCTATAATCCTAGCACTTAGGAGGCTAAGGCAAGAGGATCGCCACAAGTTCAAGGCCAGGCTGGGCTACATAGTGAGTTCAAGACCAGCCCAAACTACATAGCAAGATCCCATTTCAAAAAAAAAAATTAAATTTTTAGATGACCAAAAATCAGGTAGGCCTCATTTCAAACATTGAGTGTAACAGAATTTACAGATATAAACAGATTTTTAACAAAGTTTGGATGGGTAAAATTTTAAATTCAAGCTATTTTTAGGTGTGAATCAGTGTATTTATGGGGGATGGCAAGAGAAAACATGAGAAACTTCGGAATAAAAATACCTGTGTTTTCTGGGGTGTTTTTTTAAATTTTTGAATATATATTTAACTTCCAGAATGAACGTTCAAATGAGGAAGCTGTGCTGTAAAGGATGAGTAGCTAAAGACCATTAGTATCACTCATTTATTCAATTAACTGATACATACTAAATCTTTACTGTGCACTAAGTATTGGAAATTCAATAGTGAGAAAGATTGCTGTCTTGGAACTAGTGGGAAGTAAGTAAAGTTAAGTAAGAGTGATAGGTGTCGCGCGGAGCCCCGTGGGCCGGCCGGGGAGGTGCTGGAGCCGCGCGGGAGGAGGCCGAGGGGAGGCCAGGCGAGGAGCCCCGGCCTCTGACCTCTGGCCTTGTCCGAGCCGCTGGGAGCCGAGGACCATCCAGCTGCAGCGGGACGGAGCACACGCAGACACCGAGGGCTGGGACAGCACGGACCGACCATGGCGCTGAAGCGGATTAATAAGGAACTTAGTGATTTGGCCCGTGACCCTCCAGCACAATGTTCTGCAGGCCCAGTTGGGGATGACATGTTCCATTGGCAAGCCACAATTATGGGATCTAATGACAGCCCGTATCAACGTGGTGTATTCTTTTTGACAATTCATTGTCCTACAGACTACCCCTTCAAACCACCTAAGGTTGCATTTACAACAAGAATTTATCATCCTTGCCTGGGATTTAGCTCAGTGGTTCCTCCGCCTGCCTCCCAAGCTCAAGGACCCGAGTTCCATCCTCGGTACCAAAAGCAAAACAAAACAAAAAAAGAATTTATCATCCAAATAGTAACAGTAATGGCAGCATTTGTCTCGAAGTCCTCAGATCACAGTGGTCTCCTGCTTTAACTATTTCTAAAGTTCTTTTATCCATTTGTTCACTGCTATGTGATCCAAAAACCCAGATAACCCCCCAGTGTCAGAGATTGCACGAATCTGTAAAACAGAGACAAGTACAACAGAGTATCTCAAGAATGGACTCAGAAGTGTGCCATGTGATGCTACCTTAAAATCAGAATAACCTGCATTATAGCTGGAATAAACTTTAAATTACTGTTCCTTTTTTGATTTTCTTATCCGGCTGCTCCCCTATCAGACCTCATCTTTTTTAATTTTATTTTTTGTTTATCTCCCTCCATTCATTCACATGCTCATCTGAGAAGACTTAAGCTATTCCAGATTTAGACAATAACTGCTTTTAGAAACTGTAGTTACAAGAGAACAGTTGCCCAAGTTTCAGAATTTTTTTAAAAAAATAGAGCATGTGTATTACATGGCCAATGTCTTCACTCTAACTTGGTTCTGAGACTAAACCATTCCTCACAGCTCTAACTAACTGCTGAAGAAGCCAGCTGAGGGGGGAGATGGATGCTCAGTTGTCACGGCAAGGAAGCAGCATTATTCTAGCAGCATCCATTCTTGTTAAGCCTTCCACTGTTAGAGATTTGAGGTTACGTGATATTCTTTATGCTCATAACTGATGTGGCTGGAGAACTGGTATTGAATTTATATCAACGGCAGAACAGAAAATGTGATGTATTTTATGCACGTCAATAAAGGAAAGACCTGTTCTTGTTCTACAGAGAATGGAAATTGGAATGCAAAGACCCTTTGTATTCCAAAATAGGGTCTCAAAGCATTTTGCAATTTTCATTTAAATTGTTAGGAGGCTTGGAGCTATTAGTTAATCTATCTTCCAAAACACTGTTTAATATAGCACTGAGTAAATGATGCAAGTTGTCAATGGATGAGTGATCAACTAATAGCTCTGCTAGTAATTGATTTATTTTTCTTCAATAAAGTTGCATAAACCAATGAGTTAGCTGCCTGCATTAATCAGTATAGGAAACAATCTTGTAAATGCAAAGCTTTTTTTATATATATACTGTTGGGATTTGCTTCATTATTTGACATCAGATAATGATGTAAAGTTCAAGAGTGACTATTTTGCCATGTTCAGCTAAATTGCAGTCTGTTACAGGTTGATCTGTCGCTTGACCTGACTTACGCAAAATAGGCTACTCAGATAGCTTAGCTTCAGTGTGCTGCATATGATCCTGGCAGCCCTGGAGATCGAGATGGACTTGGGGCCCAGAAGCTTTGAAATGTGCGTATGGAGTTGAAGTTTATTTTCCAGGTGCATCCCCTGTCTAAAATGTCTTCACCTTGTACACTTGACACCCTAAGAAAACCATCACATGGGAGTAACAATGGGTCGGAATTGACACACTAAATAAAGTACTGTTCGGTGTGGGAGCTGTTACAAGGCTGTGTTGACGTGGCTTAGCCCTGGGGTATTCGAGTATCTGAGCAAGTGGATTGTCGGCCATTTACAGTTGTGAGCGTCAGTGCAGCAGGCACCACTGCAGACTTCACATGAATGGCTAAGGCCGAGTGCTGTTGGATTCTTCTATTTGACAAGTGCTCTCTGTACCACTGAACTTCTGTAGTAACAAGGGGATTACTATCCTTCACCCTAACTCTGACCCTGTAGTTTTAACTTTTTTCCTAGTTAACTTGGTTTACCCATTGTTTTATTTCAAGTCCTATGTACAGTTTCTAGAAAATGTGATGTCTCCACTTCCATATTTTTGCACCGCTTACACTTACATGCAATCTTATTTCTTGTCTGCACACAGATGTGGAAAGCTAGAAATAAATGTTAAAACTTAATTTTTATAAACATTTTAATACGTAGTTTGGACATAATTTGTTAAGATTTTCATCTAAACTGGAAGTGAAATGCATGTTTTCTGATGTTCTAGCTTTGTTCATTCTGTAGTAAGCGCTTCATTTGGAAATACAAATCCACCTAAATGGTCTTTTATGAATGAAGTGACTTTTATCTTGCTTTAAAAATCATGGGTTCTTCAGGGTAGATGTCATGCTGTCAAAACTTTTATGGATTCAAATTATGAATGAAAAACAAGTAACTGCTCCACAAGGTAAGAAATAACTGCTCTTTGGCTATTTTCAGAATCTTTCCAAGATTCCTATACTCAAAATAACAGCTTTAATAGGCATGTTCTTGAAAACCAAACATGAATAAAACTTTTAAAATAAAAGGGTGATGGGCCAGGGATTTACCTCAGTGGTTCCAGCACCTGCCTCACAAGCGCAAGGTCCTGAGTTCGATCCCCAGTACCAAAAATAAATAAATAAATAAAATAAAAGGGTGAGGCCCTAATTGGCTTTCAACTGGACTTTTTTTAGCCTTAGACATTGTTCACAGAGATACCTTAGACTACCGTGATCACAATTAGTGGGTATGTCCAGCTGTGTCTTTTGATACTTTCTGTATCTCCTGTGTTGCTTCTAAGAGAATAAGCCATAGAGGTTTCTCCAGGTGTAAGAACAGTGAAGTACCTGGAAAACCCCACGTTTTTTTGTTTTCTTGTTTTTGTTTTTTGTTTTTTGGTACCGGGGATCGAACTTGGGTCCTTCCGCTTGCGCAGCAGGTGGTGAAACCACTGAGTTAAATCCCCGGCCCAACCCCACGTTTTTGAATGTATAGGCGCTGGACTTGGGATCACCACGATACCTTAAAAAGAATCTTAAGGATTTGCTTTCTTCCCCACCCAACAGCAACTGGACATTGCTAGTGCCATGTGTAGGACTGACATGACTGTTAAGTTAAGTATTGCTTTGAACTGTTGTGTGTGTTTCCTGTAATAGACTCACATTTTTCTTCCCCTATGAATACAGTTGGCCTGTTAGTGGTAAATTACATTCTTAAGTGACTCACTTTTTTCTTGGGCAGGTTTGCAATGTGATGATCAGACTTTTTTTTTTAACATTAGTTTGCTTTTACTGTGTGGGTGTACTTACATTTAAAAGTATGAACCACGGTTAACTAGTGGTCTCAGGGGTAGTGAAGCACTCACTTCATTTTAAAATAAGAATGGCTTAGTATTAAAATACTGATTATGCTGTGCTAGTGATGGGGGGGTGACTCAAATTAGCCATGTTTTGTGTTGATGTACCTGTTAACTGTTGATTACACTTAAATGAATGTCTTTTTCAAGGAACCCAGTGCAAGTCGCTAAATGTTGTCTAAAAGTGACATCTGCCTAAGGCTTGCAATAGCTAATGTTAATTGAGCTTAAAGGAATTGTTACCATTAAAGCCTGTGTTTAAAGACAAATAAATAAATAACTAAATAAATAATTAAGAGTGATAACCAAGTATGTGCTATGTAGAAGATATAGGAACATCTCAGCCTGTGTTAGGGGTCAAAAGGAGCGGCCCAGAAGAAGTAAAAAGTTTTAAACATATTTATTTTTGTAGTACTAGGGATTGAGCCCAGGGCCTTTGTGCTGAGCTATAGTCTTAGCTCTTTTTAAAAATTTTTATTTCAAGACAGGGTCTTGAGAAGTCACTGATTTCCCTAGGCTAGAGTCGAATTCAGGATCCTCTTGCCTCAGCCTCCCAGAGTTCTGAGAATACATACATGTGCCACCGTGACCAGCTCCACAAGTGAAATTTTAGCAGAGACCCAAAAGATGACTGGGAACTAGACAGGCAAACAAGAGGAGGGAGAGAGTATTCCTGACAAAGTGAAGAACTCTTGTAAGCCTCAGAAGCAAGAGAACATTTGAAGAATAGAAATATGTTCACTATCTGGACGCTGTTTTGCCACCGTGGTAGTCAGGGGCTGGAACATGACTGCAGGTCACACTAAAGGGCTTGGTTTTTATTGTAAAGATAAGCCAAGGAATTTCATAGAAGACCTGATTAAGTGTGGTTTTTTTATAAAATGGAGTACTACTCAGCCATAAAAAATGAGAAATTAGAGACATTTATAGCTAAGTGGATGCACATTGAG
>NW_004624771.1:7791360-7814478 GCF_000247695.1 Heterocephalus glaber
TAGGAATGGGGAAAAAATAAGAACCAAGATGCATTGTGTAAAGGTACAATTCCCAATGAGAAATGTAATTGTGTTGTATACCTACAATGTACCAATAAAAGAATTTAATTTTAAATAAAAAGACCTGATTAGGAAAACAATAATCAAATTTGACTTTCAGAAAATATTTTTCTATATAGGTAATAAACTATAGTAGATGTGCAGATGGATTGGAAAGATATATACAAAAATATAGTTAGGAATAGAATCTACAGAATATGGTAAATGACTGGACACTGCAGGTGAGGCAGAGGAGGAATTAAGAGTGATTACCAAGACTAGGAGGGAGCTCAGTGTGTGCCTTTCATGCAGAAAGCCCCAGCACTGCAAAAAGGAAAAGAAAAAGTTATTGTTTAGTTTCTAGCAGGAGTTACTAGATGGATAATAGTTCTGTTACTGAGAAGGGAGATATCAGAGGAGGACTAATTTTGGAGGAGAGTTCCATTTGGGATTTTTTGAGTTTGAGGAACCTAGAAGTCATTCAAATGGTGGTTCAGTAGGCAGCTACAAGGTAGGTATATGAATCTGCAGCTAAGCAAAACAATCTGTCTTCACACACATATTTTGAAGTTAAAAACAATTGTCAAAAAGATTAGCCCAAGAATATTCATAGAAATTTTATTCAAAATAGCTCCTAACTAGAAAGAACACAAATGTTCATCAGTAGGAAAATGAATAAGCACACCGTGGTACATTCCTACAACAAAGTACCACTCCACAATGACAAGAATGAACTATTGATATACATAAGAACACGGTTGTTTTAAAAAACATTCTAATTAGAAGAAGCCAAACATAAAATACCACACACCTTGTTATTCCATTTATATGAAGACTAAGACTAGATAGCACTACAGTACAGTGAAAAAATCACCACAGTTGCTACCTAGGGTTTCTCGCAATGGGATGGGGAGGACAAGGCTGAGGGGACTGGATGGAAAGGCACTGGAGGGAATTTGTTGCATGGATGGAGAGGTCCTAGGTTTGTCTTAACTGGACCGTTTGTTACCTGAGAGGGTACATTTGTCTGAATTCATCAAGTTGTATACATGATGTTTGTGAATTTTACTGTGTGTAATTACAAGTATACTTCAATAAAATTAGTGTAAAATAATTTTGTAAATTTTTAAATAAAATTTTCATGACATTTTTGAAACTTTTTTTCAAAATTGACCTTATTTCCTAATTAATCAAAAAATGAAATCATTCTGGAGAAATTTTTCTTGAGTTCCTACTGGCATCACATATATCCACCATACATCTATGCCCAGAAACTTTCCACCTGTTTCTAAAGATGAGCTGCCTGTGCTCCTAGACCCAGCCTCTCCATTTTAGCATTAGATCTCCTTCCAGCTCATCTTACCTCATCAATGACTTTACTTTAACAATTCTCCCCTCACTTTCTGCCATCAAAAAATATTATTTTTTGGTGTCTGCTGAATCATTCGTATGAGCATAGAAACATGCTACAAAAGATCCATCCTAAAGAGAGAGAGTCTAGCTTTACCTGACATTCTGCCCCAGCTTCTATTCCTTTTCCCTACTCCTATTTTAACAAAACTCTTCATAAATGATGCCTGTACTCTCTACTGACAAGTTCTTTCCATGTCTTCTGTTAAACACAATCCAAGTAGGGCTTTGCCCCATCACTCAGCTCTAACTGCCCATTAAGGTCACCAATAAGAGACAGGGATGTGGCTCAGTGGTAGAGCACTTGCCTACCTGTGTGAAGCCTGTGTGAAGCCCTGGGTTCAATCCCCAGTACACATACATATATACATACATACAAACACATATCACCAATAACCTTCATGCGGCCAGACCCAGTGGTTAATTCTTGGTCTATCGGTCTCTTTTTTCTTTGAAACGCATTCTTCACTTGCTACCAGGAATCAGTTTTTCCTCTTACCTTATTGGCAGTTCTTCCTTTGCTAGTTTATCTTCCTCAACCTGATCTCTACACTTTGGGCTTAGCCTTGTACCCTTTTTCTTTCCTCTCAGTGCTCACTCTGTGGGTGGTTATATCTAGTCTTATGCCTTAAGTATAATCTATATGCTGACAATATCGAAACTTTAAAAAATATATCTCCTTAAAAAAATGTATCTCCCTAAGACTCACATCAAGACTCCATGACATTTCTAAATCCATAAAAATAATTAATCCCAGCATAACTCAGAAGGAAAATTGCAAGGTCTACTGAAGGGAAGAAAATACCATATACACACAAAAATCATAGCTGTGAAGGACAGCTTGTATTGTCAGAAAACCGGGGAGTATATTGACAGTACATTCTAAAGGTGTTAGGAGAAAAATTTAAGCTTGGACCTGGCTAAATTTATCAATATAAATATAGATTTAATATGTTTATTTAAGTCCTTGGATGTGATGTGACTCTAAAATTTTGCTTGGAATCTAGGCACAGTGACATACACCTGTAATCTCAGCACTCAGGAGGCTGAGGCAGGAGGATCACCACAAGTTCAACGCCAGCATGGGCTATATAGTGAACTACATAGCAAGATTCATGGTGGCTCTCTACATGCTGGTGTGAGTCCATGTGGAAAGGCTGAAGAAACTCGAATAGGATGTCCACAGGCAGGGGCACTAGAGAAAGTCACACCCACTCAAGCAGAATTGAGCTTTTCATGCCCAGGAGGGGTTTCACTTCATCTGTTTTTCACTTTATCTGGCTAAGCCTACTGGATGGTGCTACCCACAATCAGGGCATGTCTTCCCCTCCCAGGGTGCTGGCCCACATGCCAATTGTCTCTGGAAACACCTCTACAGACACACTGGAAATGTGCTTTCCTCATCTCTTAGGCATCTCTTAATCAGTCAAGTTGATCAGCAAGATTAACCTCATAGTCAGTTAATAAAACACGTTGCTTGTAGGAGCTACTACATTCTTGAAAAGCTCTGTGCTGGCTGTCCTCTGTGGGTCAGAAGGAAGAGTTGCCATGAAATTGGGAGTTGCTGATTTCGATAGATTAGTAGGATCCAGGAAGAGGAGGCCAGGTGGCAGCACAATCATTAGAGACCAGGTACCCAGATGCAATTATCACACTGAGCTGCACAGAAGAGGCGTTAATCAAGTATTTTAACACAAGAGATTTGTGGCTGTAATTAACAATTACAAGATCCCTGGCAATGAGTTAGATGGGCAGCCTATTAAATTTTTGCTTTAGAAAATTTCTAGGTCCTTAGACAATTCACTTTCTGCCATCATTTAGAAGTACATGTTTATGAACATTTTGCTAAGTTTGTATTAATTTTGTACAGTATGAAGAATTTTAAAGATTTTTAAATTCTTTTTAAATCTATACTATAAAAAATTTTTTAAAGCTGGGCATGAGAACATATGCTTGTACTCCCAACTACTCAGGAGGCTGAGGCAAAAGGGTCACAAATTCAAGGTCAGTCTGGGGAACCTAGCAAGACGCTGTCTCAAAATAAATAATAAAAAGGGTTAAGGAGGTAGCTCGGTGATAAGAGTGCCTCTGGGTTTGATGCCCAGTAGTACACACAATATATCTGAAGATCATCAGTATATAAGGTTTTTTTTGTTGTTGTTGTTTGTTTGGTATCGAGGATGGAACTCGGGACCTTGTGCTTGTGAGGCAGGTGGCAGAACCACTGAGCTAAATCCCAGGCCCATCAGTATATAAGTTTATTGAAAAAAGCAGGACACAAAATAGCAATACAATGTGATTCATATTCTATTAAATATACTTACTACATAACAGTAGTATGTTATATACTATTTATTAATTAATAGGGTATAAAATATAAAATAGAAGGAACTTTTGATTTCAACCAAAATGGAATAAGAGACTTGATTTACAATCCTTGATTTTACAATCCTAAAAGACCTAAAAAACTGACCAAAATTTATGGAGAGATATAAGCTACATAAATGTACTCAAAAGAAATAGGAACTTGCTGAGGATTTAGCTCAGTGGTGCCTCACCTGCCTGGCAAACACAAGGTCCTGAGTTCGATTCCCAGTATAAAAAAATTAGGAATTCAAATAGTACTAATTCTATTAAAGAAATTGTACATGTAGTTAAAAGTTTTCTCATTAAAATAAAACTGCTCTAAAATTCTTTGATGAGCACTACCATTTATGAAATAAATAATATAATACTATGTCAATTCTTCCAAAAATTTGAAAATAATAAAATACCAACTCATTCTGTGAGACTAGCATTATTCTAATACCAAAATCCAAAAATGATACTGCAATACACAAAACCATAGACAAAAGGACTAATATCCCTTATGAACATAACTGAAAACATTCTTAACAAAACTCTACCCAGCTGAATTCAACAATGTACAAAAATGATAATATATCAAGCCCAAATGAGATTTTTCTCCAGGAATGTAAGGTTGGCTTAACATTTGAAAATCAATGGAATTTCCTATATTAACAGACCAAAAACGAATTTTTTAAAAACCTTATTACATGTTCATTTCAATGGATGCAGAAATATACATATTAGAGTTTTTGGAAAAAATCTAATATACCTTTCTAATTTTAAAAACTCTTAGCTAATTAGTAGTAGAAGGAATAAAATATCCTCAATTTATAAAAATTAACCCTTAAAATTTATAGCTAATATCATACCTACTTTACTGGCAGAAGTCTGAATGATTTCCCCAACAACTAGGAACAAAGGAAGTTCTCACCACTTGGATTCAGTATTTGTTTGTGTATTAAAGATTTGAACCAGTTTATTAAGGCAAAAAAAAGAAAAGGAAATGTATCCAGATTGGAAGAGAAGTTAAAGTAACATTAACTGTATGCAACATAATTCTAAGTAGAAAATCATACAGAATTTGCAAGAAGAAAAGCTAATAGAACTAATAAATGAGTTCAGCAAGGTTGAAAGGTACATGATCAATATATAAAAATCAACTGTATTTCTATATTCTAGCAACAGATAATCAGAATTTAAAAATGTAACGACCTACCATTCATAACAGTAGCATTAAACAATATAAACATGGAAACAGGGGCCAGGGATATAGCTCAGTGGGGCCCACACCTTCCTCATAACCCAATGTCCTGAGTTCAATCCCTGGTACCAAAAAAAAATGGAAACAAACTTGATAAAGATCTGTAAGACCTCTGCACTAAAAACTACAAGACATTGCTAAGAGAAAAACTGAAGTAGAGACGGGGATGTAGCTCAGTGGTGCTGCACCTGCCTGGCAAGTGCAAGGTCCCCAGAACCAAAAAAAAAAAAAAGAAAAAGAAAAAACTGAAGTAGATATGAGTAGCACATGCTGTAAACCCAAGACTCGGGAATTTGAGGTAGGAGGATCACATGTTTGGGGCTGGCCTGAGCTATATAGTGAGTTCAAAGCCAACCTGGAACACAGAATAAGACCCTGTGTATTAGCTTTCCTGTCACTGAGACACAATACTAGCACCCACATCTTAAAGGAGGAGAGGTTTAATCTAGCTCATGATTTCTGGGTATTCAGTCCATGGTCAGCTGGCTTTGAAGCAAGAACATCATTGTGGAAGGGCACGGAAGAGGAAAGCAGCTCACCTCATGAAAACCTGGAAGAAAGGGGTAGGGAGAGGGAAGGAGGAGGGGAAGGGAGAGGGACAAGGACACAGGAAGGGGGAGGAGAGAGAGACAGAGAAGGAAGAGGAAAAGGAGGAGGAAGAGGAGGAAGGGGAGGAAGAAGAGGAGTCAGTAGGTTGCAGGGACAAGAATGCATCCTTCCAGGTCATACCCCCAGTAACCTGCCTCTTCTAACCAGGCCACACCTCCTAACAGCACATTTAGCCATAAACTCATCAATGGATCAATCCACTGAGGATTATATTGCCCCTATGATCCAAGTACCTTTCAAAAGCCATACCTCTGAACACATAAGACTTTTGAGGGACATTCTAGATCTAAGTCCTAACACCCTATCTCAAAAAAAAAAAAAGACATTTAGAGGGTTAATAACCAGAGTATCTTCAGACTTCTCAATAGTAATCATTGAAACTAGCAAAAAATGAAGAGCAATGAGGGAATATTATTTCTAACCTAAAATCCTATCCCTACCAAATAATTGGTTATGTGTCGGGGTAGAATTAAAACATTTTTAGACAAGTAACATATTTTAAAAATGATCTCCTATGTACCCTTTCTCAGAAAGCTGCTGGAGGGTGTATGTCACCAAAAGGAGGGAAGGCACCAGATGGCACACTCAAACTAGGCAACTGAAAAGAGTTTAATAAAGGGACTCCGTGAGGTTTGGGTTATTTACGGAGTTTAGAGAAAGCAACAAGGAGTAGTCTAGCACTCTGAGCCTAGTAATGCCCCAGGCTTGGTGGGGTCAAGGGAAAGAGTAATTACTCCAGAACCCAGAGAGGAAGCTATATGAAGAGGATAGGAGCTGATAAGAACAGTGGCTTCAGATATAGGGATGGAGTCAAGGGAATCAACACCTCATCCTTACTTTCCTCCTTCCCTCAAATTTGCTGCTGTTCCTCCTGGCTGAACCTAACCAAAGACCAAAATGAACCATTCATATCCTGTTAGAGAAGGCACACGGGAGAATGTAGAAGGAAAAGGTGAGGCTGATGGGAAAGGGGCAGTTGGAATACATGCAGTAGAGAGGGGAATACAAGATCCAGGAAGTGGTATCCAATAAAGCCTCCGGGCAAAGAGGTTTCTCAAGTTGAAACTGAAGCAAAGTCCGGAAGAGTATTGTATGGTAGAATTCAGATTAGAAAAAGACATTGAGAGGGGCCGGGGATTTAGCTCAGTGGTTCCGCCCCCTGCCTTTCAAGCGCAAGGTCCACAGTTTCATCCCCAGTTTGATCCCTGGTACCAAACAAACAAACAAACAAACAGACATTGGGAGATTATAGGATGATTGTTTTAAAATTTGAATAAAGAAAAGGTGAAAAAAACCCTCTTGATTAGCTGTTCCATTTAATATTCTAAAGGATATTTACACATCTTTCTAAAAGTTGAAAGAATAATTATATTGTATAGCAAGCTAATCAAACTAGGTATTAACTGAGGCAAAATTAAAAGTAGTCTCAGAAAGAAAAAAACAACAGTCTTCATACTTACTTAGTTTAACTGTGGATAAATGCGTATATAAAAAGTTATAATAGAAGAGCTTGAGCGGGTGGCAGACCCAGGGAGCTGCTCTGGTAGCTCCCCCTGGCCCCAAGGCCCATCTGCTCGAGGGGAGGAGTTACCGCCGCTCTTGGGCACCAGAACTTACTGTGACGGCTGTGACCTACAACCCTCTGGAAACCCCGGGGTCATGGCCCAGAAGCACCCGGGAGAAACAGGGTTGTGTGGAGCCCACTACAGCGGTGATGCCTGCTTCAGGACTTCAGGACCCTCCGCCGATCCTGAAATATTTGCTTTCTCAGGACTCAGGGACTCAGCAGGGACGGCTCCTAATGGTACCCGCTGCTTCACAGAACACTCTGGTCCTAAGTACACACAGCCTCCAAATCCCGCCCACTGGTCGGATCCAAGCCATGGCTCCCCAAGGGGTCCAGGACCACCTGGGGAAGGAGACGACCCTGATCAGAGTGAGGCAGCTTCAGAAGAAGAGTCAGGAGTGGACCAGGAGCTCTCAAAGAGTGAAGCTGGGTACCATGAGGATGGAAACCCTTCTTTGCTTTCCATTCCATCTGCTTGTAGCTACCAGGGAATCCCCAGAATCCCACAAGGGCCTTACTCTGAGGGAGGAGATGGCTCTTCTAGCAATTTTTGCCACCACTGTACTTCTCCAACCTTGGGGAAAGATGAAGAATTGGAAGAGGAATATGACGATGAGGAACCTTAAATTTCCAAGTGAACTTTCACAGGTGTCCAGTGGAAAGAAACCACCATCCCGGAGACAGCTGCACCCCTTTCTGACCAAGGAGGATAATGGGGAGAGTGGACGCCGAGATCCCAGGGCCCCTGGTCAACATTCACTGCGCCGAAACGAAGTCAGACAGATAATTGCAGAGGCCTGGGGTTGTGGGGAGCAGAAGAACTATGTCAGCTTGGACAGGCAGGCTTCTGGTGGTTGATTGAACTGCTGCTGTTGTTGGGAGAGTACGCGGAAACTTGTGGCCATCTCATCTGGGCATGCAGGCAGCTGAAAGGCAGTGATTTGGAACTTTGTCGACGGGAGCCTGGGCAGGACACCTGGGGGGCTAGGCCCAGGTAGTGTTCCAATTTCTAAAAACAGGGGTTTTACTATGGGGCAGGGCTATTCACCCATTTTCTTAGGCTAATGGATGTTTTGCTGCTCCCCCAGTTGGGCTGGCAGTTTCTGGTGGGCCTGGGTGACCGGTTAGGCTGGAGGGATAAGGCCATCAGGCTGTTTTCTTGGCTGGATTCTCCACCTTGCAGTGTTGCTTCACTCTGCTGATAGTAGGCTATGGCAGCAGCTGATAAGAATAGTTCATCAGGGTTGGCTGGAGTTGCCCTGGTTCAAGCAGAGGACTAATAGCCAAGGGAATGCACCTGTAGCTAGTGGGCGGTACTGCCAGCCTGAAGAGGAAGTGGCTCAACTCTTGACCATGCCTGGGGCTCCTGAGGATGAGCTAAACTCTTTCCATGTGCCTGGGGTTGAAGCCACAGCATCAAATACTGAACTAAAGAAGGCCTATAGGCAGGTGGCAGTATTGGTTCATCCTGATAAAAATCATCACCCCCAGGCTGAGGAGGCCTTCAAGGTTTTAAGGGCAGCTTGGGACATTGTCAGCAATCCTGAAAGGTGGAAAGAATATGACATGAAACAAATGCCAGAGAATGAGCTGAGCCAGTCAGTAAATGAGGTTCTGTCCAAGCTGCAAGATGACCTCAAGGAAGCAATGAATACTATGATGTGTAGTCGATGCCAAGGAAAGCATAGGAGGTTTGAAATGGACTGGGAACCTAAGAGTGCCAGATACTCTGCTGAATGTAATAGGGTGCATCCTGCTGAGGAAGGAGACTTTGGGGCAGAGGCAAGCATGTTGGGGCTCAAGATCACCTACTTTGCACTGATGGATGGAAAGGTCTATGGCATCACAGAGTGGGCCAGATGTCAACATGTGGGAATCTCTCCAGGTACCCAGAGTTCCCTATCACATTTCATCTGACTCCCGGATCCCAGGCACCAGTAGTTGGCAGAGAGCCCCCTCAGGTGCCCCTCCTGCTGACCTTCAGGATTTCTGGAGCCAAATCTTTCAAGTACCCCCAGGCCAGATGTCCAAGGGGACCTTCTTTGCAGCTCCTCAGCCTGGCTCTGGGGTCTCTGCAGCCTCCAAGCCCAATGCACAGTACCCAAGGGAGAAGCCAAACCGAAGAGGTGAAAGAAAGTGAGGAGGCCCTTCCAACGTTGACTCCCCTTCTCTGCTCTCCTCAAATCGATGTCAGGGAGTCAGGAGGGCTGTGTACAGCACAGAATGGAGTTTGATTTGTTTATTTTTAAAGATTTTTCAAAGGGAAAATTTTAAGCTTAAATTGTTCACTATTACATTAAAAAAACCCTAAATTGCTGCCCCTCTTCCCCAGCACCCAGGAATTGAATCTTGTCTTCTGACAATGCCAAAGAAATAGAGATGGCTCGAGCAAAGAACCTAGGGCCTGGACCTGGGCTGGACAATATATGCCTCTGAGGGGTGGGGAGTATTTCTCTGGGGTTGGTATGCCTTTGTCTTGTCATTTGCCTGTAGAACAGATGGTCCCTCGCCCTTTTAAACCAAGTCTCTCTTATTTCTGGGTCCATTTTAGGGGGCAGTTTCCATGACCCTGATAAACTAGTTAAAGAGACAGAACAAGGAAGCATGTAGCCCTAATTTTGGAGATGCATAGAGTTCAGAAAGGGGAAACTCTGAATTTTTCCCGACTTTCACCTTGTGGGTAAATCACCCAACTGCAGGCTTGTTGTTGCAAGAATGGCCAAAATTAATTTTTAAAAAGCAGACTCATGCCCTCTGCCCTTGTGCAAGGGAGAATGACAAGGGAGTTCTCACAAGCCCCCTCATTATCCAAGAGTTTTATGTTTTAAAGTTTGTTCATATTCATAGATACATATCTATTTAAAGCCAGGGGATTATCTTTCTATAAATATAAAACTGGCAACTTATATCTTCCCTGTCTTTTTTGCCTATATAGCTGGGGCCCTTATTCGCACTTGATAATCCTTCCTACTGTTTCCCGAAAGTGAAGGGCACCAACTACTGAGTCAAAGGATAAAAAATTGCTTGAAGTTTTGAATGGTAAGCTGGTATTCGATCTTTCTTCCCCAGCATTATGAGGACATCTCCCTGCTTTTCCCCCAGCACTGGGCATTGGATCCAGAGCCTTTAAACTGATGTACATCTCTAGCCATTTTCAATTTTGAGACAGGGTCTCACTGAGGATCCCTTGAATTTGCAGTCCCACTGCCTCATCCTCCTAGAGTGCTGGGATTACAGGTGAGCACCACCTCAAAAAATAAAATAAAATGGGGCTGGGGATTTGGCTCAGTGGTTCTGCCACTTGCCTTACAAGCACAAGGACCCGAGTTCCATCCCCGGTACGCCCCCAAAAAATTATAGAATAAAATAAAAAATAAAGTATTCATCTAACAATCTGTAATGGCTTCCATCTAGATGTCCCCCTAAAGCCTCAGGCACTTGTACATAGTGGGGCTTTTGGGAGGTGGCTAGATTTTGGGTTTGTGATGCTGGATTAGGCTGTGATATTGGGATTAAGGGTGTGTGATAACTAAATTGGTTTAGCATCAATCTGCATGTGGATAATGGAAGGCCCACCTTGGTTGTGGGTGGCACCCAGTGGGTGGCTTGTAGCCTGAATGGGATAAAAGGGAAAGGGAGGCTTGCTGCTCCTTGCTGCCTCCCACCTGCTCTGCAATGGACTATTTCTCCTCTGCCATGCCCATCTCTCATGGTATCCTGCCTTGGAGCCAGCCAACCATTGAACTGTAACCTCTACAAACTGTGAGCCAAAATAAGTATTTCCCTCTTTCATTTGTGGGTGTCAGGTATTTTGTTTCAGCAATGAGAAAAGTAACAGAGATAGATGGGGGGGGAGAAATCATGTAGAAGCATATGATATAAATAGATAAAGTATATAAAATTATGTATATTATATATATACACAACATAGAGATATAGGAATATCCTATTGAAGATTACTCTGGGTTTTCCAGGGAACCCTGAGTAGTACGTCAGCTAAAAGACATGAAATAGTGATTACTGGAAAAGAGAGGGAGGAGGCTGATTTGGGGGGAGAGATGGGATCAGGGATTGTATTTTTTTCATTGCAAATTTTATAATACTATTTGGATTTTAAACTAAGTATAGACACTAATGTGATAAAAATTTAAATTAAATTTTAAAACATCAAATTAAAGATTTTTCTTTTGTTACAATAGGGGCAACTCCTTTATACCAGTATAGTGAAATAAGCAATAAAACCTTTTTGTTCCTGTCTTGCTCCAGTTCCATGATTTCCAAGTTTCTTCTGCTCTGTGCGCTAAGTCCTTCACATTTTATTAAATGAAGATTATTGTATTTTGCCATATCTCACTGAAGGGGAAAGAACTAATAAAAAATGATTTATAAGTATAAAGAGGCCTGAAAAGATGAGGAACCTAGGGCAAGTCTTTTTGGGTGAAAACGGTCAGAGCAAAAGATATGAAAAAGAATTATAGAATCTGGACATTTAATTCAGAAATTCCCTTCTTGGAGACAGGATTCTATTAAACAAATACTTTCTGCAATGCTATCAAGTATAGCAACAACCAGAGTGGTCTTCCAAAGTTCACCCAGCCTGTAAATAGAATGCTCAAAGACAAAAGCTGCTTAAATTAATACATAACAAAGACAACAATAACGCTACCAATAATTGAGCAATTGCTAAGTGACAAATATTGTGCCGAGGCTTTATTTACATTGTGTCATTTAAATTCTCAGTAACCCTATGAGTTAGGCTAAACTCATTTCCCCCTTCCTACAGGTAGAAAATCTTTTAAAAGATGAGTAACTTGTTTAAGGAAGTGTCAGAGCCTAGAATTAAACTCAGATTTGTCTTACTCAAATGTCTAAGCTCTTGTAAACTTCCAGTGTATTTTGAGCAAAACCAAAAATAACAATCTATAGTGGGTAGGGATGGAAGAAAATAAGGAATGACAATGTTTGCCAAGTCTAAAGGCAAAGCACTAGAAGAGAAGAATATCAATCAGGGCCAATTAGAACTGCAAAAGAATGCCACCATGGATTATCTCATATGTACCACTAGAATAAATAAAATTTTTTAATTTTATAAACTACTAGAATAAAAAATTAATTTACCAAATATTTATTAAATGTCCTCTGGGTTGGGTACTGAGTTAGGTACTAGTAATATAAAATTCTTAGTTTACCTAATAAAGTTAGAAATGAAGACTTAGCTGAAGAATTACTACAAAATTAGTGACCTTTTGTTATTTTGAGACATAATTTCAATAGTTAGTTTCTTTTAAATTAATGAGAGTATTAATTTGTTATACATGCTTGTTTCAGCAGAGGGCACTAGGTGACCTAGGTGTTTTGAACTTCAAATGGCAACATAGTTAATAGAAGTATCTTTCAGAACTAGAGTCATGATTTTTAAAAGCATATTAAATGTTCCAAAACTGGAATCTGCCATGAACCAAAGAAAAGAAGTTTAAAATATGAAGACTGGCAAGATCATTTGGGTCAATGTTCTAGATGCTTATACAAACAGATTTTTAAGTGATTCTTTTTATAAAATGATTGCCATTATTTACTGGAGCCTTGATTAGGGTCAACAGGAAATGTCAGTTTAGCACCTCACCCTTCTGAGAGATGGGTTAGGGTAGTGCAATAAACCCCGGGCCAGAGGCCAGATTTAAGGACTTTGGGGTCATCCTCTCCTCTCCTTACTAATGCCTTTTACTAATTATGTACAAATGACTTAACACTTAGTCTCTGTTTCCACATCTCTAAAATGCCAACCAATTCTTTCCTCCTTGTGACTGTGAAAGTGCATTGCAAAGTCTTCTAGATACATCAGGTGTTAAAGCATGAAAAGCCATATTGTTAGGAAAAGAAATTCAAGAAACAAAATTCAGTCCTACACATACCTTCTTTATTCCAGGCTTGTAGATATTGGCTTTGGGATCCTCTGGAAATAGTGTGGATCTCACTAATCCAAACAAAAATAGAAAGTATAATGAAATCATGATGTGTAACCATGATTTGAAGATATTTCCTCCAGCCCCTTCTTAAGATTCTTCTAGTCTCTCAAGAGGTGGCGGTAGAGAGAGGGGGAGGGGGAGGGGAGGGCACATAAAAAGAATTAAGATGTTATGCAGCCTCTCCCCATGATGAATATAATCATTATATCCTGCAAACAAATACTAATAAAAATTTTAAAAGGATTTTTCAAGTCTGTTTTCCACATCAAAGAAGAAACAAAAATTCATGAAGATGTCCAAAAGGTCTTTTTCTCAGGTGACCACCTACTGTTCCCAGACAAATTCTCATCCATTTCTATGGAGAAATTTCCCAATTTTCAGGGAGAAAGCACATCCAGGTGGTACATTTTTCATGTTCTTAAACCACTCCCATACACACCATTGGCATGCCTGGTTAGAAGTATGGTCACTCACAATTATTTCCAACTTGCCTTTATGAGTAATGTTTCCCTAAATGAATTAATAGAATATAATTATATTTTATGTGTTTGGAAAAATAAAGAAAAAGATCAAATGATTTGCTTAAAATGTGGTAGTGTCAGCCATGGACATTTTCCTTCTAATAATCATAAAACCAAAGGAAAATAGTGGAACTACATAGAAATGCTAGAAATTAGCATTTTAACTATCTTATTATGCTTTATTTATAAAATCAAGTATATTTTGAACTGTCACTACATGTTGGCCCTGTGGGAGATTCCAGAGATACATTCGGGGAAAGAAAGCAAAAAAACCAAAAAAACAACACAGTCCAGGATGAGTGTGGGCAACAGACCAAAATAAAAATAAAAATAAAAATATGAGAAGAAAATAAAATAGTTGTGAGGCATGAAAGTTTTATAAAGGAAATAAACACATGGTTAAAATATTAAAGAACATAAGAAGCTGAATGTGGTAGCCCACTCCTGTAATCCCAGCACTCAGGAACCTGAGGCAGGAGGATCTCAAACTCCAAGCCAGTCTGGGCTACATAGTGAAATCCTGTCTCAAAAAAAACCCTACACCCACACCCACAAAAAGACAGAGAAAAACATTTATAAGGTGTTCAGGAAGAAGATGCTGGCGTTTCAGCTGACACCCGAGGAGAGGCAATGTTTCAGGAGTTGAAGCTCTTTTGACAGACATTGAGTAGTACATGCAAAGACCCTGAGGAGAGAAAGACCTCCATGTGCCTAAGGAGCTAAAACAAAGACAGAGCAGAGCACTCAAGGAGAGGGTGACTTGAAAAATGAGGTTGAAGAAGTAGTTTGAGATTAAATCACACTGGCCTTGTAAGCCTGGGTAAGAGCCTGGATTTTATTCTAAGTAAAAAGTATGAAGTCATTGGAGGGTTTTAAGCAGAGAAATGGCATGACTGGATTTGTGTTTTAAGATCCTTTTTGGTGGAAGAATGGGTTAGAAAGGAATAAAAAATGGTAACGGAGATGCAGTATGATTCTAACACAGTGGTCCCTGAGATGGGTGACAATAGACTCAATAAAAGATGGAGGGCCAGGGATTTAACTCAATGGTTCTGCCACCTGCCTCGCAAGTGCAAGGTCCTGAGTTCAATCCCTCGTACTAAAAAAAAAAAAAAAAGCGGTGATGGAGATAAAAATTTGTTTGTAAATTTGAAATGTATTTTAGAGATATTTAAAGTTTACCAGTTATTATTAAAGTGTTTCTATGTATAATGCACAATGGGAAAAAACTCAAGATATAATCTTTCTACTTGACAGGATGAGTTCTATAATTGTCTTTCAAGGAATCCAAAGCTCTTAACAACACTTTAATTAATTTACTATATATTAATTGAATACGTAAATGTATCAAAATGAAATTATGCTCTTTTCTGGTTTGGAAATAAAATACTTCCTGCATAAAACAATTAGAAAATAACCTATTGTTTAACATAATACTGAATGGTACAGGGCAGCAAATAAGTTCTGGGGAAGGATAGAGATACAAATAATAGTAATATGGACTATCAAGGTATCCTGGGCTTTTAAGGATGGATAAGGTTTAGGCAAACAAGCAAATTTAGGCAAGGAAAGGATTAGAGCAAGATAACTGTGTGAGTTACTGCTGGAGGATTTAGCTCAGCTCAATGATTCCTCCCTTTTCTCTGAGAGCTGACCCTCCTCCCTTCATAAGAAACACCTGGTAGCCGTGTTGCACCATATGATTCGCTCTCTGGTGGTAAGATTGATAAAACTGCACCAGGTGCTTGACCTCAATCAAGGCAGACCAATCAAATCTTCTATTTCAGAACCTCAGAGCTGGGATTCAAAATAGATAAGTAACTCCTCAGTATGGCTGGAGCTTGGATGTGTAAAATCAGTGAGCCAAAAAATGAAGAGAGACAATTGGCAGAGTAAAGATGAAAGAAAAATTCTGAGTTCTTGGTTCTAGAGCCTATTAGATCCTTCCAAGTTTCTCATTGCCTTCTTATCCTTGAGTTTGTGAGGAAATACTTTTTTTTTTTTTTTTTTTTGTACCGGGGATTGAACTCAGGCCTTTGTGCTTTCAAGGCAGGCTTGGAAACACTGAGCTAAATCCCCAGCCCCAGGAAATACATTATTAAAGTAATGTCTATTTTCCTGTAAAGCACCGTGTTAACTGCTGTTATTTAGAATCGATATGCCTTATCTAAGCCCAGTACATTCATAAAAATAAGGATAAGCATGATGAAGAAACAGAACTGCAGCAGATCATTCTAAACACAGAACCTTGAGTAGGAAAGAAAAATTATAAGTGTGGTCACTTTCTATAACAAGCATCCATTTAGTGGAGTGTGATACACAGCATTCCAGAGGGGCAGTGACATCTCACGGGTGCTGAAGTCAAAGATTCTCCAGCCAAAGAATATAAACAGCACTATCAGGCAGGAAAGGGCACCATGAGTTGGGGACTCATACCTTCAGGTGCAGATGTTAATTTCTAGGGATTAATGTGGCAGTGTTCACCAAAATTCTTAAAATGGCTATACTTCTTTCAACAAACAGGTTTCTCAAGTCCTTTCTATGTTCTGGGGACTCTTTTAGTACTTGGAAACAAACTACTAAAAACAAATAATATATTGTCTGCCCTGTGGAACTTGACATTCTTAGCAGGGGGCGAAAGAAGAAATAATTAATTAGAACATAGTTTATAATTTTTAGGAATTTAACAAAGAAAATAACCAGACAAATGTACAGAGATGTAGGCATAAGAATAGTGAAGGGCCAGAGATGTAGCTCAGTGGTGCTGCGCCTGCCTGGCTAGCACAAGGAACTGAGTTTGATCCCCAGTACCTAAAAAAAAAAATAGTGATACATTACAGTGTTATTTATAGTATTAAAAAATCAGAACCTGAAAGTCCAGTAATAAAGGATTGATTAAATAAACGATAGTAAATCCATCCTGACATGGTGACACACTCCTGTGATCTCAGCTCTTGGGAGGTTGAGGCAGGAGGATCACTGTGAGTTCGAAGCCAGCCTGGGCTACATAGTGAGCTCAAGGCCAGTCTGAATTATATAATGAGACTGTTATGGCTGAGAGAGTTGGAATTCGCTCTACACTCGCACTACACTCTGAGTCAGATTTGAGTCTGTTTATTTAAAGCCAGCATCCGAAAGAGGCTCGTGCCTGGAAAGATCTCTCGGTACTGAGAAATGGTTCGATTTCTTTTTTCTTTTTTTAAAATTTTTTTATTTTTTGGTACCAGGTATCCAACTCAGGACCTCGCGCTTGCAAGGCAGGCAGCAGAACCACTGAGCTAAGTCCGAGGCTGATTTCTCCTTCCAAATCATGCTTTCAGTTGGGGAGGGCTCAAGGGGAGAGTAAGAAGAATTTTACAGGAGCAGAATCATGCCCGGTTAGTGGGGGGCAAAAGGAAGTTTCACACACTAGGTGAGCTACCAAAAAAACAACTTGGAATTGCAGCAAGGGTTCTGCCAAACAGGACACAGGTTTTGGGTGCTTTGTCCAAGCACAAGCACACAATGGTGATGAGGCTCAAGAGGGAGTGGGGTTGGCCATCACAAGATCTTATCTCAAAAAAATCCCCACAAAAAGCATAATGAATCCAAATAATGGAGTGCTGTGTTACAATGCTAGAAATGGAATCCAGTGTGTAACACAGTAGAAAATAAGAGACTTATACAAAAGCATGTGAAATTTCAGAAACCTAAGGATAATGAAAAATTTTGTGAGTTTTCAAAGGCAAAAATAGTACCTATAATATGGATCACAAATTAGAATAGTTTTAAACTTGTTTTGGAGGAGAACTCACTGATAGCCTGAAAGATTCCCACCTCCTGTATGCATGCCCTGAGGTAATGTATGTTTCTTTACCTTAATTAGGATTCATTATGACACAGTTGACTTTAAAAAAGCTTGACCTAAACAGCCTTAAGCTGCCCAAGCTCAAGGACCCCAGTTCGATCCCTGGTACCAAAAATAAACAAACAAACAAACAAACAAACAAACATTAAGAAAGGCAATTTTTTTTTCCAGTACTGGGAGGTAAACCCAAGCAAGGCCTTCTCACTGAACTATAACCCTATCTTTTCTTTGTTTTTATTTTCAGACTTGGTCTCACTCACTTACTAAATTGCCCAGACTGAGCTCACACTTGCAGTTCTCCTGCCTCAGCATCCCAGATGCTGGGATTACAGGCGTGCCCATGGCTGGCTAACAGAGGCCCTTGGAATTGATGAGTTCTGGCAAAAGGAGATTTTCCATAGCTGGCTCAAAAGATGAGGTGTCTAAGGGAAAGGAACCGAGGGGCCTGCAGGAGCTGAGGTTGGTCTCCTATGGCAGCCAGCAAAGGCTGGGTGGTCTCAGAACCATGAGCACAAAAACACCCTGGATGGACTTGGAAGCAGCATTTTTCCCAGAGCCTCCAGACAAAATCTCAGTCCAGTGAACACCTCTATTTCAGTGTTAATACCTCAAACAGAGAATCCAGTCATGATCTACTCATATTTCTGACCATGGAACTATAAACTAATAAGTGAGTCTTGTTTTAAACTGCTACATTTGTGGTGATTTGTGAACAGCCATAGAAAATGAATACAGGTTCTCAGTAGCAACAATAGAAAGTAGTCAACAGAGGTGCCCTCAAAATTCTGAAGATGTCACTGAACTATAGGAATTTTTCATCTCCATTATAATCTTAGGGGACCCTTTGTATATGTGGTCTGTAGTTGACCAAAATATCATTATGTAGTGTACGACCATAATTATACTAGAAATATGGGAGGTTTATCTACTTGATGATTAGTACCAAAAAGTCAAGGATTTGCCTACTTTGTTGCCTCTGGAACCCAAAGTACAGACAGCAGGGTCTGGCATATAGTAGGGGCTTAATCATTATTTATTGAACAAATATACCTCCTTTTTAGCATACCTGGAAGTCAACAGATGTCTGAAAGTGATGCTTCAAAATATCACCTAATAATACAGCCACGAAGGAACAGTTGAATGGTGAAAAAAAGCAAAATGAGTTTTTCTGAGACAATCATTGAGAGGTAATTTGGAAGAGTTAGGAAGATCATCTTTGTGGCTTTGTTGTTGAACCCAGGTCCTCGCACATGCTAGACAAGTAGTCTAGTGCTGAGTTATACTCCTAGCCCCTTTTAAAATTTATTTTGATTTATTTATTTATTTTTTGGTACTGGAGATTGAACTTGGGTTGCGAGGCAGGTGGCAGAACCACTGAGCTAAATCCCCAGCTCTTAAATTTTATTTTGAGTCAGGATCTCACTAAGTTGCCCAGGCTGGCCTCCAATTTGTGAACCTCCTGCCTCAGTCTCCAGAGTAAGTGGGATTGCAGGCATGTGCCACCATATCCAGCTATAATTTATTTAATGTTATTTGATTTTATTAAATTGTTATGTATATAACACTTTTATTAAAAATTTAAAATGAAGTACAACAGAGAAAAGTTAAAAGAAAACAATATTCCTTCACAAAAATATTGTTTAAAAGAAAGCATTAAGCAATGTAAGTTAAACATAAAATGACTGTGGATCTTTTATTAAGAAAAATATGTCAAATAAAATCTCACCTACTCTTTTGCATCTTGATACTTTTTTAGAAAAGGTAAGAATGACTAAGGCAATAAAATTCAAGTTTTGATGCACTGCACTGGAATGGCATGGACTCATAATGGATTTAGGGAATGTGTTAATGGTGAATTTATTTGACACAACTTCTGATTTAATTTATTATTTTGGGGCCAGGGATTTAGGTCAGTGGCTCCACCTCCTGCCTCACAAGCGCAAGGACCTGAGTTCGATCCCCTGTACCAAAATTTTTTTTTAAAGTATAATTTATTATTTTGACAGTGGGCAAATTTAAATTATGGCTTCCTATTCAATTATGGCTATTTAAAGTCATTGTCCTTGACTGGGGTGGTGGCACACACCTATAATCGCAACACTGACGAAGGATCCCAAGTGCCAGGCAGTCTGAGCAATTTAGCAGCTAAGTGAAACTTTGTCTAGAAATTTTTAAAAGTTTAAAAAAAGGATGGGGATGTAGCTCAGTGCAAAGGCCCTGGTTTAAATCCCCAGTACTGCTAAATAAATAAATGAATAGCAATGAAATAATTGTATTGCTGAACAACATGTGTATTTGTCAGGTCATGTTAAAAAAAATCTTAGGGTCATTTTTCTTTAAATGGAGTAAGGTAGACTTGATTAATTTCCTTGCCTTAGCTTTAGTGCTGAACTTTTAACAATGTTTTTGAGTTTCTTTTTTTCTCCTGACCACTTTGTTTCCCTGCTAACATTAGTAACACAAGTCCTTTGTGTTGAGCTCTAGTGATCCTCTGCCCCAGTTTGTAAAACAAAGTACAGACTCTGGAGTCAGGACTTGTGAGCTGCAAGTTGGTTTGCTTGAGCCAGTTACTCAAAAATATTAAATAAGAGGTTGGTAGTTGAGGAAAATGTGTATTAAAGTGCCAGGTAACATTATTACTATTACTTAGCGTTTAGACATTTTGTTTGATTTTGTGACATATTTTTCTCATTCAGAAGTTTACCTTTGACCTGTATATTTGCATATATTTTATAAACCCCATTAAAATAAATTAAAATTTGACTTTCAAGATTGTATGAGACCCTTTGAGACAAGTGTTCTGTTGCCAAAAGAAAGGGCCTAGGAATGTTGGGGGGTTTTTTTCTGGCCTTTTTTGAGACAGGGTCTTGCTATGTAGTTCAGGCTGGCCTCAAACTCATGGCAATCCTCCTGCCTCAGCCTCCCAAGTGCTGGAATTACAGATGTGCATCACACACCTGGAGTGGGAATTTCTGCAGTGTTCACATTTTAGTAATGTTTGAGTAAAGGGAGCCATGGAAACAATTGTATGTGTTAATGAACGGGTATGTGGGTCTTTGTTGGGAGCAATGCTACATAATTCTAGGGAAATATCATTTGAGTAGGCCTAGTTCTCTGGCCTACAGGCCAGCTACGACATTCCAGACATAACTGCTTTTTGGCCTCTGGTCACAACTGAGACCTCAGTGATCCCCGGATGCTGTAATCTCCAGGACAAGACCACACCTGCCGGAGAAGCCAGGGAGGAACCAAATCTTCATCCGCATAGTTCCTCATTGTTCTTAGATTTCCACTGCCCCCCAGTCTTTTGTTACACCTTGTTTATCCCAATGTGTAGTACTGAACTCTGCATTTCACTTGTTACATCTGTTTCCCCTTGTACTAAATAAAAGGTACTACAAGCTAGGGGGGTTTTGTCTTTGCTGCCCAGAGCAGCACTGATCAGGCTTAAAGCTCAGCTTCTCATTTGTCTACCTTTCCTGTAATTCGCCGTGTGCTGCCGTGGCTCGAAGGAGACTAGGACTTACTGCAGAGGTTCTGGTAAAGTCCCCTTCCCCTGTTCCCTACAGGTCTTTATATTATTTCGTCTATTTTGCATATATATGAAATTTTCTATTTTGAAAACCTAGAATAAAGATGGGATTCCCCCACAAAAGGAAAAGGTGTTAATTCAGTATCGGTGAGCAAAGCATTTTTTTTTTTTTGGTACCAGGGATCGAACTCAGGTCCTTGTACTTGCACAGCAGGTGGTGAAACCACTGAGCTAAATCCCCAGCCTAAGCATTTGTTGGTGTATATCCTTGATTGCTCAGTGAGTCAATGCAGAAAAGAGGCCATTTTCTTATAAATATTTTTCTCTATAAATTCAATTTTTGCTTTTATTAAGGAAAGGGGCCTAAAAAACAATAATGAAGATTCAGTCTCTTTTCAGCTACGTAGGCTTTGGCCTCTACACCCTCAAATGAGAGACTCCAGGGAAATCTAGGCAGGAAGCAGTGTTGATGAGTCAGCCCCTGGTGCACTTTCCCAAATCAAAGCTTGGGTTAATGACTAGGCCTGCTTCCTTGCCAAAGCACTTGTATTGGGAATGACAATAAGATTGAAGGGGGTAGCTATTAATAGACTCTAACACTTCTTTCTCTTTCAGGTAATATTTGTTGCAAAAGTCCAAGTGTTACAAACCTAAAGAAGTCATTATTTAGTTTTTTTTTTTTTAATGGCACACCATCAGTTTTTTATTTAAAAAATGCCTCCCTTTCTGCCCTGAACTATTTGACCAGGTTGTTTATGCATTAAGTTGTATCAGCCTAGTCTTTCCCGTAAAAGCTGTGTTTTGCTGGTTTGTCGGGTGATTCATCTACTAGATATACATACAATTATAGTTCATAGTGTTGTTGTAAGAATTAATTAATGTTTGCTGTGTTCTATATGATCCTTAGATGAAAGGCATTAAGGAAATATAGTGTGGCTACATCACATAGTAACACCAGTACACATCCTAAGGAATGTGAGGGCCAGGCATGGGATTCATGCTTTTAATTTCAGGACTTGGGAAGCTGAGGCAGGATGATCACCACAAGTTTGAGGCTTGAACTATATACCAAGATCCTGTCTCCAAAAAGAAATATATATATACATGTGTGTATATATGTACATGTATATTTTCCTGCTTTCTAAATATCAGTTCCTTCCCAGCATGGTGCTGTATGCCTATAATCCCAGCACTGAAGAAGCTGAGGCAGGAGGATCAGCTGTGAGTTTAAGGCCAGCCTAGGGTACAGGGTAAGACCCTCTCACAAGAAACAAGCAGCCCCAAATATCAGCTCCTCCTGTCCATTGTCTGGGCTGGGTCTTTGGCATCTCAGATTGGGATTTCCACATCTGGTGGCCCTCCTTGAACATATTTTAACCCAATACCAAAATCCTCATATCTAAAGTCTTTTTCCGCCTTGGAAGCCAGCTGTTACCAGATCCACTCTTACTCTCCTGTGATAACTACCTACTCCCTGGCCCTGTTCTCCTTGGGAGTAGTCTCATAGTCTTTATGTCACTATTTCCCCTCTACTACTTTTCCCCTCTGCTAATCTAACTTTTTGTTTGTTTTTTGAGACAGGGTCTTGCTAAGTATTCCAGGCTGGCCTTGAACTCACAGCAGTCCTCCTGCCTCAGCCTCCTAAGTGCTAGGATTACAGGTGTATACCACCTCACCCAACTATAATCTAAATTTAACCCATTCATCTTAGTCACTTTCCCATTGCTGGAACAAAAATCCCTGACACCCACAATTTAAAAGAGGAAAGGTTTATTTTGGCTCAAGGGTTTTCAAAGACTCAGCCCAGTCGGGTGACTCAAAAGCAGAAAGGGCCTGGAGGAGGAAAGCAGGTCAGCTCTTGGGAGCCAGGCAGCAGAGAGAAAGAGGAGCAATGACAAGAACACACCTTCCATGGCCGGGGATTTAGCTCAGTGGTTCCACTGCCTGCCGGGCAGGCACAGGGTCCTGAGTTCAATCCCTAGTACCAAAAAAATAACAAAACAAAAAAAAACCCAAA
>NW_004624771.1:7814832-7830937 GCF_000247695.1 Heterocephalus glaber
TGCACCAGGGATCAAACTCAGGACCTTGTGCTTTCTAGGCAGGCCGTGGAACCACTGAGTTAAATCCCCGGCCCAAAAGCTGTTCTTTAGGCACATTTGCATCTTGTACAGGGTAGTCACAAAGAACCATGAATGTGCACAAGATTTGTATTTTCCAACACCCAGACAACTGCTGAGACAGATAGTGGACATGTCCACATCTACTTCCTGACCTGTGAAGAAAGACGTTTCATCTGGAAACAAGGACCAGCAGGTTGTATCTTCTGTTACAAGAGAGGGATTATTTCACGAGCCATGCTCAAAGCCTAAAGGAACTGTAACCCCCCAAATTTCTATTCCCTTGATACAATTCTGTCACGTCCGGCAGGTAAGGCAACCACACTGGCCAGAGCACGTGCTGTCTCCATGACAACCACGTGGGCAGGAGTGCCGTGCCCAGCTCAGCCAGGGCGCCATCAAGCCACAGCCCCCTAAGTACGGGAAACCTCAAAGGGAAACAAAGATAAGACACTTGCTGTCCTGAGAAGCGTGACCTCACTCTATCTCTCCCTCAAATTCCTTAAGGCAATAACCCTCTCCCTTCCCTTTAAATTCTGTTTTCTGCCTGCTCTGCACTGAGTTCCCTTTTTCCAGACTCAGCACACTCTCGGGTCCTTGCACGAATGAATAAATGATCTCTTTGCTAACACAATGCCTGGCCAGGTGATCTCTCCTCTCTGTGACTATAATACAAATTCCATTTCCACTAATAAGCTTCCTGGTTTTCCGGGTTCCCTCAAAGCAAGAAGAGTGGGTCTCAGATAGAGGGTTAAGAGTCTCGACTGGGAAAGAATATGCCTTATAACATTATGGCTGTGAAGCTGGGCAATGGTGGTGCACAACAGTAATTCCAGCACTGGGGAGGCTGAGACAGGAGGATCGCTGTAAGTGCAAGGACAGCCTGGGCTATGTAGTGAATTCAAGGCCAACCTGATCTAGATCCTGTCTCCAAAAAAATATGGCTGTGATACCAGTGTCTTACAAGTTTGGTCAGAGTCAATTGCCTTTAAGACTCTCATCATCTCTGGATGAATGAGAAAATCCAGTGTATGAATCTCCAAAGCTGAGAAGCAGTCACCAGGCAAAGGTGATCTTGCCAAGTGTTCTGCCAAAGAGAGCCTGCCAGGGCAGTCAGCCCTTACGCCATGCTTCCATGCAGAGTGCCCAAGCAACCCTCTTCAAAACAACTATTACACACTTCCACTTGTCATCTATCCTGGTTTGGGCTATACCAGAGAGGCCATAGGCTTCAAAGCTTGGCAGCCATATCAATCAAGAACCGTGGCGATTTATTAAGCCACTGCCTTGGTCAGCTTTCTGTCACTATAACAAATACCTAAGATAATCAAATTATAAAGATTTATTTGGGCTCACAGTTTGAGAGGTTTCAGGTCATGACTGATTGACTTCGTAGCTTCTGGGGCTGTGGGAAGGTGGCACATCATGTCAAGGGCCATGATGGAGAAACTCATCTCCTCACAAGCAGGGTTCACAGGGAGAGAGAGAAGAAGGGACCAGGGCCCCATAATCTCATGAAGGCACACCCCAAAGGAGCTAAAGGCCTATCAGTAGATTCCATCTCTTGAAAGTTTTCAGAACTTCCCAATAGCACCTTTCTGGAGACCAAACCTCCAAAACATGGAACTGGGGGACAGTTCAGATCCAAACTATAATAGTCACTGCAGGCCAGTAGCCAACCCTGTTGTGCCTGATTATTACCAAGCAGGATGCTGAGATATGTAAGAGCATTCAAGCAGTGTCTAGCATATAAGTGCTTAATAAATAACAATTACACAAAAATGAATTCCAGGTAAGATTATAATAAAATTAATTTACCCCAGAATACTGAATAATTGTGGTCAAAGATAAAGAATAACTTGTAGAACTTGTTTAAATTTTGGGACTAATAATTGTTACTTCCTCATTTTTGTCATTGCTTTTAACTACAAATATGGTCCCGCATAGCAATTAACAATAATTTCTTAGAAAGAAGGGGACCTCTGAGCTTTTTTCCTGAGGTCATTAAGGATGGCTAGAAAAGATTTAAGCGATCTTTTCTCAGATAGCCTTGTGAGGAAAACAGCAGATAGGCTGGTGGCAATTGTGAAAAGTGAAGGAATGCAAGATGAAAGGAATGCAAGATGGGTCACCAGAAGAAAGAAAAAGCTGCAGGGGGTGGGGGAGAGAGAGAGAGAGAGAGAGAGAGAGAGAGAGGAAGAGAGAGGAAGAGAGAGGAAGAGAGGAGAGGAAGGAAGGAAGGAGCCGGGGATTTAGCTCAATGGTGCCACCGCCTGCCTTGGAAGCCCAAGGTCCTGAGTTGGATCCCTGGTACCAAATAAAAAGAAGAAAGGAAAGAGAATAAGAAGTGTTCAGAGGTGTCACTGAACTTTGAGAACTACTTTATGATCTCCTTAGGGGCAAGAACATCTGACTTAACTAAAGGTCAGTCCAATGTTTGTTCTCAGTTCTTCAGATAGGCAGTCTCCAATCCTTTAGTACATATGGTTATTTACAAGTGAGCTCTTGGTTAATATACCCAAGAATGTACTTTTTTTTGGTGAACATTTCCCTAGGATATTGAAATGCACTGTATCCAGTATATTCTTTGGGTGCTTTAGAACACTGCTTGATATTTTTTAAAAATTCACTATGACCTTCAACAAAATTTCTGAATTTTCAACATCTCCTTAATATTCAGAACCAAACTGATCTTTTGATTTGATTCCAAGATATCCACTACAAATACTTGAAATATGTTTTTGTATATCCACCAATGCCAGGTAGTTTCCCTCCTACTTTTTAGCAGTACAACTTTGGTCCAAACTCTGGATCCTATTTTCAAGACTCAATTCTCATTGCCAAGACTCTCTATTACCACTTTTTGATGTGTAAGCTCTGGGGAAGTAATTTAACCTATTTCCTCCATTTCCTTGTTTGTAATATAGTGATAATAACACTGATACCCTGATTTATAAGGGTGTTGTAAAAATTTAAATGAGTTAATACATTTAGAACAATGCCTGCAAATAGCCTTCAGATAAGATTAGTTACTATTGATACTTTTATTATCTTTTTAATTGCCTACATCTTAGATATTGTTCTTCTCAACCCACAGCATGGGAAAAAAATTTTTACCAGCTCAAAAAATATATTTTTACCCACTATTCATCAGACAAAGACTACTATCTAGAATATATAAAGAACTCAAAAAAAAATCAGACTCTCCAAATTTAAAGACCCAGTCCAAAAATGGGCATTTGAAATAAATGGACACTTCTCAGATGAAGAAGTAGGAAGAGAAAATAAATATATGAAAAAAATGTTCATCACTGGTCATTCTTGAAATGCAAATTAAAACAACACTGAGATTTCATCTCACTCAGAAAGAATGGCTGCTATCAAGAAATCAACCAATAACAAAGGTTGGAGAGGCTGTGGGGAAAAAGGAATCCTTCTCCACTGTTGGTTAGAGTGTAGACTGATGCAACCACTGTGGAAATCAGTATGGTGATACCTCAAAAAACTAGGATTAGAGGTCCCAGCTATCAACCCAGCTAATCCCCTGCTGGGTATCTTCCCAAAAGAATTAAAAGCATCATATCACTGGGATATATACACACTCATGTTTATAGCAGCCCAGTTTGTAATAGCCAAATCTTGGAAACAGCCCAAATGCCCATCAACTGATGAATGGATAAAGATGTGGGATTTTTTTATACAATGGAGTATTACTCTGCCATAAAGAAGGATAAGCTTGAGAAATTTCTAGCTAAATGGATGGACCTTGAGTTTATACTCTTAAGTGAAATAAATAGGACACCCATGTTTAAATATCACATTGTTCCTCTGGTGTGAAAAACTGAAAGTGGAAATAAGGACTGAAATGTATAACATATATTGGGAAATGGGCAGGGAAACAAGGGAGGAAGGAGGGAGAAAGAAAGGAAAGAACAAGAAAAAAATAAAAATAGAAGAAAAAAATGGAAACAAAGCTTTTGTACATAGGGAGGGGAGGGGGCTTGGGGAAAGGAAAGAATGGGAAAAAAGAGACAGGATGTATCATGTACAGGTACAAATTCCCTGTGATGAGTGTTATCATTATGTATGCTTAAAATGTACCAATAAATATTTTGCTATTAAAAAAAAAAAGGTATTGTTCTCCCAAATTCCACTCCTTCTGTATGTTAAGTTCTCTAACCCTTTTCCAAGTTTAGAGAAAAGTATTGGCACAATTTCCACTCATCTTTGGGATTCCTGAAACATACTTTCAACTTCATACCTCTATTTTACACTCCCCCCCATTCTGGATCCCACTGCATCCTGAATCACCACTCCCTCCTCCTTTTGAAATAACCTTGGAAATGTACCAAGAACTTAACTACTTTCCTGGTCCACTCGTTATGTCTTAGTAACTGTGTTACTTGACAGGTGCTTCTATATGTTCTTTACTCAGACTTTTTTTTTTTTTTTTTTGCAGTACTAGGGATTGAACTAGGGTTGTTGCATTAAGCTACACTGCCAGTCCTTTTGTTGCTGTTTTTTTGTGTGTTTGTTTGTTTGTTGAGACAGGGTTTCCCTATGTAGCTCAGTCTGGCCTTGAACACACTATGTAGTGCAGGCTGGTCTCAAACTCATTGCAATCCTCCTGCCTCAGCCTCCTGGAGTGTTGGGATTACAGGCATGCACCACCACTGCTGGCTCCAGACTTCCTTGAAACCATCTCCCTCGGTGGTTGGGCCATCAACCCTCTTCGTTCTCTTCCATTATGAGTTCTCTTTAAAATTTTCATTGCAGCATACTTCCTCTTTTTACCATTAAGTATTTATTTTCCTATTCAACTCTACAAACCCTTATCAAATGTTATTTCTTTCAGAAAACCTTCCCTGTTACCCACTGTCATAGATTTCATCATCAGACTTTCACCTGGCCTATGTCTGTGCTTTGCTCATGAATCTGGCCCTTCTTGTACTACATTTTTTTTTTTTTTCTGGTACTGGGGATCGAACTCGGGTCCTTGCGCTTTTGAGGCAGGCAGCAGAACCACTGAGCTAAATCCTTGGCTGCACACTATTATTTATTTGCTACTTACATCTCTCCCCCTTTGGACTAAAAATTCCTTGCGAGCAAATAATGTTTTATTCATCTCGATATCCCTTGCACTTAACAAATTTTGACAATAGAATAGTTTCCTAGTAACTGTTTCTGAATGAATGGATGTATCTGCTTTTCAATGGAAGGATTTCTGACTGTTATGACTCATCTTCGTCTTGCCTCTGTTCAATAGAACAGTCACTGTCATAAAAGATGATAATGTAAATTTCTCAATTAAATGGAAGAAAACTTTGATACCCAGTAGTGAACGTCTGATATCTAGTACATCAGAATATTTATCTTCCTGTTACATAAATCCTTAAGGCTATGTATGTTCTTCTGTGTCCATTGGGAGCTACAGAAGAGCAGGCCAGTGGACATTTGACACTAAAGTCAAATAACTTGACTCCAGTTCTAGCTCTGTCACTTAGTCCAGTGACCTTGGACAAGTTACTTAGCTAATGTAAAGCTTGAAATTCCTTTTTTTAAATGAAAATAATAACTTCTACTCTGCTTGTTTCATAGAATTGCAGGATAGATGATTTGGAAAAAGTATAAAAATGTTTTAACAATAGTCTTATGGGCTGGGGATTTAGCTCAGTGGTGCTGCTGCCTGCCTCACAAGTGCAAGGTCCTGAGCTCGATCCCCGGTACTGAAAAAATTAAAAATAAAATAAAAATAAAAATAGTTTTTAGGTTGTAATGTGGTTTCTGAATCAAACGTTTCTCCAAGACCCAGCACAAATAAAGCAGCTCCTCTATTGCAAGAATTCGCCCATTTTTCCTGAGTACTTTATGTCCTTTCTCTCTGCCTGTTTTACTCAGAGTGACTCCCTGCCTTTGTCCCCACTACCAATTAACTGACTTTCTAAGGCTAGAGATCAAATAGTGGACAGACTGTGGCTGAGGGTAAAGCCCTCACTCTGGGTCTCCTCATAGGAATGCAGCCACCCAAGAGTTGGCTGTTCCCAGGTGGGTGACCTTTCCCTGGCCAGCGTGGTAGCCATGGTGAGAGTTCAGAGGAGCAAATGTCTCCACTTTTTCCTGCTCTTGCTCTACCAGGCATTGCTGACAGTTTCCCTCATAAAGAGGTTGTGGGTACAACTGGCCCTTCAGATTGTTCTTTAGTGGACTGGAAGCATGTGAAAATCCTCGGTGGTATTATTATCAATGGCAGAATTAAAAGTTTTAAACTAAAAGAAAGAGAAGACAATTGTAAGTTTTCGCCAGCAGGATGAGAAATGATCACAGTGGCCCTTCCATCCTAACTAGCGATACCATCTGTCACCCTGGCCAAGAGAATGTCTACCCCAGGCGGAGTCCCAGCTGGTTTGCAGAGCCTCTCAAGGCTTCAGGGAGAGCTCAGTGGTAGAGTGCTTGCCTGCCCTGGGGTCAATCCCCAGGGCTGCAAAAAAACAAAAACAAGAAACAACAGAAGCCACTCTAATGCTTAAAACAAACAGAACTGAAGCAAGGGATTGGTTACACACGGGTGTTAAAAGAGGCCATCCAGAGTTTAGTGACTAACAACCCTAGGCCAAAGGGGCAAAGGAAGAAAGAATTACAGGAGCCCAGGCTCTGAATTTCCCAGAGGACACCTAATGAAGGATACAGCCAGTGCCCAAGAAACTGCCTGACATAGGAAGAGGGAGATTGGATGAGGAAAAACCTGGCTTTTTTCCCCTCATCTCCCAACTCTTCCCATTAAATCAAATACATCAGGAGGCTTCCCGACAGAGGAAGGGCCATCCTCCCTGGGATACAAAGATTAGGGAAGGCAGTAAACAGATCTGAGGGCAAAGAAGCTCAGGATCAACTCCATGTCTCACTTGGCTTTTAATTCTTCACTGTTGTAAACTCTTTCATGCCTTCAAGATGTCTTCCCCATCCACTCCCCAAGCCTTCTACTCAGGATTGAACCCTAGGCAAGCACTCTACCACTGAGCTACATCCTCAGCCCTTTTTAAATTTTATTTTGAGACGGGATCTTGCTAAATTGCCCATGCTGGCCTCAAAATTTTGATTTTTTTTTTTTTTTTTACTGTTTTGAGACAGGGTCTCCCTATGTAGTTCAGGCTGGTCTTAAATGTCTGGCGCTCCTCCTGCCTCAGCCTCCCAAGTGCTGGGAGTACAGGTGACATGTGACAAAATTTTGATCTTTTTATCTCAACCTTTTCAAAACTTTTATCTCAACAGGACAGGTTTAAGCCACTACACCTGTCTGGGATTTTGAAAATATTTTGACCAGCTTTTCTAGTTGTTTTCAAACCAGAATTCTGGTTTGAATACTCTTGTCCATCCGTATCAGAAATAGGTGTCTGATTCTTTTTTCACTCCTCCAACCTTTTACCTATGTTTTAAAACTTCACTTATTTCTATAAATATCATACTTACTGATATTCTGTGTCAACTTATTTCAATCTCTGAAAATTCTATAGATGTGATTCTGCCATGATGTCACACAATGCATGATGAAGTAAAAAATGTAAAGGATTTGTTGGAATACAGAAGTTAATGAGTAGCACAGAGAAATAATGCCATTTGAATTGGTGACCCAGATCTGAAGTAGGGTGTTAGGAGATTTCTGAATGATATATGTACATATTATATGTAAGAGTTTAATACTGATACCTACATGAGCATTGTAATCTTTTTAAATTTTGGGGCATTGGAATCTTTCTATCAACTCTGTATGTCAGTTCACTTCTTTCAAAGACAATTAAAAAGCCCATTAAAACATCACAAACATCCCTTTAAAGAAAAAAAAGCATTTCGTATTCCCACTAATAACCCGAGGGAGAAGTAGTTGCTTTCCATCCTTGCAAACTTTGTGTTTGGTTTTAGAAAGCCAACAACTAGTGTATATGTTTCCTGGAGACAGGTCTATTAAAGCAGACAGAGCTGGGCGTGGTAGCACAAGCCTATAATTCCAGCACTCAGGAGGCGGAGGCACAAGGATCACAAATTCAGGCCTAGCCCAGGCAATTACATAGCTTAGGGATCCCGTTTTAAAATTTAAAATTTAGTTCAGTGGCAAGGCCCTGGGTTTAATCCCCAGTATCAATAAAAAAAAAGGCAGAGGGCCAAGACAGTGAGCCAAGAGACAGGAAAAAACCGGGTGTGATTAAGAAGGACTGATAAAGATCTTCTCATGTACTTTTGTTTGCCTCCAGTACATTTTCCACTCTATCTTTTGCAGAGTAATTTCCTCACCAAGCAAATCTTGCCACGTCCTTCTTCAATCTCTCAGATCCACAGTGCTCTTAAAAATAGGAAATAAATCTGCCAGATTTAGCAAAGAAAACCGCAGGATGCCCAGTCAAATTTGAATTTCATATAAATAGTGATACTCTTTTCAGTTTAATTATCTTCCATACAACATTTGAAACATACTAAAATATTGATTATCTCAGATATGTACTTGAAAAATAAATTAATTTGACTTCCTATATATTACCTGGCAAATTTATTTTAAAACAAAGTTTAAAAATACTGCCTAAATTATATACTGTTGCCAATAAAATTATATATTAATAGGTTTCAAAAATATATAACAGTGTAAATAATTGAGCACTAAAATTCAACAGTGAAACTCAAAAATATAATTTTTTTCTCTATAAAATGCATTTGTCTAGGCATCAAATAAATTATAGACCCATCGCCAGGAAATTTTAATTGCCCCAATTTTTCTTGTGATGTTTTATAATTTAGCATTTTATCAATTCAACTAGTAAAATAATTGTCTTTCATTTCCTCTTAGGCTATGGAAAGCTAGTACTATTATGGCAAAAATCTTGCTGTGAAACAATAAATCAATTTGAAAACTTTTTTTAAAAGCCTAAAAGGCAGCCTATGGGGCTGGGCATGGCGAAAAAGGGGAAGAGTGGAAAGAACAAAAACCAAACAGCGCCCTGTTGAAACTACCTGATGCACCTCTCTCTATGGAAAAGGAGATGGAAGGAAACAAAGCTGCACTCAGATCAGGGCTGAGTTTGCAGGTTTCACCAACGGCTCTCAGCCCAAGGTTTCATTGGCTGCTGGCCTTTTACACCATCCATCCTGCTTCACTTTAATACCACAAGAAAATTTGACGGCATAAAGGAACTACGCTGATTTTCTCACCCATTTGAGCAAAGACGGAATTAACTACTGACAAACTGACTGGTTTATCTACTAAGAACGAAGTATTGCTTCTAGGTACAATAACTTTCATTTTCATTCATTAATTTAAAAAAACAAAGTTTAAAATTCCTACTGTCTTCCTAGGTCTAGCTGTAGCATTATCTTTATTAGACTCACTCAGCAGCTCCAGCTAAATAAATCTACACCAGTCGCTTGAACACACCATGCTTCTCTCTGCCTTGCAGTTGTACATGATGTCCACTGCCTAAATGATTTTGCCCCTAGTTTTTGCCTGGGCAATCCCTACTCATCCTTTGGTTTAGATTAAGTGTCATATTCTTGAGGAAACTGTCTCAAGCTAGGTCAATTTTCCCTGCCTTTTAAAAAAAAATTTTATGTTTTGATTTTTTTTTTTTTTTTTGGTGTTTTGAGACAAGGTCTTATTATGCAGCCCAGGCTGGCCTCAAACTCAAGAAACTCCTGCTCTGCCTCTCAAGTGCTGAAATTATAGGCATAGGCCACCATCCCTGGTTTAGTTCCCAATGTTAAACATCTCAAGTATTTTGATCTTCTGGGCATTTAACAAACTTGTGATTATTTTTCATATTTTGTCTTCTCTGCTGAACTATGAACTTCCAAGGTAAAGATGTTCACTGTTCTATAACCACAGTGTTATTGGGTAGCTCCTTCTAAAAGTGTCTTGCCAAATAAATGTAACTGGGTTTGGGGATGCTTACCTCTTCTTCTGGAGTTGGACTCCAGGTTCTTCTCGTTGCAGACAAAGAATTGAACAAAATGAACAAAAAGTAGTGAAAAAGTTTATTTGAAAAAGTTAAAGTGAAGAGTGAGGGAGAAACTGGCTCTGCAGAGTGAGCTTGGGCCAAGGAAAAGAGGAAAAAGCAAGATAAAAGGACACCTTGGAAAAAACAGAGCAGGCTACTGTGAGGAAAGCCATGGTGGCAAGCTCTTCTTTCCGTCTATGTCCTTATATGTTGCCCAAATCTTAAGGAAACTGCGAGAACTTTTATATCTGGGTCCTGAGAGACCGTGCTGGGATCCCATGCCTCAGGCTGACATCAGGTCCAGGCCATTCTACTGAGAACCTGCTCGAGTTCTCGAGAGAAGTCCATGTGCAAGGCCTTGGGAACTGTTCTGCACATGTGTCCTGGGATCTTGAAATTAACAGGTCACGCCTACTTCCCCAGCCAGCTTTACCACACCCTAATCTCCTGTGTCAACAGCACAATGCCTATCATGTTTAATAGTATGTAACAAGTTATCAAATATTTGTTATTTGTGATAAAGTGAATGCAAGTTAATTTTATTCTGTGACTTATATTTCTATTATACATTGACAAGTTATAGTTGTATATAGTCTGTTTTTATATCATCACTAGCAAACACCTGTAACGTGACAAGCTGTTACAGAAACAAGGTTAAGACTTGGACATGGTGGTACACACATGTAAATCAGGCATTCTGGGAGGTTGAGACAGAAAGATCACAAGTTTGAGCCCTAGCTTGGGCAATTTAGTGACTTACTGAGGCCCTTACTCAAAAGAAAAAATAAAAAGGGGCTGGGAATGTAGCTCAATGCAAAGTCCCTAGTTTCAATCCAATTGTGGTAGTTTAAATATTTTTTGCAAAAATTTTAAGAATTCTTTCTCCACATAATTTTAGCGTGGAAGCCTTTGATTGCCCTAGATAAAATGTTTAATTAGGATGTTTCTTGTTAGCAAAAGAGACTCAAGAAAAAAGAGCAGGGTATGGTGGCACATACCTGTAATCCCAGCACAGGGGAAGGCTGACATGGGGGCATTTCAAGGCTGAGGCCAGATTAGGCTACATAGAGATTTCAAGACTTCTCAACATCCTTCCTCCAAAAGAGAAAAAGCATTTTGCATTTGTAATCATTTCATTTTAAGCTTAAAAAGAAATTTATATAGAGCCATTTTTGTTGAGAAATCAACAAAATTTGCAATTAGTTTTCAAAATAGACAGTAAACAGTTTTGGCAGATGAATAAAAAATTCAAACCAAAGTTCTAAGAGGAATGTTTATTATTTAGCAATAATCAAGGTACTAAGTTAACAGAAGGAAACGTGATTTAGGATATCATTTCAGTGTAAGTGACATGGGTACAGATGTACTCTTAAGTTTTAAGACTGATAACTCAGATCATAAAAATCAGAATACAGAGAAAGAGAAAAGAGGGATAATTCCTTTAAACTGGGTAAAGGGTGCCTATATGGAAAAATGGAAAATAGATTATTTCCTGTAAAAATAGAGATTTCTGCACTCTTCTCCTTACGTGTCAAACTATCTCAGTGGCTAACTTAGGCGGAAAGGCAATTTACCGGAAGAAGATCCAGTAGTTCACAGGTTTGAAAGTCAAGAATTGAGGGCACTTAGATAGTCAGTACCAACCACAGCTTAAGTCAGCCTTGACGTGGCCTAGTAAGATGCTGCTGCCTCCACCAGCGATGCTGCACACTGCTGCCGTCAGCCCCAAGTATGCTCATGCCTCCAGGCTCTGGGGACCACAGGGGCCAGTGGGGTGGATTCTATTTACTTTTGCATAACTCATTCCAGATACAAAGTCCCAAGAAAGGGAACACAGCTGACCAAGCTTAGATCACTTTCCCTCACCCAAGTGGTTACATATTGGCTGTTAAGCAAGGGAGTAGAGTGAAGCTAGGTAAGTATTTGGACTTCCTGGCCCCTGTGATGGAAGAAGGGATCCTACTACCCTCTGCAGTTCCCAAATGGAAAATTCTCAGTGGAAGAAGGAGAGTCAAAAGCCAAACAATTACTAATGTTCACAACACTTATATTTCAGGGACATATGAGAATCCTACCTCGTCCAACAGCCACTATTGCTTCACTGTACGATTGTAGCTGTAGGTTACTAAGTTAACCATTGCTTGATTTAAACAGACCTGTACCTGCACACACAGCCACATGAAGTAATCCATTGGCTTTTCTTCTAAATTTAATATTCCTACTGAGAAGATATTGTTCTTTGTTCTGGGTTAAAGGAGATAGATAGTGTCGTTGGTGTCATTAAAGTGCAACCATAACATAGCCCCAAAACACTGAGGATAAATCTAACAATAATGTATTTTGATGAATAAATTAGCATTAAGTGAAGGCAAATTCAACTATGTCATAAAGTACTTTTTAAAAGACCTCTTTTTAAAAGATGCTCTTTTATAGTCAGCCACTTGCAAAAAAGGGAGGCAGTAGGGGAGATCTTTGGGGCTTTATTCTCCTTTTTACATAAGTTCTTGAATGATCCTTTACATTCCTTTTATTTTACCTGTATTTGTAAATCAAGAGCATTAGGAAAATCTGCTCATTCCTGGACTCAGTTTCACATTTAGTCTTATGTAGTCATCTGTTTATGTGACAATTACTCATTGAGTATTATTTGTAAATATCATGTCTGTGCTGTTGTTTTAGATTACTAATTCCTTGAAAGGCAGGAGCTGTGTCTGTTTAATTAACTGTCTATAGCACCAAATATTTGTCATACAGTAAGGCTTTTAATGAAGCCATGAACATAATAATAATATATTTTCCTCGGTCATAATAAGTAAAATCTCTCTTCATATAAGATAAAGTTAGCAAACAACAGCCTGGCAGCCAAATTCAGCCCACCGCTTCTTTTTGTCAGTTTTTATAAAGTTTTACTGGGATGTAGTCATTCATTTATTTACATGCTCCTATAACTGCTCTCATACTACAGTGATGTGTTGAATAGTTCTGACAGAGAGCGTATGGCCTAAAAAACCTAAAATACTTACTATCTTGTCATTTATGAAAAAGGTTTACTGACTATTGACTTACGTTGGTGACTCTCACCTGAGATGATAGGATGGAATCACCTATAAAATACAAAAAGAGAAAATGCCTTGGTTCACACCATCACCCCAAATCAGAATTTCTAGGGCAGGGGCTGAAGATATTCTGTAGTTAAAAGTTCACAGTTAGGTGGCCATGGTGGGACATGCCTGTAATCGAAGCTATGTGAGAGGCTGAGAGGCGGGAGGATGGAAAGTTCAAGGCCAGCCTGGGCTACATAGTGAGTTCAAGGAGGGTCTAAAGTGCATAGTGAGACCCTGTTTGAAGAAAAAAAAAGAAAGAAAGAAAGAAACAAGCAAAACCCTGTCTCAATATAAAATTTTAAAAGGCCTGGGGATATAACTTGGCCGTCTTTGAGTTCAATTCCCAATACTGGGGTGGGATGGAGGGCTCAAAACAAAATTGAGAACTACAAGCCTAATGCAAGACAGTACTAGCATCATTTTAAGAACGCTCACTCACGTAGTGGCTAACATACTTCAGGCAATATACTATGTGTTCTACATGTCTTCATCTAAATCTCCATAAAATACATTTTTATAGTCCCTATTTGATAATAAAAGAAATCAAGCTTTCTGGGATTAACTTTTTCAAGTTCACATAGCTAGTAAGTAGGAAAGCAAGGTTGGAACTAGATCTTTCAGCCTGTCCCATACTGACAACAGAAGAAAAATGCCAAGGTAGAGAAGTACTCTGACTCTTCTCCTTTGGGGGAAGTTTAGATTATTTTCCATTACTATTCTGCCATTGGCCTGTTTGAGAATGATTGGCCCAAGTATGGTTGAGAACTCTCCGATTAGCAGAAGGTAGCACAGCTGAGAGAAGACTGGAACATTCAAAGAAGATTTTATTCACCCTTAAGAAATAACCGGAGTAACATGAAGCTGATTATTCATCTCCAGAAAAGAATCTATTGTAGGGACATTTTTTGAGGTGGTACCGGGGATCAAACTCAGGACTTTGTGCTTCCAAGGCAGGCACTGTGCCATTGAGCTAAATCCCCGGCCATTTAGGGACATATTTTACCTCCCTCATGACCTATCTCCAAATGGCATAACACACTCTACATTCAGCCACTCCTGAAAAAACCCCCTCTAAGATTGCATGAGGCTTTGAGGGGACAGCTAAACACAAACCGTAACACTCATCGTGCCCCCAGTACTCACAAAATTACTGCATTTGAAGAGGCAGTCAAGGTAGAACAAGGGCATGGGGTGACCCCTAACCCAAGGTGACTATTGTCCTTACAAGAAGAAGAGGTTAGGACACAGAAAGCAAGGCCGGATCTGTTGGTGCATGCCTGTATCCCAGTACTTGGGAGGCTGAAGCAGGAGGATTACCGTGAGTTCAAGGCCACCCTGCACTGCATAGTGAGTTCAAAGCCAGCCTGGACTACATACTGAGACCCTGCTCCCCCCCACAAAAAACCCTAAAACAACACAGAGACAACATAGACAGAGGGACAACTGTGTGAGTGTGAACACCACGAGTAGGTGACCACCTGCAAGCCAGGAATGAGATCTCTGGAGAAACCACATTTACTCACACCTTGATTTTGGACTTCTACCCCGCAGAAGTATGAGAAAATTTTTCTTGTTTGAACAACTCAGTCTGTGATATTTGGTATAGCAACCCTAGCAAACCAGTGCAATGATGAAACACCAATGTTTCAGTGTGTTTTGCCACTGGAAAAGTGGAGTGGCTTCCTCAATCCAACAGTTTAGAGCAGTGCCTAGAATGGGCCTCTTTCCTAAAAGTAGACCAGGGGCTCTTTTGTAAAAGCCTTCCTTCCGATGGACAAGGCCCTGGGTCAATCCCCAGAAGTTCCAAAAAACAAACAAAAAGACAAAAAGGAAAAAAAGGCTTTGTTCTGTTTATTATCACCCTGGGAAAGTCTTAGAGATCAATTGAAGTTCAGACATGCTCAGTGTTGGGCTGGAGGCCTTCACGGAAGGCAGGTTTTCAGAAGCAATTTCACGTAAGGCTCAGAAACATCTGTTTGTTTTTTAAAGCTCTTTGGGGATCAAATCTACAAGGGACCTAGCTGTAGCTCTAGAAATCCTAGAACTGAGGTGTCATGTGATAATTATCCTGGATGTAAGACAACCCCTTAGGCCTTGTTTGCAGCTTTTGCTTTGGACCTGGTTTAGAACGGGACTCTGAAGGTAGACACTGGAAATTGCTTAGGATACCTTCCTCTTCCTCTTTGTGTTTTCAAAAGTTTTATTTCAATGAACACTGAAAATAGGAGGGGTGCAATATTGCGGGTTGGGGGAGGGAGTAGAAGGTCCTGGAGAATCTGTGGGTGGTGGCAGGGAGGACAGTGAAGAGAGAGGACTCAGTTTGCTTCCCATCTTTACCTAAAGCAGCTTGGGAGAGCCAACTGATTCAATTCCAGTACTCTCTATTTTGTGTATGGGTAGTGTAAAAGGATGTTATTCCCTCCCCTATACAGATTATACTGGAAATTTCTCAGGTTCCAGCTATAGGTTAACCAGGTTTTAAAAGTCAACCCAGGGCCGGGGATTTAGCTTAGTGGTTCTGCTGCCTGCCTTGCAAGTGCAAGGTCCCGAGTTCCATCCCCAGTACTAAAAAAAAGGAAAAGAAATGTTTAAAAAAAAGTCAACCCAAACTCTATATTTGTAACATTCAATTTCTCATTCCTTATTCTCCTTCACTCCTGACGTCACAAATTGAGAGCTGATTATCCTTTTTGTTTTTTGGTACCAGGGATGGAACTCGGGTCTTTGCGCTTGTGAGGCAGATGGCGGAACCACTAAACTAAATCCCCGGCTCCTATTGGTTGATTTCTTGACAGCAGCCATCCTTTCTGCAGTGAGGTAGAATCTCAGCATTGCTTTAGTTTGCATTTCATGAATGACCAGTGATGTTGAACATTTTTTCATATGTTTATTTGTCATTTCTACTTCTTCATCTGAGAAGTGTCCTTTTATTTCAGATGCCCATTTTTGGATTGAGGTTTTTTGTTT
>NW_004624771.1:7831037-7849495 GCF_000247695.1 Heterocephalus glaber
TAGGGACCTTGCGCTTTTGAGGCAGGCAGCGGAACCACTGAGCTAAATCCCCGGCCCTGGATTGAGTTTTTAAATTTGGGGGTGTGGGTCTGATTTTTTTTTTAGTTCTTTATATATTCTAGATAATAGTCCTTTGTCTGATGAATAGCTGGTAAAAAAAATTTTCCAGTCTGTGGGTTGTCTTTTTGCTCTGTTGGTGGTTTCTCTTGGTGTGCAAAAGCTTTTTAATAAGATGAGGTCCCAGTTGTTGATTGGTTGTAGCATTTCCTGTGTGGTCTAGGTTTTGTTCATGAAGTCTCTGTCTGCTCTTATGTCCTCAAGTATTCTACCTATTCTCTCTTCCAACAGATTTAGTGTTTCTGTTTTAATATTTAGATCTTTGATTCATTTTGATTTTAGGTTAGTGCATGGTGAAAGATGTGGGTCTAGTTTCAATCTTTGGTATGTGGAAAGCTAGTTTTTCCAGCAACACTTATTTTATTCTATTTTTTGGTACCAGGGATTGAACCCAGGACCTTGTGCTCTCGAGGGAGGTGGCACCACCAAGCTAAATCCCTGGCCCTGCCAGCACCATTTATTAAAGAGGCTATCTTTCTTCCAGTGAAGGTGTTTGGCTCTTTTGTCAAAGATAAGGTGGTTGAGGCCAGGGATTTAGCTCAGTGATTCCACCACCTGCCTTGAAAGTGCAAGGTCCTGAGTTTGATCCCCAGTACCAACAAAACAAAACAAAAGATAAGGTGAATGAGTATGTCTGGAGTTGTTTCTGCATCCTCTAGTCTGTTCCATTGATCCTCTTTTACCAGTACCATGCTGTTTTCATTACCATAGCTTTCTAGTATAATTTAAAGTCAGGGATTGTGATATTCCCTGCTTTGCCTTTGTTGCCAAGAATTGCCTTTGCTAGTCTAGGTCTTTTTTGGTTCTAAATGAATTTTGGGATTGTTTTTTCTTTTCTTTTTTTTTTTTTTTTTGGTACCAGGGATCGAACTCAGGACTTCCCACTTGCAAGGCAGGTGGTGGAACCACTGAGCTAAATCCCCGGCCCTGGGATTGTTTTTTCTAATTCTTTGAGATGTGGTGTTGGGATTTTGATTGGGATTGCATTGAATCTGTATAACAAGTTTGTAAGTATGGCCATTTTCATTTTATTTGTTCTTCTTATCCAAAGACAAGGGGTATCTTTCCATTTTCTGATATCCTCTTCAATCTCCTTTTTCAGAGAACTATAATTTTCAAGGTCTTTTATTTCCTTTATTAGTTTCTATTCCTAGGTATTTCATTGTTTTGGATGCTATTGTGAAAGGGATTGTTTCTTTAATTTCTCTCTCTGTGAGTCTGTTGTGTACAGACGACTTTTGTTTGTTGATTTTGTATCCAGCTATGCCACTGAATTTGGTTATGAAATTGAAAAGCCTTTTGGTAGAGTTTTTGGGGTCTTCTATGTAGAGTATCATGTCATCTGCAAATAATGATAATTTAACTTCTTCCTTTCCTATCCTTATTCCTTTTATTTCTTTCTTTTATCTAATTGCTCTGGCTAATGTTTCCAGAATTATATTGAATAGGAGTGGTGACCATGGACATCCTTGTCTTGTTCTTGATTTTAGAGTGAAAGCTTTCAGTTTTTGTCCATTTAGTATGATATTGGCTGTTGGTTTGTTGTAGACAGCTTTTATCTGATTGAGATAAAGACCATCTATGCCAATTTTCTGTAGGGTTTTTATCATGAATGGGTGTTGGATCTTGTCACATAATTTTTCTGCATCCAGAGCAATTTTAAAGCATGTAGTCTCTTTAAAAAGCATTCATCAGGGGCCAGGGATTTAGCTCAGTGGTTATGCCGCCTGCCCTGCAAGTGCAAGGACCCGAGTTCGATCCCCAGTACCAAAAAAAAAAAGCATTCATCATAACCCAACATTTATATGTTGTTTTCAAAAAAATTAAAGCACAGGTGTGGTAGCACACACCTAGAATCCCAGCGTTCGGGAGACTGAGTCAGGAGAATTACTTTGAGTTCAAGGCCAGCCAGGACTATGTAGTGAGTTCAAGGCCGCCCCGAACCCACAAAACAACCAGAACAAACAAATGTAAAGAAAACAGAAATTTAAGGGAAGAAGAATATAATAATGCACTTTAGAAAATATATTCAGAAATTCCTAAGGTATTATTTTAACTGATCTGTATAGGACCTAAAGAATAACAGTTTTTTAGGTTCTATGGTCAGAGCAAAATTGTATTTGATAGCTTGTCATTGTTATTTGATCAAGAATTTTAAGACTATAATGACATATATAAAGTGAATTTCATTTTTTTATTGTACTGGGGATTGAACTCAAGGGCTCACATATGCTGGGTAAGCCCTCTACCACTGAGCTACATCCTCATCTGTTTTTAAAACTTTATTTTGAGACAGAGAACCTTGCTAAATTTTCCAGGCTGGCTTCAAATGTGTGATCCTCTTGCCTCAGCCTCCCAAATTGCTGGGGATTATGGGCATATACCACCACACCCAGCCATAACATAAAAAAAAAATTTTTTTTTGTAGTACTGGGGATTGAACCCTGAGCCTTTCTACTGAGATATATTCCTAGCCCTTTTAATTTTTGTTTTAAATTTTAAAACAGGGTCTTGCTAACTCACTAAATTGCCCAGGCTAGGTTTGAATTTTTTTTGTTTTGGTACTGGGGATCGAACTCAGGTCCTTGCGCTTGCAAGGCAGGCACCGAAACCACTGAGCTAATTCCCGGCCCTAGGTTTGAATTTTTGATCTCAGCCTCTCAGAATGCTGGGATTACAGGCATGCACCACAATGGCTCACTCATAAAATGAATTTTTAAAAAATTATCGACTACTTACTATGTGGTACGCACAAAGTACTTTACATAAAATGACTCATTTAATTTTCAAGGAATTTTAGTGGTGGAGGCCTGAGCAGAGTCTAAATTTCTGGGCATTCCACATTAGAATTAAGTAAAATACAAAATAAAACGATGGTTTAAATTGTCTTGAAGGTACGAAATACTAATTTCTAAGCACAAATGACTATTAAACATGTAAGCTCTTTATCTTAACTAGTACATTCTTAATGTTTTAGCTTTAGTTTAAGGCACTTCATAAAATGCTATTCATTTTGTGTACTAACAGAAATGTCCCTAAATTGCAGGAGATTTAGCTCAGTGGCACCGTCCCTGCCTCACAAGCACAAGGTCCTGAGTTCAATCACCAGTACCAAAAAAAAAAAAAAAAAAAAGAAATGTCCCTAAATTAAATGAATATTCAACATTAAGATTGAAATTTAAGCCAGGCTTTGTGGTACATACCTGTAATGCCAATATTTGGGAGGCTGAGGCAGCAGGATTGCCACAAATTCTAGGTTAGTCTGGGCTGTATGGTGAGTTCAAGGCTAACCTGAACTACCAATTACATAGCAAGATCCGGTCTCAAAAAAAAACCCAAAAAGCTTTCAAATTTAAATTACATATGTACATTTATTTTTTTCTTTTTATGTACATTGAAACCAATATAATGACTCAATCTTATTTATACTAAGTCACAATAAATCTCAATATTACAACAATCATAAACACAATTTTTCTTTTGGTACCAGGGATGGAACTCAGGACCTTGGGCTTTCGAGGCAGGCGCCAGAACCACTGAGCTAAATCCTTGGGCCCATAAACACAATTTTTAAAACAGCAAGATCAGGGAAAAAAAAGCTCAATTCACTAGTTAAAATTTTAAAATAGTTGTTAATTTAGAAATAAAAAACACTGACTGTTTTTGGTCCCCCTGCTGAATTATCACATTATCTTCCTTCTCAATAGATTCAAGTCTCAAAGGACAAATTAACCTCTGTATCATATCTATACATATACATATACATATATATATATATATATAATTTATTTATTTATTTATTTTGTACCAGGAATCAAACTCAGGACCTTCTGCTTGCCAGGCAGGCACGGTTCCGCTGACCTGCATCCCTTGCTCTGTATATTTTTAGTTTAACCACAACATATAAATGACTTTTCACAGACTAGCCTTTATTGTAAACCGTTGTTTCTTCAAAGCTGCTCTTCTTTTCTGTCAAATTTTTCTTAATTATATCATTAAAATGAATTCTGGGGGCCGGGGATTTAGCTCAGAGGCCTCTCAAGCATAAGGTCCTGAGTGCGATCCCCAGTGGGGGGGGGGGGGCTCTGAGGAACACCTCTGTTTTTAATTTTTAACTGAAATATTGCTGACATAAAAATAAACAACTTTAAAAATTCTCTTTTACTTATTTATATTTTGGTACCGGGATTGAACTCAGGTCCTTGTGCTTACAAGGCAGGTGGCAGAACCACTGAGCTAAATCCCTGGCCCTAAAAATCCTATTTTATAAGGGAACTGTCTTTCCAACTGAGGTACAATATTAATGTTTCAAATAATTACATTATCTAGGTTGCTTGTATTGGAAGTTGAGTTAGTTGTGTTCCACCTAAACAGGGAAGTTGGCACACTTGGATAGCAACAGCAGCTACAACCTTCTGTTGTGGAAGGTTCCCAGGAGTGAGAAGCGAGGAGGAGGAAAAGCAGGAGGAACAGATTAATCTATTTTTCCTAGCAGGGGACAGAGGTCTGGTTGTCTGAGGGAAAGCCTTTTTAAGAGATGGCCTTTAAATGAACACGCTAGCCTAATTCCCCTGTGGTAGCTAGAAATTTATTTTTTTGTAAGACCGGGGTGACTACAGAAGTCACCCCCTATCCGCCTGGTATGTTCCCAGATGTTCACCAGGTATCTAAAACCAAGGACAGGACTGAACTTTATATGACTTTTCCTATATTTATGATAAATTTAATTTCTAAGGCACAGTAAGAGATCAACAATAATTAATGATAAAATAGGACAATTATACCAATGTACTGCAACAAGTCATTTAAAAGTTATAAATTGTTCATTTCTGGAATTTTCTATTTAATTTTGTCAGACAGCCGTTTTCTGTATATGACTGAGAGCACAGAAACTTCAGAGGCAGAGACTAGTGCATTTAGTGAGTTGGAGGGATGAGGATAGATTTAGTCCACTTCAAAGGCAGCAAATTAGATCAGTAAGTCTTTTAAAAAGAAACTGTAATTCTAGTGGGTGTTGTCAACTAAAAAGTACTTTCCTTGCTAAGTTTAGGAAAGTGTGTGATATGTTTTACAAATAGAAAAACACTATATTACAGTGATTCACTTTATCAAGTTAGAGGCAGAAGCATACTTTTTCTTGGTAGTAATGTTGTACACGGTAAAAACAAAACAAAACAAAAAAACCCAACAACACATTCTCTGCTCTCCCTCCCTAGACCTGAAGGAAAGTGCAGAGGATGGAGTATTAAACGGGTGTTTATTTGGGAACTCTTTTATTTAGAGCATTTATTTTGAAAGTAATACCGTAAGGCAGTAAAAGAATTCCATAACCAGGTGGCGCCCGCCTGTGATCTCAGCATTCTTCTTTCCTCGGGCTGAGGCAGAAGGATAGTACATTGGAATCTACAGAGTGAAACTCTCAGAACAAAACAAAAATTCCATTCTTCTCCCTTCTCAAAAGCAGGAATTTGGCTAACCTTCCGAATTGTCTCGGAGAAGTCTCCCATTCCCCCTAGCCAATTTTCCAAAGGGTTAAAAATCAGCCTTTAGATCCACGAGCTCTTCTTTGAGTGGAATCTTTTCCTGTCACCCTCATGTTGCTCTTATTGTTCTGGAGAAAGCTGGAGAGAGATTTCGGAGCAATGATTGGGCAGGTCTTTAGGGTGGGCCACTGCCCTGGGAGGCTGAACTCTTTGGGTCCTCCGTGGGACAGGTGACGAGAGCAAAACTGGTGTGACGGAAAGCCTGGATAAAGACGAAGGGAAAAAAAGGTGGAGTGTAGGGTAAGTCAAAAGAAGAAAACAGAGGCAGGGTGCAGAGCTGAGACAGCCACAGGAGTGGAGATATTCCAGGACTGGACGAAAACCACAATAATTTTCTAACTCAGCTCGCCGCCAGGGCCCAAGGCGCTGGAGGGCCGGCAGGGCGGACTCAGGGACCGGATCCAGGCTCCGGGCGCGTGGGCGCGGCGGGAGGGAGGGCACGGAGCGACGCGGCTCCTCCCGGGCGGCCCCTCCCGGGCGTCATGGCCAGTGACTCAGAGTGTTGCTCCCGGCACCCCCCCCCCCCCCCCCACCGCCCCCCCGCCCCGCCCCGCCCTCTGCCCGCCCCGCCTCCGGGAGGAGGAGCCTCGCCTCTTCTCCGCCCCAGTCTCCGGGGCGGGTCGGAGTCTGAGGAAGAGGAAGGAGACGAGGACAACGAGCGACGGGGCAGCGGAGGACCGAGAGGAGGAGGAAGAGGAGGAGGAGGAAGAGGAGGCCGACCAACAAGATGGCCCCTGCTGCAGGAGCGGCCTCAGCAGCAGCAGGTGGGGGGCTGGAGGCGGCGCTGGTGGTAGCGGCGGCGACGGCCGTGGCCCGGCGGCCTGGGACAGAGTCAGAGTCGATGGTGGCGGCGGCGACGACGGCAGCTGCCGCGGCGGTAGCGACGGCCGCGGAGACTCGGAGCTGAGAGGAGCTGCGGCTCGGACCAGCGCGGTGAGCGAGCGGCGGGCGGCGCAGCCAGTGGGGAGCGGGCGGCCGGGGCTAGGGTCGGAACAATAGGCGGCCGCGGCGGGCCAGCGGCCTCGCCTCCCGGCTTCCCCGGCCCGGTTGTCACTGGCCGGCCGGCGTCCTTTAGGCCTCAGGCCTCGGCGTGCCGCCTGCGGGGCCTGCCGGGGACGGAGCCCGAGGGCGGGAGAGGCCCGCGGCCGGCGGAGAGGCGCGCAGGAAACGCTGTGGGACCCCGTCAGTGGGTGGGGGAGGGCGACGGCGCCCGTAAACAGGCGCGGCTTGGGCCGCCTGGCACCTCGGGGCTGCTCCCTTCCCAGCCCCCTCCCTGGTGTCCGTTTCCCTGGAGCTCCTGGAAATCGAGCCCGAGACAGTCTTCTTTCTCCCAGTCGGCGAAGGGGAAATGGAGCCTGCAGGTGTCTTTAAAAAAAAAAAAAGTGCTGCAACAGCAATACACAAAATGTGGTTATCGGTAAAGGATGGAGTGGCGAGGGCTGTATCTGTGCAGACGTCTCTAAGCATCAGTTCTCCGTAAACAGTGTGTCCCTGGTGAGAGTGAATTGAAAGAAGGGCTCTTCGGAGCAATAATGATATAACTCTTGACATCCCAGAATTCTCCCTGAAACTAGAAACAAAGCCACTTACTGGCTACAAATTGTAATGTTTGACTAGAACTTTTCTTCAAACGACCCGTTTTGAATTATTAATGTGCACCGCAGGAAACATTAATTAGCATAAAATACACTTCAGATTCATCTCCAGCCATAGAATTTCTTGTGTCCCGTTCTTGTGTTCTAATTTTTCCTTTTATTAGTTTGTCCTGAAATTGTTGAAGACCAACCTTTTCTTGTGAATTTGAGACATGATTTCTAAACTATATTTTGTAAGATTTCAACACTTACAATTAGCTAAAAACAACTGTGGTTTTGAAAATTGCTTCCCACTGTTTAATATTCATTTGCAGCGTCTGTCATTGTAAGGGCTTTAGTTCAAATTCTTAAAACGAAAATTGACCGTGGAGAGAAGGTAACAGTTAATATCTTTCACCCATTTTAGGGGTGAATTTCTAATTAGAATTGATCCATGTCTGTCATAATTAAAAGCATCGTCAGGTGATAAGTTTAATGAACAGCACTAGTCTAGTTCCTAGCTCTTCCATAAGAATTGATGGTGAGTAGACTAGTAATTGAATAAACGCGGATTTGAAGTATAGTGGATACACATTAGTGCTTTATGCCTAACAGTGTTTTGAGTGGCTGAAAACTTTCACATGGAAATTTATTTTACTTATTTATGTCAAATTTGTTTGAAGATGTGATTCAATTATTATATCTTTAAGTGCTTAGTCTCATTTCAATTCAGATTTTCTCAAATAGTAATTTAAACATTTCCTAAGAAGTTTCGGAACCATAACGTAAGGAATTATATTTCCATTTTCCTGTTAATATGATAAGTTAAAACAAAAAAGTAAATATATGTTTAGTTATTTGGAGAGATTGGAAAGGGTTATTTTGTACATAACAAAAATTATAGTGTTTCAGAGTGTATTTGTTGAGTGAATAGAAACATCTCATTTAATCCTCTTCATTATGCTGCAGCATTGGTAGTATTGTCTTTATCCATATGAAGAATCTGAGGCTAGGAGAAGCTGAGTAACTACCATAACAAAAAGGTCATATAATTAATAAGTAAAAGAGTTTACTTAATCCCAGGGCTTATGATACAAATTAGATGCTTTACTGCTGCCACCATATATGACACTGTTAAACTTTGAAAGATCTATGTTAAGACTTTTAAAAAAAATTGTGAACTATGTTGTGTAATACTGTGCTTGGCATTAGCCCTAATTTTCTATTATTTGTGTCCTGCCAAATATTCACTTACGTGACCAAGAAAGTATTTGTTTATGTGAATCAGAAAAGAAAAACATGTTTGTTTTTAGCAGAACTGAACTCTTATGAAATAAATTCATACCATTTATATAGGATAGATTTGTGGCATCACTACAGTTGTTTTATGGCTTTAATTTGTTATGTAAACAATTGTACCTTTGAAGTACTTGATGAAAATTTTAAAATAACTTTAAAAACTTTCAGTGGTGTTAAAGTTGATTCAGATAATGTTTGCAATTTGTTTATAATTTTTTAAAGCCATAGATCATTTAGAATTCTGTGGTATTTTTCACCTCAGATACTAAAGTTTGACATGGAGTATGATGGAGTCTAATCAGTTTTATTCTTTTGTTTTGTTTTGTTTTGTTTTTTGTTTGTACCGGGGATCAAACTCGGGTCCTTGTGCTTGTGCAGCAGGCGGTGCAACCACTGAGGTAAATCCCCAGCAGTATTATTCTTACATGTCTCTTGAAAGTGGGCAGCATCCAACAAAGTGAAGAACAAACTGATAAATGATCCCTGTTTGGTGAACACCTCGGATCAGATGTTCCCTGGCAGGGACTCTGACCTGGTTTAGATTTGGCCCTCTCTATGCTTAGGGTTAGGTATTCTTCAGAATTGGACTCACTAGATTGGCCTGTACCGGTCATAGTGAACCACATAGAGCTTTCAGAGATACAGACAGCCTGCTGGGGTACTGTGCCATAGGTTTGCCACCACTAACCTGTACCATAATAGTCACAGATTTTGAAATCAGCGTGTTCCCTAGGATCTACTTAAAGACCTCCTTTTCTTCTGTTTAATCTTGAAGTCTGGGCTGGATTTGGGGTATCCTTGGAGGTTATAAGAAAAATTTTATAAGACATTTGTAAAGGGAAATTTTTCTTATTCTAGATTTCTTAAGGTATTCCTTACATTTTCAGTGTGAGGTATACCTCACAGTAATGTTGCCTGCATACCCAAGATAATTAGACAACATTCATTTCTATCTGCTATTGGTGATATTTGTGTTTGTTTTCTTTTAATGTAGTATTCTTGTTTGCTTTTGTATAATAGGTGAGATACTTCATATTTTCCTGATGGATTAAAGTGTGGGAAAACAATTTTCCCCAAATTTGAATTCACTTTACATTTACAGTTTGGAACTGTGTGAAAGCACTTCCTGTCACAGAGGAATAAATATTTTAAGGCTTATTTATTTTTTCTTTGAGATTACAATACACACGTATGTCACCAGTATTCTTTTGACACTTATGAAGCAGTGTTTTCAGTTGACATCATTATACCTCTCACTGATTATAGTTGTGCATATATAATAATTTATATTGCAATTTGTCTAAAAATCTCTTAAGATCTAAATAGCATTTGAGGGCCCGGGATTTAGCTCAGTGGTTTCGCTGCCTGTTGTGCAAGCACAAGGACCCAAGTTCAATCCCCGGAAAAAAAAAAAAAAAAAAAAAAAGAATAGCATTTGAACATGGTAGCAATATGGGGTTTGTTTGTTTTGGATGGGATGACTGGTGCCGGGAATCAAATCCAGCACTCATAGCAATTGGCAAATGCTCTCCTACTGAGCTACATGGTGGCATTGTTTTTTCTAAAGAGCTCAATTTTGTTTGGGGTGAAGGGATCAGTACTAGGATAACCTAGGGCCTTCACACTATATCTCCAACCCATTTTGGTTTTTTTGAGACAGGCTCTTGCTAAGTCACTAGGTTCCCCTAGCTGGGCTCAAACTTGTGATCCTCCTGCCTCCACCTCTCAGAGGTAGGATTACAGATAGATTACAGATAGGAGCCTCTGTGCCAGCAATGTAAAAAAATTTTTGAGGTGAAATTCACGTGTTAACCATGTCAAAGTGAACAGTAGCATTTAGTATGTTTGTAATGTTGTATAGTTACCACCTTGATCTAATTCTAAAAATTCCCCTCTCCTCTGCATTTCTGACACCCATTCTATTTTTTTAATCTCTGGATTTAAATAAAGTTATTTTGAGATATTGAGGAAGAATACTGTGTACAATTGAAAGTACATAAAAACCTTTGGATTGTGTTTAAGAATAAAAAACCGTTTCTTTGCACTGCCTAAGTACATTAGGCATGCTGCCAGGGTTACTTTGTGAAAGAAAAGATGAGAGCTGCAGCAGTTTTTGTTTTTTGTTTTTTGGGGTTTTTGTTTTTTTGAGACAGAGTCTTGCTATGTAGTTTTAGAAAAACTAAAAGGCACAAGTTGTATATAAGTCTATATATTATAGCACTGGTTTTAGTTTTGATCACAAGAGTTTTATTCAAATTCTCTGATTTGTGTTTTTTGAATTGATGGTCTGTTCAAATGTGAGCAACTAATAGACTTATATAGAACTTGTGCCTTTTAGTTTTTCTTTATGTACAGAAGAAAAGAAATGTAAGTCAAACCATTGTTTTTTGGTTGTTCGTTCTTGTGATTTTTTTTTTTTTTGGTATGGGAATCAAACTCAGGACCTTGTGCTTATGAGGTAGGCCCAGTGCCACTGAGCTAAATCCCCAGGCAAAAGCTGTGTTTTTTAAATTTTCATTTTTGGGACAGGGTCTTGCCAAGTAGTCTGAACTGGCCTGAAACTCACTGTGTAGCCTGGCTTCAAACTCCCAACGATCCTCCTGCCTCAGCCTCCCCAGTGCTGGGGTTACAGATATGCTCCACCACGCCTGGTGGAAAGAAATATAAACAAAAGACTTACTTCAAGTTACAATGGGAAATGAGTTTTAGAATTATATTGAAACTCTTTGATACTTATGACTACAATTTTATGACTTTTATTTAATCTTTGAGAGTATTTAGAGTTTTTAATCCTTGTTGAAGGGGTACTTTTTAATCCTTGCTGAATAAATATTTGGTGGGGGGGCCTCACTTTGTTGTTTGGGCTGATCTCAAACCCATGAACTCAAGTAACTGGGACTGTAGTCTTACACCACCACACCTGGCTTCTTTGAATGAATAAAACCTTGATACTGGCCCTATGCTTGGCTTTCTCCCAAAACAGAGACTGTTAAAGGAGCCCTTTTTTCTGACTGGCTTCTTTCATTTAGCAATATGCATTTAAGGATCCTTTTTCATGGCTTTACAACTCATTTCATTTTACTACTGAATAATAATCTATTGTTGGATACATTTAAATTTTAAGTAAATAAAATTTAAAATTTAGTTCCTCAGTCATACCAGCACATTAGGAGGGCTGAGTAGCCACACATGGCTAGTGGCTACCACATTGGAAAGCACATGTTCGGGTTTCATTTTTCTATTTATATTCATTGTCACAGAGAATATACCTATTTACAGGGTCTTAATTTGTCCTTAGGCCTACATTTTCAGTGCTTTACCAACTGTTTTGTTGCTTGTGCTGTCAGCTAATTTATACAGCATAATTTAAAATACATCATTCCCCTAAAGAACCAAGTATCTAGCCTTTGTAGTATGGTTTTCTTTTATAGTAGCATCTTTTACTTGACTCTTTGTCCTTAAAATCATTTTACTTTGTTTTTTTCTCTAAACATTTTGAGTATTTAGGATATACACTCTCAGAGCCTATCAGTAGTAGAGTTGGAATTAGAACCTACATCTCCTTATTGTAGTTCTCTCATAGGATTACCACTAGTTGGATTTGCTTTTTATACTTTATATTCATTTTTGAAGAGGTTATTGATGACCATTTGATTATATATTATGTAATTTTAAAGTAGCCTTATAATTTATACAAGCTATCACTACAGATTTAGTAAATTTATTATTCATTATTTAAACAATTAGAATTTCAAATGGGAGCTGGGTATGCTCATGGATGCATGTAATCTCAGCACTCTGGGAAGCTGATGCAGGAGGATTACAAATTTGAGCCCAGTCTGGGCAATTTAGTGACTTAGCAAGATCCTGTCTCAAAATTTAAAAAGTGCTAGGGGTATAGCCCAGAGCTAAGGCCCTGGGTTCAGTCCCCAGTATGGGGAGTGGGCGGTGCGGTGGGGAGGGACACAAAATCTCAAATGAGGAAATATTATCTTATAGCTGATTTCTCTCTACAGAGAGAAACTCAGTTGTGATAGAAGAATGTTATTCACTTCATGTGTTATAGAAAGAAGATAACTTTCGTGCTCATATGATTTGGGGCTGGTAAGGGTGAGTAGTATTTAACTGAACACTTTGAGTATCCACAATTCTTTATTAACACCAAAGTACATTTAAATTCTGTTCAAACTAAACAGGGCGTGGTAGCATACACCTGTAATCCCAGCCCTCTGGGGCCTGAGGCAGGAGGATTGCTGTGATTTCAAGGCCAGGCTGGGATACATAGTGAGTTCAAGGCCAGCCTAAACTACATAGTGAGACTTTGCCTAAAAAAAAATCATACTACATTTTGATCTGTAAAATCCAAATTGGTTACAGTGGAAGCTTGTATTTTCCTAAACTGATGATGATAAAGTGTCTACAACTGGAAAAATAGAGGGCCTCATCTCGGTCTCTTGCTTTTCTTTTGAGGTAAACTGTACTTTTATATTGAGTTTTTTGCTAAAACTAGCCACACACTGTATGGTCTTGATTTGACCTTTTCTGTATACTGGGTACATTTGCTTAAAAGTCTTTTTTTAATCCACATTTTCTGCTAAACGTTGTTTTGTTTTGTTTGGGAGTGGGGATTAAACCCAGGCCCTTCACACTGAGCTACATCCCTAGCACTTTCCTTTATTTTTTAATTTTGAGTTCAGGTCTGGCCAAGTCACCCAGGCTAACTCTTAACTTGTCATATTCCTGCTTCAGCCTCCACAGTGCTGGATTACAGGTGCATCCCACCATCCCCAGCAAACACCTGGATTTTAATCTTCAATTTGAAATGCTTGCCCTGTAACTGCTTTTGAAACCCGTATTTTATATGGTTTTTGTATTAGTTACCTATTGATAGCAGGTTTTCAAATGTTAACTTACTCTGCTTGAATCTAGCCTCTCATTAAGTTTACTAAAAACTTTTAAGTGTACATAAGCCTGGGCATGGCAGTGAATGCCTATAATCCCAGCACTTGGAAGGGCAAGGCAGGAGGATCCTCATGAATTTGAGGTTGGCCTGGATTACATAGTGAGACCCTGTCTCAACCCCTATCACTCCAAAAGTATGTAAGGTTTTCCATATATCTTTTTTTTTAAATTAAGTTATGAGTTCTTTGGCTTGATCCATTACCTGAGTCAGTTTTCTTGTTTGACAGTGTTATTTTATTGTGGAGTAGAAGAAGGTGAGAGAGGGATTGGGATTAGGGTATTAATTTAAAATAAATGATCAGGAAAGGCCTTCCCTGAGGGAATTCACATATTAATGCTTATAGAAAAATAGGGGAAAGGTGCAGGGTTAGGGGAAGAGTGGGACCAACTATTCTTTTTCTTTTAAGAAAAACTGGAGACCCTGTTTTTACTAAAGAATAAAGTATAATACTAATTATTGTGCAACTCATATCAGACTCTTATTCCCTCTTCCCTGCCACACATAGTACACAAACTTAAGCATGAATTTAATCTCTTGAAGATTGTCATTGCATATGTTGAAGGAAGTGTCTTAATATTTCATTCTGATGTAGTAAGCAACAAATCATTAAGTTCTCTAATAGTAGCAGCTATTTGGGAATTATCAAAACATCTTTTACACTTTACATTCCTGTTCCAAACTACTTTATGAAAAGATAGAAGAATATTTAATACAATATAAGTGAGATTCATTGTAGCTGTTGTCTTCTGTTTGGAGTTCATGAAGTAATTTGTTCATTCTTTTAAACTCTTCAGAATGAAATTTTGCATGCAAAAATAACCTACAAATCTAAAGTAGAATCAGTCAGTTCTTTTCTTGTTTTTCACTTTGAGACAGTGTCTCGAAGGTTTTAGGGGGTTTTTTTTTGTACCAGGAATTGAACTCAGGGCCTTGCACTTGCCAGACAAACACTGTGCCGCTGAGCTATATCCCCTGCCCTCTTTTTTTTTTCACAGCAAAACATTTATTGGTGCATTTTAGGCATACATAATAATAACACTCATCATAGGGAATTTGCACCTGTACATAGTACATCCTTCCTCTTTTTTTCCCATTTCCCCCCTCCCCTTCCTGTGTCCATTTTTTCCTTCTATTTTCACTTTTTTTCTTGTCCCTTCCTTTCTCCCTCCTCCCTCCCATTCCCATTGAACAGTGTCAGTGTCTTGAAGTGTTCTAAGCTGGCCTCTAACTTGATATCCTCCTGCCTCACCCTTCAGAGTCCTGGAATTGCAGGCATGCACCACCAGACCAGCTTGCACTTTGTGACCTTATTTTTCAAATACTACTTGGAATTGAAAGTCACTTGGACATTATTTTCTGGAAATTCTATAAGGCAGAATCCTTAAAAATAAGCAGATTAATGATGTTAAGCCTTGGCCAGAAGATTATAGAGATAATTCATTTAATAATATAGAAATATTATAGAAAAAACATGTTGCATTTGTTTGCTCACTTGTTTTTATTTGTTTGGGGTTTTTGTTCTTTTGGCTTTTGAAACAAGTGTCGCTGTGTAGTTCAAGCTGTCCTTGAATTCACTGTGTGACCCAGGCTGGCCTTGAATTTGGAGTGTTCCTCCTTTAGTTTTTTAACATGATGGACTACTGTAATTATTAAGAAGTATAATACAGGTAAATGGATAAAGCAAATGTGGAATATACAGTGGACTTTATTCACCATAAAGAATGAAATTATATCATTTGTAGAAAAAGGAAACTGGAGATTGTCCTTTTAAAATAAGCCAGTCTTAAAAAAACCAAACAAACAAACAAAAAATAAGCCAGTCTTATAGGAAGACAGTTATCATATGTTTTCCCTAATATATGGAATCTTTTAAAAAAAAAAAGATGACATAAAAGTAGTTGTGAGAGACTGTGTTAGACAAAAGGAAAGGAATAGGGGCTGGGGATTTAGCTCAGTGGTTCTGCCACCTGCCTCGAAAGTGCAAGGTCCCAAGTTTGATCCCTAGTACTAAAAGGAAAGGAATAGTAGTAGAGAGGATAGAGATGAGCAAAATATGTTGTTTTATGAAAATGCCAAACTAAAATCCAATATTTTGTAAAATTAATATGCACTAATGAAAATAAATGTTTTTTAAAGAAGTATAAAATTACAGGTACTGAAGTTAGAAGGCATTGTGTTATAGTAGAAAAAATACAGGTTTTGTGTTGCACAAATTTGGATTCAAATGTGACTAAGTTACACGAATTATCCATTTTCTTTACTTTTTTCATCAGTAGAGGTAATAGTATCTATTTCAGAACATTACTAGAAAGTTGAATGTGATAACCTATAACTAAATGATAGATCCCCTTTCCTTCCACAGTTTCAAGATGTTAGGGGAAAATATTTGTAATTATTTAACTGTCATTTGTAGGTGGTAGGTAGGTAGGTAGGTGAAAGCAAGTATAACTTTTCTGAAGATGTGTGAGGTGATGATAAGGAAAGTTCAGTCTTTAGATTGCCAGTAAGGACTGACAACATCTAGCTTGGAACATAGGAATCATTATCACTGTAAGAGTTAGTGCTGCTTTGGCACATCAGCGTGGAGGACTACTGCGTGGATGCCAATTAAAGCCTGTTGAGTTTGGAATATAATAAATTTTAGTTGACTTAAATTGAGCATAAGTGGTATGTATTTTAAATCAGGAGAGGTTTATAGGAGCCGGGGATTTAGCTCAGTGGTTCTGGCGCCTGCCTCGCAAGCGCAAGGTCCCGAGTTCAATCCCCGGTACCAAAAAAAAAGAGGTTTACAGTCCATATTGTACTTAAGAAAATGTGGCATTTTGCTTTCAGTTACTGATAATTTGGGTCACAGGATTGTAAAGTTGAATTTGGGCATGTGTTTTTTAAGGTACTTTAATATATTAGTAATTTTAGTACCTCAAAAGAAGAGGATGATTTACTTTATTAAACAGGTTGTCATTCACTTAAGAGAACTTTTCAGATTCTATTCCAATATCAATATTGTGTTCAGCATTGTTTTCTCAAAAGACTAAGATGAGCCCCAGGCATGATGTTATTATTGGCCATTGCCTATAATTCTGGCACTCTTGGAAGCTGAGGCAGAAGGATCATAAGTTAGAGCCCAGCCTGGGCAATTTAGCAATTTAGCAAGATCCTGTCTCTAAATTAAAGAAAAAAAAAAGGTGCTGGGAGGTAGCTCAGTGTGAAGGCCTTGGGTTCAATTCCTAGTACTACAAATAAATACCTAAACAGGTTAAGATGGAATTTAAAAATTAAAATCATGCCATTTATGTAAACAGCTATCATATCTATTACTGAGTAACAAACCACCTTAAAATTTAGTGGCTTAAAGGAATCATTGTATTTGCTTACAGTTCTGTGAGTCAGTAATGTGTACTGCTTTAGCTGAATGGTTCTCCCCTGAGGCTACTTGTGTAACTTCAGTTATCTGGTCGCTCTGAATGGGGCTGTAGTTTTTTTGTTTTGTTTGGAGGAGGGGGATTGAGACAGGGTCTCACTTTGTAGTTCAGGCTGGTCTTGAACTCACTGTGTAGCCCAAGTTGGCCTCAAACTTGTGGCAGTCATCCTGCTTTAGCATCCCTAGTGCTGGGATTACAGTTGTGTGCTACCATGCCTGGGCTTGGCTGGGTGGGTTTGTTTGTTTGTTTTTATTTATTTTTTTTTTGGTACCGGGATCGAACTCTGGTCCTTGTGCTTGCAAGGCAGGCAGTGGAACCACTGAGCTAAATTCCCGGCCCATGTTTGTTTGTTTTTAGAGACAGGGTTTCTGCTCTGTAGGTCAGGCTGGCCTCGGAACTCACAGCAAATCCTCATGTCTGAGCCTCCTCAGTGCTGGGAGCCACCACACTCGACTTCTCTTTTTCTACATGGTTTCATTCTCAGGCAGGCTTGTTCAAGCTTCCTCCCATTCCAAAAGAGTATGTAGAAACTGCAAGATCTCTAGAGAACTAGGCTTAGGAGCTCTCTTGGCATCACTTCTATTGCGAGCAATTATTCAAAGTAAATCAAGGCCACCCGTACTATGTATGCATGGCCCAGATTGAAGGTTTGGGAAAAAAAACCCCATTGGAGGTTTTATAATAGTAATAAAGCTAGAGAAACCCAGGTGTGAATTTTGATTGTACTATTTGTGTCTCTTTCTTAGTAATAGACATTATTTTGAAATAGTTTTAGATTTGTGGGAAATTTGCGCAGAGGGCCCCCCCCCCCCCCCCCGTTTCCCGTGTTGTTTTCATCTTAGGCTATTAGTGTGGTACGTCTATTAGGGTTAATGAGCCAATACTGATACTAAAGTTTGATGCCATATTTATATTACTAAAATTGTAGTCTGTTCTTATTTCTTCAAGTTTTTACCTGATATCCTTTTTCTAGTGCACATTACATTTAGTGGGATACCACATTACATTTAGTTATGTATTTATTTACCTAGCTTCCTCTTGGCTGTGAGTTTCTCAGATTTTGCTTGTTTTTGGTGATTTTACAGTTTTAAGGTGCTCTGCTCAGATATATTGTAGGATGCCCTTTTAATGGAATTTGATGCTTTTTCTTGTGAGTAAAGTGGTTCTGTGAGTTTGGGAAAAGAAAACCAGAGGTAAAAGTTTGCTTCTCATCACTGTCAACATGATTTATGACTATTGATATTGAGGTGTAATCTCCTGGCTGAGGTAGTATTTGTCAGGTTTCTCCATTGTAAAGTTACTCTTTTGTTTCTCAATTTGCATACTGTACTCTAGGAAGGAAATCACTGTGGATAGCCCATACTTAAAGATTTATGCTAACTGTCCCTTAAAGTGGAGTATCTACAGAATTCATTTGTAATTTTTCCACTTGAGAGATTTGTCTTTCTCTGTAAATTTATTCAGTCAATTATTTTTATCATTATACATATCAATATGTATTTTATACTTTGGATTGTAATCCAGCACTACTTTATTTTTT